>CM029542.1:6962241-7302241 GCA_017141395.1 Laodelphax striatellus
TGATCATGTGATTGGAATGCACTGTCTCAGCAGCTGAAATAATCTTGTCCTCACTCCACACTGACTCGCTCTCACTCTTTCTCATCATTTACAGCCGACGGAGATTTGTTTCTTCTGTCAGCTGATTCTTAAAGGATCAATTTTCCTTTTAAGGTCCTTTGGCGAGTTATCAGGGATGAGACCCAAACGAATTTTTGTATCACAAACCTCTTATATTCCAAATTTCGTCAAAATCGTTAGAGCCGTTTTCGAGATCCGTTGGACATACATATAAACATATAAACATATAAACATACAGAAATTGCTCGCTTAATATAATAGGATATGAACACATTCTGAATAGGAATAATTCGAATGGATGACTTCTTATTTAACTGGACTTCACTATTTTCCAATTCTATACTTTTCTTTCCAATATTATGGTTTCAAGGATAGCATAACATTCTTATTAATCAATCAAGAAACATCACAATCAAGTTGAATAGCGAATTATTGCCTAACGGCTTATTAATAAAAGTTATATGAATAGTATACTTAATGATAATAAATTCCATACATGATACCGTACCGTAATAATATAATGTCAATATTATATTATTTTCAAGGAAACATCTCATGAATTACTCATTAAACGACATTGATGAGTCATACAACAAAAATCCATATATCTTCATGAATCTATAAAATCTTAGGCTAGGCGTACACCGGTTATTCAAGACAAGACAAGACGAGATTAGTCACGTTTAGTCACAGTACTTCACATAGTTGCTTATGAAGCAACACACACCGATTAGTCATTGCATCAGTGTGTGCTGCTTTATAAGCAACTATGTGAATTACTGTGACTAGACGTTGCTAATTTCGTCTTGTCTTGTTTTGACTAACCGGTGTACGCCTAGCCTCATATGAATCTATATATACTGTATATCAGCTATACCTGTAGTTCTATGATTCTGGTTATAAAAATTATATGCCTGTTCATATACATGACAGTATATGACAAATATACCACTATAAAGGGTGTGTCAAAAATACACGTGAAAATAACTAGGCGGAAAAACAGTGACAGTGAAAGATTTATTGAGTGAAAGTCCCCTGGTTCTGAGTCCCCTGGAAATTTGATGATGAATTGTGTTTGATTTTTTCGTGAGTTTCCCAGCAGCTCTGGATAGTGACCACAAATCTTGTTTGGGATCATTGTTTTTTCAAGTGTAGTGCCTTTCTCTTCATTTTTGTTTCAAATCGATAGTTATTAGAGTACTCTGCTGAATTGGTGTCAATAATTTCAATTATTTAAACCGTTAAAATACTTATGTTCTGTTGCACAAACCGGGATTCACTATTTTAAATCAGCTGATTCCATTCGACTGGAATTATACTGATCTTGGAACAAATTTGATTTTGCTTGGTGCAACCCAACATAATGGTTCCAACTGATTGCTGTTTGATTCCCGTATGCTCTTTGTTAAATCAAGTTTTACGTTGGGAATGTCTTGATTCTTACTATGATTAACTGCGAAGTAAACATCATCAATTTCACACTAGAATACCGGAATACAGTCAATTTTGACTAAGTGAATTAATAACCAACAATTACTACTAGTACAGGGTGTTTCAGAACTCCCTATCAATATTCTAGGGCATTGTTCTTGGGTAAAAAGCCATATCTAAGGGCCGGTTTCTCCAACGAAATTAAACCAAGTTTTATCATTTTCATATGTTTTCAAATTTGTTTTCAAAACATATGGAAAAAATAAACAGTTTATTACTTTGGAATGCCATTTTCTTTTCTCACCTATTATTTTATTTCTTAATAATGGTGAAACATATGAAATTGAAACTTTGCACCAAAATTTATGACAACTATACAAAGCTACAAAACAATTATGACAATTTTTCAAACCCATAAAACAAAATGGCGGCCATTTGAAATTTTGTTTCTTAAATAAGTCGAAAACCGTTGATATTACAAAAATTTTACAAGAATAGCTTTGTTTAATAAATTTGATCACACATCGATTGAAATTTTTCTACCCAGCAACAATGCCCAAGAATATTGGTGGGGAGTTCTGGAACACTCAGTATATTTTGCGTGAGATGGACAATCTCTGTTATTTTATCTTACTAACGGAATGTTCCTCTGAAAGAACTTGAAAAATATTTGAGACGTTAAAGAACTAGCTAAACTAAATGACATGAAACTGAAAAAATTATGAAACTGGATATCTTTGCAGTGAGTTATATTCCTAAAAGCTTGAACCTTCATCCTCATGAATTCATTTCGCCCAAAATGATCGCCGCTCTCGACTCACACACATGCATGTAGGTAGCATGAATATTTTATTGACCAATGAGAAGTCTGGATTGAGTTTATTTCCAACTTAACCTCTCTTTCATCGAGACTGCGGCCTTCTGAATATCCTTTCTCTTCCTTCTTCTACATCTTCTTCTTTCTCTCCTTCTTCCTATTCTTCTTCTTCTTTCTTATTCTTCTTCTACTTCTTCTTCCACTTCTTCTTTTTATTCTCCTCCTTCCCCCCCCCCCCCCTTGTTCAACAGGTAGTCGGCCATATTTGATGGGAAAAGGTGCAATGGAATCACGTCCACACTGTAAATCACCAAAGGTTAGTCCTTTTTAAGGATTGAGGAAGAGAAGAAGAATAAGAAGAGGATTGTGAAGAGGAGAATGATGAGTGCGGATGAGAAAGAGAAAAGATAACTTAATCCATGTGTATATGGTAGAATTTTTCAAAGATGGCATCTGAAGAGTGACGTGTTTGTCTTCAAGAACCCTCTGACGTTTGCAGCGGATTATGAAAACATCTGTCATGGCTTTACAGTTCATTTGAAGGTGATTAGAATACAAGGTAGTGACGTCCAACTATCCATTTTCAAGATGTAGCTCAAGGCTAGGCGTACACCGGTTAGTCAAGACAAGACAAGACGAGATTAGTCACGTTTAGTCACTGTACTTCAAATGGTTGCTTATGAAGCAGCACACACTGATGCGATCACTAGTCGGTGTGTGTTTCTTCTATGTGAACTACTGTGACTAGAAGTGACTAATCTCGTCTTGTCTTGTCTTGACTAACGACTAGCCTTATGACAGCGAATGAAACTGAGTCTGAGCATTCATCATGTGTGAATAACTTATTTTCCATTGTTTTAGATGTCGCCTTATTATTCTATAGGTACGAGTTACTGAAGTTTTTTCAGTTTATCATGAAAACAATTCTACACCTACAATGAGTTCTGTGCACGTAAATCAACTTTGTATGAGCATAGTATGAAAAATTTCATACATGCTCGCTTGGTTCAGAGCCATATGAAAAAATCCAACCTCTAATGCTTGTCAGTCGATAACAGCCCAATAAGCAATGATTGATCTAAACCATAACGCATCATATTATGATTTGTTTTCAAATGCCAATAGTTATTGCATTCAGTTGGTTTGTGAACGAGTGACCGCCGCCATGATTGTGTTTGTGATATAATTATTTAATCTTATACAGTCACCTCATATTCTCATACTTTATAAGTGCTCCATAACATCATACTACTGCTGGGTAACCAGCCGGGATATAAAAATAGCCGAGCCATATTTTCTAAACTATACTTTGCCATTCACTTGAAAGCGATCAACGCGCATGCTCCAGTGAGAGGCCAATTTGGATGGCACGCTCTGTACTCTATTTTATCAATCTATGACAGCAGTGATCTGAATAAACATGATAGATTATATTCGAAAACAGCCGCCTAAAGTTTGTCTGTGTGATGGGACTTGAACTTAATTTTCGGACTTCATCCGGTTGAAAGTTGGGCTGTAATTCTGGCGTCTGAGCTACAAGCACGTACTCGAAGCTCGATGGACACGTTCTAAGGCGAACTGTTCCAATATAACTAGGCGAGTAACTACTTGGGTGATGAGCCACTAGTTGAGATGGAATGAGTAACTGCCCCTAAAGTGGAACGAGTCACTCAATACTCGAGAAGGAAGGGATGGAAAGGAAGAATGGTAGAAGAGGAGGAATAAGAGAGGAATGGAAGTAGGGATTGGAAGGAGAGCAAGGGGGGAATAGAAGTAGGGGAATGGAAGTAAGGGCAAGTAGGGCAAGGGGGGAATGGAAGTAAGGATTGAAAGAAGGGGAAGGGAGGAATAGAAGTAGGGGAATGGAAGTAAGGGCAAGGGGGGCAAGGGGAGAATAAGAGGAAATGGAAGTGGGGATTGGGAGAAGGCAAGGGGAATAGAATTAGGGGAATGGAAGTAAGGGCAAGGGGGGCAAGGGGGGAATAAGAGGGGAATGGAAGTAGGGATTGAAAGAAGGGCAAAGGGGGAATAGAAGTAGGGGAATGAAAGTAAGGGCAAGGGGGGCGAGGGAGGAATAAGAGGGGAATGGAAGTAGAGATTGAAAGAAGGGCAAGGGTATGGAAAAAGGAATGGAAATGGGAATCGACGGAAGCGGTATTGAAGGAGAAATGGAAATAGAAATAGGAACTGAAGGATGAATTATGTAAGGAGAGATGAAGGAGGAATGGAAAAAGGAATTAAGAAAGGGTTGTGGAAAATTTATAGAAATAGGAACCCAATGGAGGGGTATGGATGGAGAAATGGAAATGGGAAGGAGAATGGGAAGAAAGATGAAAGGAGGAATGGAAAGAGAAATGGAAAGGGAAGAGAGAAATGGAAAGGAAGAGGAGGAAGAATAGAAGGAGAGAAGGAAAGAGGAATGGAATAAGGAATGGGAGAAAAAAATAATGAATGGAAGGAAGAGATTTGGAAGGAGGAGTGACAATAGGAACAGGTGGGAGGGGGCGATAAAAGGAGGAATGGAAGGAAGAATGGAAGGAGGAGTGGAGAGAGGAATGGAAGTGAGAATGGGAGGAGAAATGGAAGAAAAAATAAAAGGAGGAATAGAAGGAAGAATGGAATGATGAATATAAGAAAGAACGAATGAAGAATGGAAATGGAAATGGAAGGAGGATTGGAAGGAGGAATAGAAGAAGGTTTGGAAGGACGGAAGGAAAGAAGAATGGAATGATGAATATAAGAAAGAATGAATGAAGAATGGTAATGGAAATGAAAGGAGGAATGGAAGAAGGAATAGAAGAAAGTTTGGAAGGACGAATGGAAGGACAAATAGAAGCGAGATGGAGAATTATTAGGGTTGAAGTTTGAGAAAATTTGGAGCGCCCAGAAATAGTTTCGCGAGCAAGTTTGAGATTGATTTGAAAGTGATTTGAGGACGAGCGATGCGAAGAACAAAGAGACTTGTTGATGGGACTTTCAAGTTCGTGATCGTGATGGGAACAAGGAAATCAGCTTAGAAAACATACTTTCAATAAATTATCTATTCTCAAATCAGTAACTCCGAGCTTAATGGAGTTTTGATGAGGTCATTGAGTGGTACTTGAAATATTATTGTGCTATCATATTATATGGAGAGGGAGAGAGAGGAATATCTTCACATGACTGAATCTCAACATTTTCACACTGAATCTAACAATGTAAGTATTGTTAGAATTATTAAGTTACCATAAATTCATAAAATGAATAGAATAATATCACTTTATACTTAAACATCTTTTGTGATCCAGAACTAAAGGAGTTATATTTTGTTATCTACATGAATAAATAAATCTAATGAATTATTTTTTCACCTACACCTTCCCTTACCCTCTTCCTCTTCTTCCTGGCCTTCTTCTTTCCTTCTCCACCTCCTTCTTCTGTCACCCTCTTTCTCTTCTTCTTCGTCTTCATTCACCTCCTTTTCCCCTCACTCTCTTTCAATTCTTTTTCGTCTTCTTCCTCTTCATTCCTCCTCTATCTCCTTCCTTCCTCACCCTCTTCCTCTTCTTCTTCGCCTTCTTCTCTCCTCCTCCTTCTTCCCTTACCCTCTTTCTCTCCTTCTTCGTCCCCTTCTTTCCTCCTCTTCCTCCTTCCTCCCTCACTCTCTTTCTCTTCTTCTTCGTACCCTTCTTTCCTTCTCCGCCTTCTTCTTCCCTCACCCTCATCCTCTTCTTCTTCGCCTTCTTCTCCTCCTCCTCCTCCTCCTCTCCTCCTCCTTCCTTCCTCAACCTCTTCTCTCTTCTTCGTCTCCTTCTTTCCTCCTCACCTCCTTCTTCTCTCACTCTTCCTTCTTCTTCGTCTTCTCCTTTCCACTTCAACCTTCTTCTCCCCTCACTCTCTTCCTCTTCTCCTTCGTCTTCTTCTTTCCTACTCCTTCTTTTTCTCCCACTTTCCCTCTTCTTCTCCTTCTCCGTCTCCTTCTTTTCTACTTTTCTTTTTTCTCCCCTCACCCTCTTTCTCTCCTTCTTCGTCTTCTTTTCTCCTCGTCCACTTCCCTCTTCCCACACTATCTTTCTCTTCTTCCTCGTCCTTCACCTTCGGCTTTCTTCACCCTCTTTCTCTTATTCCTCCTCCACCTTTTTCTCCTCTCAACCTCTTCCTCTCCTTCTCTTCTCCTTCCCTTCCCTTCTCCCTCCTTCCTCCCTCCTTCCTTCCTCTTTCCTCTCCTCTCTTCTTTCAATAACAAAGTGCACCTCAGTCAGCGAATAATCTACGGATCATTTGGCGCTGCCTTGCCTGCACGATACACAAAACTTATTGCGAGATATTTCACATCTTTCATTATTTATTGTCGCAACAAACCAAAGCTGCGTCGAAAGTTTATCTACGAAAAGGCCGTATTTTTGGCGAGGTCAAAATAGGCTCAGCTCGCTGCTAACATAACAAGGAACTACGGTGAGCGAACAGAAAGCTCGTGAGAGAGAGAGAGAGACACAGTGACAGAGAGAGATTAGATTATATTTCTTTATTCATGTAAATAACGAAATATAACTGCTTAGGTTGTAGATCACAAAATATGTAATATTTCGTGTAAGTAATATTATTATGAAGTATTATTATATAAATTATTCTATTAATTTGTTGTGAATAATATAAGTACTGAACGCAGTGTGATAAAAATGGAATGATTGAGAATTATCTACATTAAACGGATAAATGTCCATTCTTGGAAAAGGATGTCCGAGGACGTCCTTTACATTAACACTTGACCTTGAGAGAGAGTGGGAAAGAGTGTGAGAAATAAAGAGAGAGGGATAGTGAGTGAGAGAGAGAGAGAGAAGAGACAGAAACTCATAGAAAAAAAAACAGAACAAAAAAGTTTAGCTAACATGAAGGAAAGAGAGAAGTGGGGAAGTGAGCCAGTAACTGAGAAAGAGAGAGAGAGAAAGGCATAGAGGAGAAAGAGGAAGAAGGTGTGTAGCTAAACAAGAGAGAGCGAGTAGGAGTAGAATGGGAGAAGAAGGAGTGGGAGGAGTAACGAAGAAATGCATAAGTCAAGAAGAGGGAGAGGAATAGAATGGGAAGGAAAAAGGGAAACTGAACTATAGAGGAAGAAGTGGAGAAAGATTGAGTGAGAATGGTGCGGGTGAAGATGAGAAGAATGAAGAGAGAGAGAGGAGAAGGAGAAGGAGAAGGAGGAAGAGATAAGAGAGAAAGAATAGAGTAACAAGAAGAAGAGAGAGAAAATTAGTAAAGGATAGAAAGAGGGGTAAAGAAGAAATTGAATGGTAGAAAGAAAGAGGACAATGAGAAGAGTAAATAGAAGAAGAAAAATATGAAGTAATGGAAGAGAAAAAAGAAGAGAAGAAGTAAAACAGCAACAAAACGAAGGAGGAGAGAAAGAGAAACTTCAGTGTATAAGAATAAAACTCAATAGGAGTAAGTGTGAAAAAAGATAAGTGATAGAGAATAGGGGAAAAAGGGAAGCACGAAGAAGAAGAAGAAGAAGAGAAGAAGAAGAAAAAGAAGAAGAAGAAGAAGAAGAAGAAGAAGAAGAAGAGAAGAGGGAGAAGAAGAAGGGAAGAAGAAGAAGAAGAGGAGAAGAAGAAGAAGAGAAGAGAGAAGAAGAAGAAGAAGAAGAAGAAGAAGAAGAAGAAGAAGAAGAAGAAGAAGAAGAAGAAGAAGAAAAAGAAGAAGAAGAAAAGAAGAAGAATAACAAAGGCAGAAAAAAAAGAAGAAAGAAAAAGAAAGAGAAAAAAAGAAAGCAGGCAAGAATGATGGAGAAATTTTGGATTATTTCCAAGCAGGAAAGGACTTGACCCTGAGATGATGTACTGCTTGCGAAGGTTTTAGATTAAATTTCTCTTCTCCCCACGTCTTTTTCTTTCACATTCATGATAATTCTCCCCCCTACAAGTTTGTTGCTCAGTTCAAATATTCACGGGTTCACTAAAGGTCAATGTGAACTTTTAGGGGATACTTAAAGAAAATTGACAACAAAATGGCATGACTCCCTTATTTTTTTGACGTGGATAAGTCATATTGCTGAACATTGGCAGTAATCTGGAGGGGAATCTAATCGTATCTAACCAATGATAGATGACGTATTTGGATTTATTAAAGGTTCATTTATTGGTTTTGGTTGCAGTGTTGACGTTTAGTTTTGTAGCGTAGATTGCATTGGGTTACAGATGACATGATATTAATCTTAGGCTAGGCGTACACCGATCTAGTCAAGACAAGACAAGACGAGATTAGTCACAGTACTTCACATTACTTCACATAGCTGCTTATGAAGCAGCACACACCGATGCAATGACTAATCGGTGTGTGTTGCCTCATAAGCAACTATGTGAATTACTGTGACTAAGCTTGACTAATCTTGTCTTGTCTTGTCTTGACTTACCGGTGTACGCCTAGCCTAATAAACTTAGTAAGTCATAATTAACTTGGCCATAAGGAACGCGGCCATGATTTAAATATCTTAGCCATCATTTGAGGCTAGCCAGTAAAATAGTTTAAAATACCTACTAACAATACGGTAGGAGCTGCTGAGGGTAAATTAGGGGAATGGGGAAAAGAAGAAGAAGACGAAGAAGAAGAAGAAGAAGAAGAGAAGGAGAAGAAGAAGAAGAAGAAGAAGAAGAGGAAGAAGAGAAGAAGAAGAAGAAGAAGAAAGAGGAAGAAGAAGAAGGAGAAGAAGAAGAAGGTAGGAGAAGGAGAGGAAGAAGGGAGAAGAAGAAGAAGAAGAAGAAGAGAAGAAGAAGAAGAAGAAGGAGGATGAGGAGGAGAAGGAAGAAGAGAAGAAGAAGAAGAAAGAAGAAGAAGAAGGAGAGGAGGAAGAAGAAGAAGAAGGAGGAGAAGAAGAAGAAGAAGAAGAAGGAGGGAGGAGAAGGAGGGAAGAAGGATAAGAAGAAGGAAGAAGAAGAAGGAGGAGAAGAAGAAGAAGAAGAAGAAGAAGGAGAAGAAGAAGAAGAAGAAGAAATAAAAGTAGAACATGAAGAATGAAAGGAAGAAGATACCTAAAGAGCCAGCTATATCCAATGGGCGGATCCGATTCATCAGCGTTTGGCACTCATCCAACATCGAAAATAAGGAAAAAACTTTCTCAACTCTTCTTTGTATGAAGAGTTGACCCTCGATATCATTCTATCATGGCAAACACCCTTATCCAGCGCGACTCTTCAGTCGAGAATTTGAATCAAGCTCTTATTATACGTCATGTCCCCATAATTCCCATCCCCTTGAATATGACATTGCTCCATACTACACAAACTATTTTCCAAAATTAACATTTCGGGGGGGAATGAACTAGAAGGACCTGTTTCATGAGAAATATAAGGTCTGTATTACAGAAAAAAGGCCGCCATACACTGGACTCTATATTAACGTCTTGTGTTAGTCAAGCTTATATTTTTCACTAAAATCCATTTAATCAGTCTCCGTCTTGAAAAAAATCAAGTGACCTCTCACCAACTTACATCAAATCCATAACTTTCACAAGGATTTCAAATTAATGCATCAAATCAAATAATTCGTTGGAAAAAATATTACAAGTACATGAAATATAGACATATTGAAGAAATATTATGAAGATACAAAGTAAACAAAATAATGCTCTTAATGTCATAATACAACATAATCCAAAATAAGGCTAGGCGTACACTGGTTAGTCAAGACAAGACAAGACGAGATTAGTCACGTTTAGTCACAATAATTCACACAGTTACTTATGAAGCAGCACACACAGATGCAATAACTAATCGGTGTGTGTTGCTTCCTAAGCAACTATGTGAAGTACTGTGACTGAACGTGACTAATCTCGTCTTGTCTTGTCTTGACTAAACGGTGTACACCCAGCCTAAGATACTGCTTGCTAAAATTGTTATTAAAATTTAGCAGGAAGTTTCTTTCTCTCTTTTTTTCAACAAAGAATAGTTGAAAAGTGCACTACTGATCCTGGCATCATAAGAATTCTTTCAACGATTATTCTTCCTTCCACAACACCTCCTAATTCTGTTAGTGGGGGGAAGGGGGGCGCAGAAATACCCCGGATTTAGAAAATTACAAAACCAAAGTTGTCCGTCAGCGTTGACAGAAATCTTGTCACGTCCAATACGTGAGTTGGAGTTATGAGTGGGTCATTCGTCCCCCATACTTTCTTGGAGGGAGGGGGAGTAGTTTCCAGGAAGTGGGTTTTTTTCCTTGGAGGGAAAAAATGTTGAGAGAACGATGTTAAGAATGAGGAGGAGGAGAAAGAGGAGGAGTGAGAGGAGTAAGTGGCGAGTGTAGGGGATGGAGAAGGAAATGAAGAAGATGAAGAAGCAGGAGAATAAGAAGAGGGAGAAGAAGGGAAGAAGAAGAAGGGTAAGAAGAAGAAGAAGGAAAGAAGAAGAAGGGAAGGAGAAGAAGATGAAGAATAAGAAGAAGAAGAGGCGGAAGAAGAACATGAAGATGAAGAAGGAAGGAGAAGAAGAAGAAGAAGAAGAAGAAGAAGAAGAAGAAAAAGTAGAAATTTACTGTATACAGTATCCAGCTGAGGAAGAGGAGGAGAAAGAGGAGGAGTTAGTGGAGGAGGTGGAGAAAGAGTAGGAGGAGGAGGAGGAGGATGAGGAGGTGGAAGAGATGGTCTTAGTCTCTACAAGAAGTTCTAAGCGCCGCTGACAACTCTAATAAAAATGAAAGGAGGGCCTCGACTATTTTTTACCAATAATCCATTTTTCCTTGCTTTCTCTTCCTACTTCTCACCTTATTTCTAGGTTAGGTGTGGACAGGAACTGCCTTTTTGCAGAATTTTAAAATTGTTAAGTTAAATAATAGGCTACATTTTAATTTTCTAAAACTCTAATTGCCACCTCACAATGCAAGAAGCATGTCAATGCATGTAAATGCAGTAAGGTTCTTGTAAGTTATTACAAAGTGAATAACATTTCAAACATTCATAGCTTTTGGGTGGCAGACCAATTCGCCAACAATTTTGTCAAGTTGAACATTTTCACAACTCATTACTCTTAAACTTTTTTCGTTAACCAGAGGTGTAAGTTATAATGTACTTAGGAACTGGAGTTCATAACGCAAGTCAATGTTTAAAGGATAAATTAACCTTCAAATTTTAAAACCTCTATGCTGTTTGTAGATGGACTTTTTAATAATTTGTATGATGTATTAGTGGCTCTAATTTGCATGAAATGACTAGTGAAATTCGAATCATGAAGATATTTAAATGTGATTTCCAGTAAATAACAAACAGCATACATCTTTACAAAGTCAGTTAGCTGCATGAATTGATTCATCCAATAAATTGAAGTTCAAAAGAAAATCGATCATATTAAAAAACTTTTGGTGCATTCCTTTCTACCGTGCTTCCGCCACTGCAAGTTTTGATGTAAAATATGAAGGAAACTCACACTGATACCGGTCTGTTGCAATGATATTGTATACACCCAAACGATACAGGAGACAGTACTGAACAAGCAGCGCCTTGCGCTGCACGGGGTGAACTCGTTTAAGGAGAGAGTGAGATGTGAGAGTGAGATGGGAACTCACTGAGCACGGCTAACCGCCAAACAACTCTAATAAAGATGAAGAAAAGAGAAGAGAAAGAACAAGCACAAGAAAAACCAAGAAGCAACAGAAGTTCGAGAAACGTCTAGCGACTATTGAGCAAAGAAGTTTCCTAAAGTGTTATTACAGTTACTTGACTCGTCTAAATGGAACTCACCTTTCAACAATGAACTTAACTGTTAGATACTTCAATACTCTCTACATTATACTGTTTTGTGACTTGGAAATAATGAGTTTTATGAAATGTTTGAAGAGACAATGGTGATGTCCTATTACGTAAATGATTATTGCGCTTCTAGAAGCTGCATTTGCACTTCACGTCTTGCCATTTAACTCAATATTGCTTCTACACTTGCACAGTAATATGAGATTTTCATTTTATTCAGGTTCTTTTTCTTCCTCTTCTTCTGCTTTTCTAGTTCTTCTTTTATTTCTTCTTCTTCTTATCCTTCTTCTCCTCCATCATCTTCTTCATTTTCTTTTTCTTCTTTATTTCTTCTTCTTCTTTTCTTCTTCTTCTTTTTCTATCTTTTGTTTCTCCTTCTCCTTTCTCCACCACCTGATTTCTTGCGTATTCTACTTTTTGAGAAGGAAAATCCAAAAGTCATGAAATTGTCAAAATTAGCGAATCATATAAGAAAAAGCATTCAGAATGTCTTATGCCTTATGTCTCTTGTTTTTCAGTCATTCAATAAACTTATTGAATCAATAACTTATTTTGCATTTGAAAACACATGGTTATTGATTCAATAGTGCTATTGGACAAGGTTATTAGAGAGAAGGTTGAACCATCGAGGGGGAAGTCTGATTTTTTGATTCACGTTACGTCACACTCGCGGTCCGCCAATTATCAATCAATTATCAACAGCTGATATTATCAAAATAAATGATCAAAATGCCGTCAGCCGAATCAGTCTTCCCACTCCAACAGCTTGCGAATTCAAAAAGCATTTGGGATGGTTCAACCTTATATCTAATAACCTTGACTATTGGATCCATAAACTGTCTATTGAGAGACTAAAAAACCGGGCATGAGAATAGTAATTTAACCATGTTCGGGCAAACACAGAATTCATTTTTTTCAGTCTATGAATTCTATTGTCTGCATGAATCTATCTGTCCTGCTTAAAAATTTAATAAAGTATTTTTAAGCAATATAGTAGCTGATTAGAGAAGCATGGTTAATATTGTGGAATCCATTTTAGAAAAAGAACTGGTGATAATTGTTGCCAAAAATCACATTCGCCATTTTTTACCACCGCAATTGCGATCACAGAAGCATGGTTGATATTCTAGCATCCTTTCTAGAAAAAAACGTAATAATTTTCATAATAATTAATGAACGAAATTCCTAATAAATGCCATATAATATTCTGAAGACTTCTGCTACTGCAAATATTGACAACAGAATAATAGCTAGTAAGGAAATTCGATTCCGGCGAGGGGAATTTTGCCCGGGGAGGAATTTTTTGTGCAGTAGCGTTCATCGAATTTTTACTAGCTATTATTCTGTTGTCAATATTTGCTGGCAGAAGTCTTCAGAATATTATATGGCATTTATTAGGAATTTCGTTCATTAATTATTATGATTTAACAGCAACTGTATAGTTGCAATGTCTCATTACCTTCCATCTTTGTAATAATTTTCGCCAAAAATCATACCTGCCATTTTCAACTAGCGAAATATTGCTATCAGAGAAGAATGGTTAATAATCTAGGATCCATTTTAGGAAAAAAGGTGATAATTGTCGCCAAAAACTGTCTATTGAGACTAAAAAACTGGCATGAGAATAGTAATTTAACCATGTTCGGGCAAATACAGAATTCATTTTTTTCAGTCTATGAATTCTATTGTCTGTATGAATCTATCTGTCCTGCTTAAAAATTTAATCAAGTATTTTTCAAGCAATATAGTAGCTGATTAGAGAAGCATGGTTAATTTTATTGTGGAATCCATTTTAGAAAAAAAAACTGGTGATAATTGTTGCCAAAAATCACATTCGCCATTTTTTACCACCGAAATTGCGATCAGAGAAGCATGGTTGATATTCTAGCATCCTTTCTAGAAAAAAACGTAATAATTTTCGCCAAAAATCATACCTGCCATTTTCAACTAGCGAAATATTGCTATCAGAGAAGAATGGTTAATAATCTAGGATCCATTTTAGGAAAAAAGGTGATAATTGTCGCCAAAAACTGTCTATTGAGAGACTAAAAAACCGGGCATGAGAATAGTAATTTAACCATGTTCGGGCAAACACAGAATTCATTTTTTTCAGTCTATGAATTCTATTGTCTGCATGAATCTATCTGTCCTGCTTAAAAATTTAATAAAGTATTTTTAAGCAATATAGTAGCTGATTAGAGAAGCATGGTTAATATTGTGGAATCCATTCTAGAAAAAAAACTTTTGATAATTGTTGCCAAAAATCACATTCGCCATTTTTTACCACCGTAATTGCGATCAGAAAAGCATGGCTGATATTCTAGCATCCTTTCTAGGAAAAAACGTGATAATTGTCGCCAAAAATCACACCTGCCATTTTCTACTAGCGAAATATTGCTATCAGAGAAGAATGGTTAATAATCTAGGATCCATTTTAGGAAAAAAGGTGATAATTGTCGCCAAAAATCACACCTGCCATTTTCAACTAGCGAAGTTGCTATCAGAGAAGAATGGTTAATATTCTAGGATCCATTTTAGGAAAATAGGTGATAATTGTCGCCAAAAAACCCACCGCCATCTGTAACCAGCGCCATTGCAATCATTGAAGCGTGGCTAATCGGACCGAAGGCCGTGAGCGCCATACAAACCACGTGAGCTCACGCCTTAATGGCTGAATTGAGCGCTTGTCACAGTACACTGCCGTTCACGTCTTGCCATTTAACTCAATATTGCTTCTACACTTGCACAGTATTATTGCATTCTCATTTTATTCAGGTTCTTCTTCTTCCTCTTCTTCTGCTACTTCTAGTTCTTCTATTTATTCTTCACCTTCTTCTCCTTCATATTTTTCTTCTTCTCCTCCTTCTTATCCTCCTTCTTCTTCTTCTTCTTCTTCTTCTTCTTCTTCTTCTCCTTCTTCTTCTTCTCCTGCTCTTGTTCTTCTTCTTCTTCATCTCCTCCTCCTTCCTCCTCCTCCTTCTTCTTCTTCTTCTTATTCTTCTTATTCTTCTCCCTTCCTCCTTCTTCTTCTCCTCCTTCTTCTTCTTGTTCTCCTTCTTTTTCTTCTTCTCCTCCTCTTCCTCAGTTTCTCCTCCGCCTCCTTCTCCTTTTCTTCTTCTTCTTTCTGTTCTTCTCCTCCTTCTTCTTCTTCATCCTCCCTCCTCCTTCTTCAGTTCCTCCTCCTCCTCCCTCCTCCTTCTTCTTCTTTTTCTTCTTCTTCTTCTTCTTCTTCTCCCTCCTCCTCCTCCTCCTCCTCCTCCCTCCTCCTCCTCCTCCTCCTCCTCCTCCTCCTCCTCCTCCTCCTCCTCCTCCTCCTCTTTGTTCTTCATTTTCTTCTCCTCCTTTCCTTCTTCTTCACCAAATCGCCATTTTAAACAACCGCAATTACGATTAGAGAAGTATGGTTAATATCCTAGACTAGGATCCATTTTAGAAAAAAAGGTGATAATTGTCGCCAAAAATCCCACCGCCATCTGTAACTAGCGCCATTGCAATCATTGAAGCGTGGCTAATCGGACCGAAGGCCGTGAGCGCCATACAAACCACGTGAGCTCACGCCTTAATGGCTGAATTGAGCGCTTGTCACAGTACACTGCCGTGAGCTATGAATACATTGCTGATCTCATGAATACGTAATGAGATTTGTATGTAGCCGACTTATCTCCAAAGCTCATCAATGCCACGCCAGTCTAAGGCGAACCGTATTGTTTTGAATACAAAGTGGATACTTCTATTATCCCATAAGGTATCTCTAGTAGCAGAGTATTAGACACTCTACTATAGTAATATTCAATTGAACTGGAGGTTGGCATTAGATAGATAGAGTGATATTATTTATTGACGTTGCTGATGACCGATGTCCGATGGCAATAAAATAATATCTCCATCCACCATCTCAAATACTATTATAGTATGGTATCTATCATCTCATAGGGTATCTAAGAAGCAGAGTATTATACGTATTTGTAGAGGATCACATAATGTTTGGAGTACAATCATTGATTCGAAAACTGACTGAAGTATGAAGTTTAGACATTCCAATGCAAGTAACACAGTATTAAATACATCTGTTGTGAAGTACATTGATCTTTAAATTTAAATATGAAGTTACCACTTTCCATTTAGAGGAAACAAAAGATCGCTATCAAGTATACTAGAATATAATACAGTAGGATTCATACGCAGTTCCCAGCCTGAATTTCGAGAGGTGTTAATGTTAGTTCTTACCCAAATAACCATTCCTGTGATAGATTACAGAACTAATCACTGAAAATTCCGATTCCGATCCCAGCCTGAATTTAGAGAGGTGTGAGTAGGCTATTAGTTCTAATCCAAATAGAACAAAACAACCTACAAGGTTGTAGTCAAAACCACAAAGAAGTTGTAAAAACCACAAATAAAAATATCGAGATACCGGTTTCGTTTGTTAAATCATTATAATATCTAGTGAAATAACGGAGTTCATACTTCAAATTCAGTATCATATTTACTTAATCATATTTCAAATTCAGTATCTCACTGATAAATAATCAACTGAATAAACCTTACCATGAGAGAGAATCAAGAGATGACCATCTTGGTTTATGATAATAATATTACCTGAAACAAAAGAAATTCTCATATGAAATCAATAAATTTGATAAATAAATTATTATAACAGCAAATGATATGAGAAATTACTGAATACTTTGAGAAAACAAGCTCCTGAGGCATGTTTTAAATTTTTTTTAAGTTTTGTGATACATCATAAAGGCAGATACACACTAGACTTGGAGACGACTGCGTACTTGGAGGTCCAGTGTACGTCCGCCTTTTTCCTGTTTTACAGGACTTCTAAATTCATATGAAAGATCATTCAGTAGACCAGTTCTTTCATAGTAGCCTTCCATAGTAGATTTCTATTCATAGTAGACTTCTGGTATAATTCATGTCGTTATGATACATTGCTTGCACACCAAATGGCACACAAATGAAATAATTAGAAATAGACAAGCTGAACAAATGAGAGTTAATTTCTAGTGAACTATGAGGAAATAGATGATTTGCTTGATGTAATTAATGCTCGATTGTAATTAATGCAGATCTGACCTTTATTGGACCTTCAGTGACCTTATAACAAGGCTACTGTGTCTGGATACATCGACAATAAAAAATTAATTTCCTATTGGATAACATGAATGCAGAAATCACTTCTCGAGAAATGAGTCAGAAGGTTTCCCACTACAACTTCTAGCATTCACTTCATCTCTCCATCTAGTATCAAACTCATGACATATTTATTACTGTATGGCATGTTAAGAGAAGCATACCATACTCACATGAATAAACCAGATATATACACTCTATGAAACCTTATTAGGATCATTAGGATCTATAATTTCCATAATTAGAATTTTAAGTGAATATTCAGGAATGAACTGAATCAGATCAAAGCATGAACTCAAGAATAAATTACTTATTCTAAAACTTTGATGATCATATAAAGCTCTGCCTCAAGGTATGAGACCAAACGCTCAATCTAACACGGGTTCAACAATTAAGCATCCAATTTCAATTCCAACTGAATCGAAATTGAATACAAAATCGATTGCAATCGAACAAATAATTCATGATAGTATGAACAATAGCATATTCACACAAGAACCGACAGATGAACTATTATACTTGAGTGCTGCTAAACTTGGCTCTTCGAAAATACACTCAAAGTTTGAGTACAAAATCAATTGGAAAGTAAAGGAGAAGAGGAAGGAAGAGAAGAAGAATAAGACGAAAAAGGAGGAGGAGAAGGGGGAAAAGAAGGAGGGAAAAAATGAGAAGAATGAGGAATGAAGAAATGAAAAAATGAGGAATGATGGAGAAGAAAAAGAGAAGAAGAAGAGAAGGTGGAGGAGGAGGAGGAGGAGGAGGAGAGGAAGAGGAATAGGAGGAAGAAGTAGAAGAAGAAGAAGGAAAAGGTGAAGAAGAAGATGAAGAAATAAAAGAGGAGAAAAGAATAAGTAGAAGTAGTAGAAGAGGAAGAAAAAGAATAATGAGAAGATGAAGGAGGAGAAGGAGGAGGAATAGGTGGAGCAGGAGAAGAAGATGAAGAAGGAAGAGGAGAAGAAGGAAGAGGAGAAGGAGGAGGAATAGGTGGAGCAGGAGAAGATGATGAAGAAGGAAGAGGAGAAGAAGAAGAAGAACAAGAAGGAGAAGAAGAGGAGAAGAAGAAGAAGAACAAGAAGGAGAAGAAGAGAGGAGAAGAAGGAGAAAAAGAAGAAAGAGGAGAGTAGAAGAAGAAGAAGAAGAAAGAAGGAGAAGAAGAAGAAGGTGGAGAAGATTAAAAAGGAGGAGAAGTATGAACAGTTTCATTCAATTCATTCAATAGCGTATTGACAAATAAACGAACAGATAAATTACTCAAGTGCTGCTAAACATGTCTCTTTATCGAATACATTGAGTCAATTTACTCAAAGATTGAGTGTAGGATTGAGTAATACAGCACACAGTGATTGTACACAGTATAAAAGGCTTCAAGCAATTGATGGATCCAATTAATGCGCTCCATAAACCCAATCCTCAAAGGTACAAATCAGTTCAAGGCGTATACAGAGAGTACTGGTGCAATTGGGCTTAAATCAAATGATCGAATCAAATCGACGTGAAGGAGAGATTATGAGAAAGGTATTGATTGAAGAAGGAAATGTGAGGAGGAGGAAGAGAAGGTGAGGAGGTGTATACGAGGGAGGAAAAGAGGAGGACGGTGGAATGGAGGTGAGGATGATAGAAGGTAGAGAAGAGGTTATAAATAGGGGATTTATGAAAGAAAGAAGTATGAGAGAGTATGAGAAGATTTCAGGAGAGAGAGAGAGGGAAAAAGTGGCGACGAGAAAAGAGAGAGAAGGAGGAAGGAGAGAGAGAAATAGGAGGGTAGAAAAGAGATTAACAAGAATCAAGACACAATAAAAAGTACAAAGTAATTCAAAAAACGTAAAATAATACAAATAGAAGAAAGACATCTTATACATTGAATCATTTCTGATCATTAATTTTATAAATAAATATACACCCAGCTATGAAGATATGTGTTGTGTTGTATTAAAGTGTCTCATTATTTTTTCATTTGATAATATATAGTGTTAATTGCTTATTCAGTGAACAAGTAGAAGGAAGAGGGAGGAGGAAGAGAATAAGAATAAGAAGAACAAGTAGAAGAAGAAGAAGAGTAAGAAGGAGTACCAAAAAAAGGAAGAAGAATGAGAAGAAGAAAAAGAGGAAGAAGAGGGAGAAGAGGAGGAAGAACAAGGAGGAAGAGGAGGTGGAGAAGAAGAAGAATGAGAAGGAGGAGAAGAAGAGGAGAAGGAGGAGGGAGTAGAAGAAGAAGAAGAAGAAGAAGAAGAAGAAAAAAGGAAAAGAAGGAAAAGTAGAAGAAGGAGAAGGAGAAGGAGAAGGAAGAAGAAAAATAAGAAGGAGAAGAAAGATACGAAGTAGTAGAAGAAGAAGAAGAAGCAGGAGCTGGAATCAAAATGCCTTGAAGAGTTGAATACGACAGTCTCAAATGGAAGGTGTAATTGATTTGCCAAAGGAAATAAGCGGGTTTCCCACTATCAATGAAAATGTTCCAAGTAAATGGCGCATTTTAAAGACAATCAAATTACTTGGAAAGCAATCGAAACATGAGATCAAAGCTTTAAAGATAAAGATAACTTCGATAATTCACTTACTCGATACATTCTCAATTCCTTGAAATGTATTGTAGCTCTTCATCTTACAATAAAATAATACGAAGAATACGTTGTGTTGATGTTCATGGTAAAGCAGCCAGGATTATTTCATAATCAAATTATCATTCCAAGATCAATCTAAATTATCCATATCAATCAGCCATTCGAGGAACAAACTCATGCCATGCTAGACATAATCCAGACCTTGTCAACCCCACAATAGACTCGAATCCCATTTCGTGTATCTGTCTGTCTGAATACGGATGTCCTCAAAAAAATGCGATCGTCATACTCTCGTAGGATTCTCTTACTTTGGGAACGGTCATGAATAATGTCCTAAGTTGAAAAACCTTTTCAAATTCTTATTGTACTCTTGGTAATTTTTCAATAAAGATAATATTTATGAATTCTCCATTCATTTAAAACTGGGCAGTAGTAGTCAGACATATTGGAAATTGTCCCATAAGATCAATGTGATCTTTTGAAACAAGTAACGCTGTTATTTTTGAACAGAGAATTACATTTGACATGTCATTAGAAACAGAATAAAATTCTTCAGGGGGATGGATTTTTACTTTTTTAATTAGAGAATTATTGCAATAATCACAGCAAAAATTAACATTTCTGAGTTTGAACAGTTTTCGTGGTTTCTTGTGGAATAATATTTAAAATATGAGTAAGCCATGCGACTGTAACATTTAATGATATTTATCAAATTCAATTCTTTTTCACGAAGATCCGACGTATAGCAGGAGCCAATTAACTTGTCATAAATCAGCTGATCTAGTAATAATTAAACAGTGATTTCGACACAATAATCAAAAGGCTTGAAAGTCTTAAAGACCTTTAAAGTCTTTAAAAGACCTTTTTAAAGAAGACCTTTCAAAGAATAACTTTTTAAAAGACCTTTTCAATAATCTGCGAGATTCAGCATTTGTAGGTTGAGTATTGTGATATTGCTCTTTGAGACAGCTGATTTCTGACAAGTTGAATTGGATCCTGCTATAACTGTGAACGCGATGTGTTACAGAAACATGCATGATTTAGTTTGAAATTACATTGATCTTATGAGACTTCAATCCAATATGGCCGACTTTTACCGCTCACTCTTGAAACTTCCCACTCAACAATATTGTTTACTGCTATTTTTGTCCTCTAAAACTACTAATTCCAATTATTTTCCAATTGGGTTTTACAACAAGTACTCCCCACTCATATGGAAGATTATATTATGTGAAGTCTAGTTCATAATCATCTTTGGGAATTCTCTATTTTCCACCACTACTATATACTCATCACCTGAGAGAGATACAGGACTCACCTGTATACTCATCATTCCATGTAAGTAAATAATGATGTAATAAGAAATAATGATAACACATGATGTAATAAGGATAAATATGCAGATATATCATGTTACTCGAATAAATATGCTATATATGGCATATATATACATATAAGAACATTCTTACTACAGATATATATTTACTTTGAAAATGTTTTCCTTTCCTCCGCTAATATAGGACTGACCATAATGTGAATTCACTTTAACTTCCATTTATGAATTTACTGAAATATCCACTCCTAACCTCTACTAATAAAGGGCTAAACAACCCACAACTCATTACTTGTGTCAAATTACTTCACGTATGTCTAATTTTCCCCTCAAAAAGTTTTTAATTGAAAAGTTAACGGTTAGCGCAGATTTTTCACAGGTTGAGAGCCTCTCTCACACTCTTTTAGTATCACTCTCTCTCTCTCTCTCACTTTCACTCTTTTTCGCTCTATTCTTCCTGTATGACTCTATTTCTCTCACTGTCTCTCGATCCATGTCTCCCTGATTCTAACTCGCTCTTTCTCACTCTATCTCACTCTCCATCTTTCTCACTTTCTCTCTATCCCTGTCTCTCTCTCTCTCTTCCACCCTCCTTCCTTCTTTATCTCTGTACACATTCATGTTGAACTCGAAAAACAGCAGAATTAGCTGCCGACCGTGAGATGTACAGTAAAAGTTTTTGGTAGCCAGAGTAACTTAGTTTAAAATACTAACAATTCGGCAGGAGCTGGTAGGGGTTGTAGAGTAGGAGAAGGGGGAGAAGGAGAAGAAGAAGAAGAAGAAGAAGAAGAAGAAGAAGAAGAAATGGAAGAAGAAGAAGGAGGAGAAGAAGAAGAAAAAGAAGAAAAAGGAGAGGAAGAGAAAGAAGGAGGAGGAGAAGGAAGAAGGAGGAGGACTAATAAGAAGAAGAAGAAGAAAAAAAGAAAGAAAAGAAGGAGGAGGAGGAAGGAAGAAGGAGGAGGACTGATAAGAAGAAGAAGAAGGAGAAGAAGAAGATGAAGAAGAAGAAGGAGAAGAAGAAGAAGAAGAAGAAGAAGGAAGAAGAAGAAGAAGAAGAAGAAGAAGGGAGAAGAAGAAGGAGAATGAGGAGAAGCAGAAGAAGGAAGAGAGGAAGAAAAAGTAGGAGAAGGGGAAGAAGAGGGAGAAGATGGAGAATATGATAAAGATCGAGAGAGAGAAGATGAAGGAGAAGAGGGAGAAGAGGACAAACTGAAAGAAGAAGAAGAAAACAAGAAGGAGAAGCAGGAGGAAGAGAAGATGAAGAAAAGATGAAGAAGAAGACGAAGGAAAGGAGAAAATGAAGAAGGAGGAGAAGAGGAAGAAGAAGATAAAAAAGGATGAAGAGAAGAAGGAGCTGAGGAGAGGAAGAAGAAGAAGAAGAAAGGAGAAGAACAAGAAGAACAAGAAGGAGAGGAAGAAAAGATGGTGAAGAAGAAGGAAAAGGAGAAGAATGAGGAGAGGAAGAAGTAGAAGAAGGAGAGGAAGGAGAAGAAGCAGAAGAAAAAAGAGAAAGAGAATGAAGAATATGATGAAGAACAAGAGGGAGAAGATGAAGAAGAGGAAGAAGAAGACAAACTGGAAGAAGATGAAGAAAAGAAGAAGGAGGAGCAGAGAAAGAGGAGATGAAGAAAAAGAACAAGAAGAGGGTGAAGAGGAAGAAGAAGGAGAAGAAAAGACAACGTGGAAGAAGAAGATGAGGAAGGAAAAGGAGGAGGAGAAGAAGAAGACAAAGTGAAAAAGTAGTAGAAGGAGATGAAGTTGGAGTAGAAGAAGAAGAGAAATAATAAGAGATAAAACTAGAAGGAAAAGAAAAGAGTGGAAAAGTAGGAAGAAAGGAATAAAAGCCTCACAAAGCAAAGCTCATTAACACCCCATCAAACTTCGCCCCGTACGATACAGGCCTGCTTAGACAATGTTAATCCTCAAACTTTCTCAGGCTAAGGTCTTTCATGTAAGCTGCATTTTGACTCTTATTATTCCTCCTAATTCTTATCCTTTTCAACTTACTGGTCTTTTGTTTTTATTCTCTCAATTTAGCTTCTTGGAGAGAATTTTCTCTACCTATGTTTCCACAGTCTATTCTCTATTCCTTCTCACACTTATAATCTGTTCATGGAGGCGAGAGACTAGCAAAACAAGCTGTTTGCATGTGTGTGCGTGTTGAGGCTGTATGAGGCTAGGCGTACACCGGTTAGTCAAGACGAGATTAGTCACGTTTAGTCACAATAATTCACATAGTTGCTCATGAAGCAGCACACACCTATGCAATGACTAATTGGTGTGTGTTGCTTCATGAGGAACTATGTAAAGTACTGTGACTAAACGTGACTAATCTTGCCTTGTCTTGCCTTGACTGACAGGTGTACGCCTAGCCTTAGTCCGAGGTGCAAATGTAATCCTGTGGGAAAATCTTTTATTGATCTGTGGAATCTATGCAGATATAATTCTGCACCAAAATGTTCACAATAAAATTCTCTAGTTTTATATTAAAAATTATCTTCTATGAGGCATATCTGTTATGCATTTTCAAAAACCGGAAGTAGAAAAAATTTAACCAATTTTTTTTTCATTTATCTAAATGGAATTTTCTGTGAAACAGATTAATGAAAATGTTCAATCTACAAGTTATTGAACTATTCTTTAGCTTTAGAATAATGATATGTTCAGTCAGGCTGTATAAGGCTAGGCGTACACCGGTTAAACTAGACAAGACAAGACGAGATTAGTCACGATTAGTCACAGTACTTCACATAGTTGCTTATGAAGCAACACACACTGATTATTCATTGTATCGGTGGGTGCTGCTTCATAAGCAAGTATGTCACAGTACTTCACATAGTTGCTCATGAAGCAACACACACCGATTAGTCATTGTATCGGTGGGTGCTGCTTCATAAGCAACTATGCGATTTATTGTGACTAATCTCGTCTTGTCTTGTCTTGACTAACCGGTGTACGCCTAGCCTCATAGAGGTTGTAGCCCACTTCATGCAGAACTTTTTGGAATCTTTTTAATCACCAAGATTACAATTACTAACAATCCCGATGATCTCAGGTAATTTCTGATTCGCGGTCATGTGCATCCACTAGTAATGCACATGTGTTACTGATTGACAATGTCTCCCCCCTACAACTAGCTGTGGCATTAAGTAGCGGGCTTGATTCATGGCATTGTAATCTCAAGTACAGCTCTCCCCAAACCCAGCCCATCGCTAACACCATGTAGGCTACAGAAATACAGATACGATATCTTGCCTCTTGAGAAGATAAGAGGTCACTGTCGTCTCCCCCATTCTGTTGCATACTCCTCTTATCTTTCTTATTCTTATTTCCATTTTTGTTCTTCTTCTTATTGATCTCCTTCTGCTTATTCTTATCCTTCAGTTTCTTAATTTTCTCCTTCATATTTTTCTTATTCTTCTTCTCTTCCTTCCTTTCCTCCTTCTTCTTTATCATCATCATCTTCTTCTTTCTCTCCTTCTTATTCATCTTCTTTCTTTTTCTTCTTCTACTTCTTCCTCTCCTTTTTTCCATCATCATCGTCATCATCATCATCATCATCATCATCATCATCATCATCATCATCATCATCTTCTTCTTTCTTCTTCTCCTTCTTCTTCTATATATATATATTTTAGGATTCTACAGTACTTCCTGAGTCCTCCATCTCCGTCTGTCCTCTCACTCACCATCTTCTTGTTATTCTTTTTCTTCTCTTCTTCTTCTTCTTCTTCTTCTTCTTCTTCTTCTCCTTCTTCTCCTTCACCTTCTCTCTCTTCTTCTCCTTTTTCTTCATCAACATCATCTTCTTCTTCTTCTAATTTTTTTCTTCTTCTTCTTTCACTCCCCTCCCCTCTTCTTTCTCCTTCTTCTCCTTGTCTATTAGTGAATTCTGTTGTAAGTTCTTTTTAAGGCTTGCTTAAGGCAATGTGATTATTTTGATTAGAAAATAATTTTTTATTTCTATTCTCATCTATTATTTCAAGCATCTACTCCTCTTTCCCCTTATTCCTCAAGTCGTCTTCTTTCCCTATTCGATTCTAACCTTTCCCATCTAACCTTCGCATGCCACATCAGTATCTCTCTTTTTCTTTCTTCTCATTTCCACCTCCTTCATTCTCACCATCATTTCCCAATTTTTTTCTCCTCCATCATCTCTATCTCTTATGTGTTCTCGCTCTCCTTTTTTCCAGCTCTGGATTATTTTGCTTCGAAAACGGGAAATTCCAGATGAGGAAAACATTAGTCCACACTTCATTATAGGAAGAGAATGAGAGACAGGATATAAAGATACAGGATATCAGGATACAGGGAAAGAGAGAAATAGAGAGAGAGAGAGTGAGAGATAGAGTAAGGGATCCGGATTTACAGGAGGAGAGTAGATGAGTGAGCTAGAGAGAAAGTAAAGAATAGAATAGAATAGAATAATCACTTTATTCACGCAGATTACAAAATATGTTGCTTCAATTCTAGGTCATAAAAGTCATTTCAATGAACGACATTTAAAAATAATAATTACAGCATAAGATTAATTGAACAAAACATGAATTAAGAGAGATTTTAAATGAAAACATATAGGTATAAATTCTAATTCAAGATTTTTGAATACAACTTAATGCTAGTATGATATATTTTATTTAAATGGATTCATTGGAAATATAAGTAATTGATTTTGTATCTACGTGAAATGGCGGAGTTTGGACATATAAATGTCCATTCTTGGAGAAGGATGTGCAAGGACATCCTTCCCATCAACACTCAACCATAAAATAATTCAGATAACTGTAACTAAAACCTTAAGTGAAAGCTAGATAGTATGTGATATAAGATAAGATAAGATGTGATATAAGATAAGATAAATGATAAACAAGAGTAAATGTACAATAATGATGGAATTAATAAAAAATTATTCGTATACATTAAATGAAGAAATTTTGTCGTAGTATAGAATGGAAGCAAAAATACGAGATCGTGTATATCTAAGATCAATAGCTTCTAAAAATTATTATTTGGATGATACACAAAGTAATGGACGCTTATGATAAAATAATTAATGAATGATGAAGAATGTTAATTTGAAAAAAAAAATCTATGTTCATTAAGCTAGATGTAATAAATTGGAACTAATACCTCGCCTTTTTGAGAAACGAAATGTTAATGTTAAATGGATGAAAAGTATTAATTAAAACCAATATTTTATAATAATGAATTATTCAGTGTGTGAAAATGAAACTATTTTAGAATAAAATAATTCTTATAACTAAGAAGAGGATGAATGAAGGGATGAAAGATGGCTGTCATGTGGTTGGTTCAGGGTTGGACGGACTCAGTCAATCTATCAAAAAGATATTTTTTCAATTTTAAGATGAAGCCCGCTCGACTCTCAATGGATCTTATAGAATTCGGGAGTGAATTCCAAGCGCGACAGGCGCTGACAAGAAAAGATTTAGTATAAATGGTTGTTCGATGATTTGGTATTCTTAAAGTATTTTCACCGGTTCTAGTACTTGAAACGTCTAGCCTCCTACCTTCAGAAACGAATTTAAAATCATTTTTGAAATAATAAGGTTTACCATATTTTAAAATATCCCTAACAAGTTTCACTATTCGAAAAAGTCTCTGTTCTGGCAGCTTTAGAGTTGAGCTTGTAATATGGGCTTGAGTTATCCGGTCATGACGTTCGAGGGAGTACACAAACCGTAGGCAGTAATTTTGACAGCGCTGTAGTTTATCATTAAGAGTGACTTGCATGTCATTAAGTACGGAATTACAATAAATAAAGTGAGGGAAGATCAGAGATTTAACTAATAATAATCTAATGTTTCTAGGAAAAATATCTTGCAACTTCTTCAATGAATGCATAGCTGAAAAACTTTTTACAAGTGCTATTGACATGGTCTGACCAGTCTAAAGTTTTATTCATGAGAATTCCAAGATTTTTGACTGAGCTACAATAGGGAATTTCATTACCATCAACAATAATTTTATGGATTGAGTTCAAATCTATGCTGTTGATTATGCGTGAATATCCGATTATAATAGGCTGTGTTTTGATGGGGTTGAGTTTGAGACCATTTTTCTTAGTCCATTCAACTATTAAATTAATGTTCTTCATTCATTTTGTGTATTGTTTCATTGATTTTTGTGGTTGAACAATTAGCATAAATTTGAAGATCGTCTGCATAAGTATGGAATTTGGAAAACTTAATAACAGAGGAGAGGTCATTTGCATACAAAGTAAATAGTAAGGGGCCTAGTATAGATCCTTGGGGAACGCCATGTACAACATTTTTCCAATTCGATCTCTTATCATCAGCAGATACACATTGTTTCCTACCAGATAAATACGAATTAAAACCATTGCAGTGCACTGTGATTAAAACCAAAAGGGCTAATTTGTTGAGGAGAACTTTATGATCAACTGTGTCAAAAGCTTTGGAAAAAATCAAACAGGCTTAAAATAGTACATTTTCTTTGATCCATAGCTAACCTAATATCATCAGTAACACGCAATAAAGCAGTTTCGGTTGAATGAGATTTTCGAAATCCGGATTGAAAGTTGTGAAGTTTGTTATTGTGCTCTAGGTATGCTACAACTTGTGCATGAACAAGTCTTTCTAGTACTTTGGAAAGGGCAGGTAAGATACTGATTGGTCTGTAGTCTTCAACTTTATTAGGAGAGGCAACTTTGTTTAATGGACGAACCAGAGCAAGCTTCCAATTTTCAGGAATTTACCATTCTTTTAGAGATTTATTGAATATGAATGTGATGATTGGCAAGACTGCAAATAAGATTTTTTTTGATATATTTAATTGGAATTTTATCCGCCCCTAGCATTACTGCGAACATGTTGGAATTGCTTTATAAGTTTGTTGTTCTGAAATAGGACGAAAAATGAATTGATCAGCTACTGGAATGTTTGAATTTGTTACCTGATTATTCAGATTGTTAGCATGATTACTAATGATTGTCTCGTCACGTTGATTTGAATGTGAGATGAAATGATCATTTAGATTGTCTAGTGGTAGGTCAATTGGGGTTTGGGATTTCTGTTTACTCAAGCCAAATTCTTTAATTCCACGCCATAATAATGAGGAGTCTTGTCTGTTATCGGTCATAAATGAATTCAAATATCTAATCTTTGAGTTACGTAACTGTTGTTTAACTTTATTTCTGAGACTCCGATATTCAATTAAGCAGTCCAAATCACTTGTTCTCTTAAATTTTCTATGAGCCTTGTCTCTTTGTCCCATCATTTTCAGTATATTATCAGTCATCCAAGGCACACGTCGTTTCTATTTATTCTCTTGGTCACGTAGGGTGCATGTCTGTCATATAAGTTAAGAGTCAAATTTTCAAAGGTATCAACCATTTCGTCAACTGAGGATAAGGCCTCAATCAGATGCCATGGTGTGTGTCTTACATCAGTCAGGAAGGCGGCTTCATTGAAGTGTTTGAAGTCTCTATAAGTTATGAATTTTGTTCTGGTCTGGGTGGTTTGTGAGATAGCACAAAAGATCAGGTCATGTCCAGAGATAGCTGGAACAGAGATCTGACCCTTGTGTATAACTTCATTGGGGTCACTAACAACAAGTAAGTCTATGAATGTGTCGGATTCGTTAGTATGGTGGGTTGGATACAGTGGTAAAATAGTCATGTCAAGACATTGGAAAATATTTGTCAATTGGTAGCGGTCAAAGTTACGATTAGTCATGTTGAGGTCGGTATTCATATCTCCATAACTAGAATGCGGTTATGAAATGGCATAAATGAGAGCAATGCATTTTCAAAATCTGTAAAGTGACCAATTTTGGTGGGCGATAGCAAATTCCAACTAGTAATTTATCAGAGCTGATAAAGATAGCTCAAGTATCATAAATTCAGGTCTAGCAGAATATTCTTGCTTGGATGTGATTAATATTTTAGTTTTAATACAATCTTTTACATAAACTGCTACGCCCCACAAGCTTTATTCAACCTATCATTACGGAAAAGATTATATCCAGGCAATGAAACTAGATTTGATGGAATGCTCGGCTTTAAGAATGATTCGGAAATTCCAATTACATTGAAGTCCTGAAAACGGAAGATCGCTCTGACCTCGGCCATCTGCCAACTCAGTGACCCGACGTTAAGATGAGCAACCCTAATAAGGGTTTTAAAAGGGTGGAGCCCATTGACAATATCAGACCTGTGTCGTTATTATTATTCAAATGATCATATGTTGAGGACGAGCGAGTAGACGTGTCAGTGAGGGACATCATGAAGGTTACAAATCAACGCTGAGCCAACCACAGAACAGCACATGACAAAGAGAATAAGGATGAAACTAAAACTAAAAGAACTTAGCCTAAATGAAAAAATCTCAATCACTTGAAAAGCCGAGTGCATTATGAATGCGTTGACAGTTCGGCTCACTTCACTTTTCTAATAGATCTAAAATTCACTGCACACTATTAAATTTAGCGGATAGTAATTTGTGATATGCCGAGTTCCAGCTGAATATCCGGTGTGATGAAACATTATTTGAGTGAGAGGAACCAGTCTGAGTCCAACTGTAGACTCCAACTGCAACAAGGGGAAAAAACGAGCAGAAAGAGCAGCAAAATACATATAGGGAGTGTACATTATAATATACAAAAAAGGCTGACGATGAATAATACATTGTAATGGTATTATTACGATACTATTACGAGGCGGAAGATAAGCGGATTCGGGGAAGCGGAACACCCGAGAGGGTCTCTGCGCTAATAAAAGCCATAAGCATAATAATAATAATACATTGTAATAGTAAGTGATTAATAACTTTCTATTTACAGTGAATGATAATATTAGGAGATCAGTGGGTAATATACAAGATAGAATAGATAGAGAGAAAAACTTTTAAGTAGTGAATAGACAATAAGACTACATCAGTGATGTAGGCTCCTTACATGGTTGAAAAGAGAAAGAAAGGAAAGAAGGGTGAGCGAAGAAAAGATTGCGCACAAGTGAAAACCCTAATGAGAATGATAATGAGAAGTGAGAATGAGATTATAATTGATCACTGTGAAAGAAAGGATTCACAAGTCGAATTCGTTCATAGAGAACAAATAGTACAGAACATCATTCACAGTGCATGTGAAAATTTTATAACATTTTTAATTTGGCTTTGAATTTGCGATGAAACTGCTGATAATTATGGCTATGATGAAGTAGTATTTATAGCAATCAGATGCTAAAAATAGAAGAGCAATAGAGAACGGGTGAGGAGAAAATGTGAGAACAAAAACCTAAAAGTGTGAGAGACAGAGATGAAAGAATAGGGATAGGAAAAGAAAGATTATGCGCAGGTGGGGTAAGGATTCACAAGTCGAATTGATTCATAATACAGTCATGTGAAACATTTCTGACATTTTTATATTTAAAGAGGTCGCAAGTAAAAATTAATAAAATGTCTATCGTAAGTAAGGTTTATAGCAATCAGATGCACAACGACAAAAATAGATTACATAGATTACGGAGTGAGTGTGAGAACAATAATATTATTCAGGAATGCTAAGCAAATGTCTGAATAAAATAAGTGCCTATCATATGCCTATCACAATATTATATCATTCAGGGATGTTAAACAAATGTCTGAATAAAATAAGTGAGACTATCACATGCCATGCTATTCTTCCTGGTGTAGACGTTCTTGCTTAAGTTGTCCTCATTTGTCTTATCACTGGAGCTGATATTAGACATTGTAATCTATGTTTTGTATATAGTTTATAGTTTTATATCATAGTTTTTTGGTATTCCAGGGGCAACTTAAAATTAAAGGAATATAAACTTTGGATAGTTCTGCATTAAGTTGAGTTGAGTATAGTAGTACGAACCCTGATAAACTGCATAAACAATAGAACAAAAACAATTGAAATTGTAAATTGGATATCCTCTACTGCTCAGTAAGTGACCTGCAATATTGACATATTATTCCACCTATCTTTATACCCATAAAATTTGTAATATAATTTGCTAATTGAAATATAAATAAATGGTTTATTGACTATTCTCTCAAAGAGGGAGAGAGAGAAGAGAGGAATTAGAGGGAGAAGAGAGAGAATGGAGAGAGAGTGAAGCAAGAGAAGAGAGAGTAGAGAGAGTATGGAGAGAGTAGATAGAGAGAAAGTAGAGGGAGTAGAGAGAGAAGAGAGAGAGGGAGGGAGTGGTGAGAGAGAGGGAAAGAGAGCGGGGAGAGAGTAGGGAGAAAGTAGAGAGATTGTTGAGAGAGAGAGAGAGAGAGAGAGGAAGTGGAGAGTAAGTGTAAAGAGAGGGAGGGAGTGATGAGAGAGCGCGGAGAGAGAGTGAATAGAAAGAGGAGAGATTGTTGAGGGAGAGAGAATAAGGAGAGAGAAAGTGTGAAGAGAGGGTGAGAGAGCCGGTGATCAAGAGAGTTATGTAAGGAGGATTAAGAATCGATTGTGTTCCTGTTCAGTATGCAGCGAAGATCAAGTGATGTCTTGATTGTGAGGTCATGTTACGTTCGTACAGGAGAAGAAGATGTAGAATAAGAAGAAGAAGGTGAATGCAAAGTGAGGAACAAGAAGACAGGAGTCGATGAGAATGGGGAGGAGTGATGTGAGAAAGCTGGGGAGTAGCAATCAAGGATCAAGTAGAAGGGGTCAATGAACAAAGGATCATGAGGTAAGAACAGGGATCAGCTGGTGAGAAATTCAGTTTTATTCATTTATTTTTCACTGTCTCCCCCTAAAAGTCTCTTCTATTCCTCTCTCTCTATTTCTCTCTCTCTCACCTGTCTCAATCCCCTCTCTCATGTAGGTTTTATTTGGGAAATTTATCAATCTATCTATCTATCCATTTCTTCCTCTCTGTCTCACTCGTCCTCTCTGTTTTAGTACCAAATTTCCATTTTCTCAAGTTCTCTTTTCTCATCAGATGATATCTTTGCTTTCCTCTTTTCTCCTTCTCCTTACATATTCTCTCTCTTCTCCTCTTCCTCTTCTTCTTCACCTCCCTCTATTTCTTCCTTTTCCTCTTTCTCTTCCACTTTCCCTTTTCCTCCTTACATTACAATTATTCTCTTTTTCCTCCTCTTTCTCTCTCTCGAAATTTCCTGCTCTTTCTGTTCCTCAATGTCTCTGTCTTTCTCTTTCTATCTCTCTCTCTCCACTCCCTCCCTCTCTTTCTTCTCTTTTTACTCCCTCTACTTTCCCTCTATCTACTCTCTCCATACTCTCTCTACTCTCTTCCCTTTCTTTACTCTCTCTCCTTTCTCTAATTCTCTCTCTTTCTGTCTCTCTATCTCTTACCACCCTCCCTCACTTTCTCCTCTACTCCCTCCACTTTCCCCCATCTACTCACCCCATACCTCTCATTCTCTTCTCTTTCTCCACTGTCTCTCCTTCCTCTCTCCTTTCTCTAATTCTCTCTCTTTCTGTCTCTCTATCTATCTCACCACAACCTCCCTCTCTTTCTCTCTACTCCCTCTACTTTCTCATCCATCTACTCTCTCCATACTCTCACTCTCTTCTCTTTCTACTCTGTCTCTCTTCTCTCTACTCCCTCTACTTTCTCACTATCTACTCTCTCCATTCTCTCTCTTCTTTCTCCATCTCTCACCACCCCATCGATCCATTCCAATAGCAGCAGTGCTATTGGCGCTAGTTATTCCGGAGATAATGCATCATGTGTTGTAGCAGTAGTCGGCTGCTGGATCCTTTACTCACCACGCTGGATAGCTGAAAGCAGTCTCTTCTAGTGATTTGTAGCCGTTGCCAGAGCAAGAGATCCCTTCCATTCTCAATTGCTCCAACGATTACTGTTCTAAGACCCTGTTCACTGCTACTATCACAAGGTTCACACACACTCACAAGAGTACTACAGAGATTTTGTATATCACTGTATATAGCCATTGATGTGCCCAAGGTCCCATAACAGATGTGTTCAGAACATATTTTTTTCTCATACATTTCCAAAATTTCCAAGTTTCCATCTGCGCCATACGTTTTGCCCAAATTTTTTGAATTTTCATATGCTATTACAGGCAAACACATGAATCCATTCAGTCCTTTTTTCAAAATTGATTTTTAAGAGAGGAAAGAACATGGGGGAATAGCTGTTCTGAAATTTAAAAGGTCTAAGCTCTTAGAATTTAAAAGAAGAAGGAGAAGAGGAAGAAGAAGAAGAAGAAGAAGAGGAAGAGGATGGGGAAGAAGATTATGATGAAAAGGAAGACGAAGAAAAAGAAAAGAGAGAAGGAGGAAAAAAGAAAGAGAAAAGGGAGAAGAGAAAAAACTGAAGAAATTTGAAAGGTCTCTTGTAAATCTTTAAATGTCGAAAACGTAACATTGGCAAAGGCAAATTGTACGCAATATAACATAGAACTATGTTTTGTGTATCATTTGAGTACTAATACAATGTTATGGGAATTGGCAAAAGTATGACTGGATTTTTTTTTTGAGAGTGATACCCACATGAGCTCTAGGCTTGTGCGTGGGTAATGAGAGGGGTGATGATGAGAGATGACGACTATTTTTAGACAGTCGGGACCGACAGCTTTTCGTCTCCTCCGAAAGACGGGAGTGGCCGTTTCTGTCAAAATCCGTTCCGGCAACTGTATTCGATCTTGGAACCTTTGGATCAGACAGGCGCTTATCGCCCTCGGCTACGGACCATCCAACTAATCAAAAGTGTAGTCTCTGCACTATATACAAGATTGTAGGTAACCACCCTCCCCTACTAGACTATTATCCCAAGTAGAAGACTACAGTCTGGAAATATTTGTTGTCCAAGATATGAGTACAGTAGTAGGCGTAGGCCTACGTATAGGATAAAAACTCAGACAAATTTCCTGGTACGATGATTAAATTTGGAATTGAGGTTTATGTTCACGTTCTAATCCTCTCTCTCATAATTTTTTTGCCTGCCTCTGAAGATAGAAAACAATGATTTATAAAGTTGGAGATTCAAATTAATTGGATATTACTTGTAAATCCAATAAGAAATAATTTTTCATTTTCATCCCTTCCTGCGGCGATAATTATGAATGGAAGAGATTTGGTTGGTAACCGCAATAATATTCAGCATGAGCCAAAAACTTATAAGTTGCATCACCACAGGAAAAAAAGTCAGAAGTTGAAACTCATTAGTAGAATAATATGCTGGTTGAGTTAGAGTTGCTTGCTGCTCAGATAGTTGAGTTTGAAATGAGTTAGATGATCCATCTGATTTTTCAAAAGGTTTTCATGTCAGAAATTACTCGGGAACTTGGAAAGCTTTCGGTGTAAGAAGAGCTAAAGAGGGAAGTCGATCAATGAAACAAATGGGGTTGCAGTGAGTTTAAATAGAGCAAGGATAGTGTATGAAGTGGATAAGCTAAAATAGAAGGGAGAGGTGAAAAAAAAGAGGAATAAGAAGAACAGGAGAAGGAGGAGAAGATAAGGAAACGGAAGAGGAAAAATTCTCCATTTTACTCTAAAGGAGAAGAATGAAACGGTGATGAAGAGGAAGTGAATAAGGTGAGGATTGGAATAAAGAGAAATCGGTAAGAAAATCGGTAGAAGGACTAGAAAGAGGAGGAAGAAGAGGAGGAGGAGGAGGAGGGAGGAGGAGGAGGAGGAGGAGGAGGAGGAGGAGGAGGAGGAGGAGGAGGAGGAGGAGGAGAAGAAGAACTAGGAGGAAAGATGGAGGAGTAGAGAGAAGGGAGGAAGAAGAAAAGGAAGAGGAAGACTAAGAAGAATAAGAACATGAAAACCATCTCAAAAGTGAGGAAGGGAGTAGAAGAAGAATAAGAAGAAGAGGAAGATAGTGGGGGTGATGTTTGGAAAGAGCGGAATGGAGATCTAGAAAAGAATGGAGGAAGGGTGAGATTTGAGAGAAAGAGGTTGGATAAAGAAAACATTTCAGAAAGAAAGAGGAAGAAGAGATTATTAGGAAAAAGAAGTGGTGAAAGTAGAAACAGGGCTAAAATAGAGAAAGATAAGAAAACGATAGAAAAAGAGAATAAAAAAGAAGAGAGGTATAAGAAAAAGATTTGATAGGATGATAAGAAGAGAATGCGAGAAAAAGAAGAGAAGACAGTGGGAGATGATGAAGAGAAGAAACTTATATTAAAAAGGGGTGGGAGAAAGCAATCTAAGAGAAGGAAGATAAATGAGAGGAAGAAATAGAAGAGGAAGAAGAAGGAAGACACGGAAGATGGAAAAAAGAGCTCAGAGAAACAGAAGAAGATGAATGAAGAAGATCAGATAAAATAATAAGAAGATAATGGAAAAAAAGGATGAGAGGAGAGAAGAAGAAGAGGGAAAAAGATATATGAATAATAAATATGTGTAGGAGAAAGCAATCTAAGAAAAAAAAATAGATGAGGAGGAGAAGGACGATGGAAGGGAGATAGAAGAGAGAGAGAGAGAGTGAGAAGGACGAAATACCGAGCTGAGTTCTGAGGTAAGGCAGACAGATGGGAGAGGAGAATGAGAAGAGAACATGCTGGAAGGAGGTGATGTGGCCTCTATTGAAAGACAGGGGTGGCAGGTGGGAGATGCCGTGTGAGCCCTGTCTATTGCTTACAAATTGGACTACTCACGCTAACTGAGGCTTAAGCTTAGTCAGTAGCGGAAGGATTTTCTAGGCCCCTGGACCCCCAATTTACTGTGATGCTCTACCCAGACCTGAATTCCGAACTTCACATAATGTAGGCATGTTTTGTTTTATGTACGGTGTGAGTGTTACAACAGGTTCCCTCTCCTCAGATTTAGAGGGTATTATCATGATGTAGGGGACTAGAAGACTTGGTTATTAGTAGGATCGGAATAGTAACAACATGGAAAAGCTTTGGTTTTCAGATTGAAAAGATATCAGCACTCAATCAATAGTTCATGCAACAGTTGTATTATCCCGGCTGCCTAAAAACCAGTCGTTAAGTCACGTCAGAGACCCTGAACTGATCAGGAGTGACCTGAAAACTCTGACACCAGACCTGAGCCAGCTAGGTTACACGGAATTATTATTATTATTATGAGTAGGGATGCAACGATACATCGAGTATCGATAAATATCGATAGTATCAGCAACCAAATATCGATAATATTTTGATCCTTGATATAAACGGTATATCCGTATTTTTCTCCGATATATTCGAGCCGATATCGATATTTTAACTCGTCAAAATAACACAAAAACAAACTTCCATTTTAGAATTCAGGGGTGAAGTTCCATTGCTGACTCGTAGGCAACCATTATCGATGCTTGGAAAATCTTATATAAACCAAATCCAATTAATCAATAACCAGCCATACAGGGTAAAGTTCCCAAAAATAGTGACTCCAAGTACTACCACGGTAGTACTCGTCCAAACAAAACAGAAAATGTCGTTGTGCAAAATGCTACAAGATTTCTCCTTAGTTACTTTCCTGTTGTAATCCGCCATCTTATGTTTTGATATTTTCTACATCATAAATATATCTCGTTGAAAAACCACAAGATCCTACAGGTTTTCAAAGAAGTAAGCAATATTTCTTCTTGAGCAGGTGAGGGAACGACTACATTGCTATGAAAATGATTTTAATATAAAACGCTTTTGAGGCACTTTCAAGTGAACAGTTTTATAATTGGGTTCTCAGGAAGCACAGAAGCTCTTTCTTTCATAAATGGTTCCCCCTCTTTACTAAATAAATGGTCAGTTCCGCCTCTAGGCTTCGAGGAGTAAACATCGTGTGCTGTGCATACCTTTGTTATCAGTTTTGTCGGGTCAATAATGACAGCAGTTTGTTCCGAAGTGTAATTCGGATGTTCCAGAGTGATTTTATAACATATAAATCTTGGTGCCACAAAATGCTCATTTTGTGTGAATCTGATTAAAGAAGAATCGAATTCTTTTAAAGAAAAATGTCGGTTGGAATAATGAGGCAGCGAAGTGGAAGTGCATTGCCCTGTAAGACAGTGCTCGGCTGAGTCGTCGCATAGCGCGGCGTCAACTGTTAGTGCAGGCGTTATCAGTGCAGGCATTGTCTACCGTCGGCATTTGCCGATAACAAACAATCGCGCTTTCTGTGTTGGATAACCACAGGCTATTGGACGTGTAGTTAAAGAAATAATAAGTTCTGAACTGTCACCCACATTCAAAGAAGATTTCCAATCAGTGAAACATTCTATAGAATTTATGTCCAATGAGTTCGATTCTTTCAAAACGAACTACTAAAACATGGGAGGATGTTAATAAATTAAATAAGGAAGTCATGACACTTAAACAAGAAAATGAAAATTGAAAAGCGAAGTAGGAAATGCAGGGATATACGCGCAAAGACAGTGTTGTTATAACGGGTGTTTCAGAAACAAAAAATGAATCGAGGTTTGAAGTTTTCAATAAACTTTCTTCTGTTATTAAAAGTCCTGTTGTTTCGAATGGTCTGAGTACTGCACATAGACTACCATCTCAGAAAAGAGCAAATCAAACCGATTGTCTTCAAATTCGTTCGAAGACAAGACAAAGAGGGCTGGCTGACGATTTCAAACAAGCTGCTAGTGAAGATAATGGAGGTGCAGGGATTTCTACGAAGACGCTGTGTCGGTCTCTTGCTGAAGGTCGTGTGTGCGCTTATCAGCATCTGGCCCCCACTACAATGGAACTGTTCAGAGAAACGAAAAACTTGCGACCCAGAAAGGATATCAGTTTGTTTGGATAAGAGATGGTAAGATTCTTGTGAGAAAGGAGGAAGGTGAGAAGCCTATACAAGTGAAAAATGTGATGGACCTCAAGAAAATCTAGCTTTAAAACAAAACTGGGTTTTTCTATTCAGCTAATATTTCTATTTTAATTTTCTATGGAAATTTGCGATTTAGTAGAGGATCTTGATCTTATAGACAGATGTGAAACAATTCAATTTAAAAATTTAAACGAGATTTCAACGTTTTTTCATTCAATATCGTTAAAAGTTTTCATTTGAACATAAGAAGTATTAATAAGAACTTCGATGAATTGTGTTTATTTTTATTTGGTGTTGATGCGCAATATGATTTAATAGTTCTCACTGAGACGTGGCTATCACAAGATTCTGGTTTCGAGTTGAGCAATTATAATAAGGTTGTGAAACCAACAAAATTTAATAAATCTGATGGAATAGTAATTTATGTTAAACATGGAATAAAATTAGATATTCTAGATTTAAATATTGGTAATACTAATTCTTTAAATTTTAAAATAACATATGGAGACGTAGAGTTTTGCTGTACAGCATTGTATAGATCACCTAATGATACCGACGCTTTGGCTTTTTGGATGATTTGGAGATATTCCTTAGTCAAACAACTTGTTATGAAAACAAAATCTTGATTGGAGATACAAATATTGATATTTTGGGTAATGATCTAACCCAAATAGGTCATAAATACTTGAATATGCTTTTGGAATATGGTTATACTAATTATTTACACGGTTGCACCAGACATTCATTATATCGTGAATCATGTATTGATCATCTGTTTCTCAAATCTAAGATATGTACATTGAACCCAACTATATACAATTGTTCTATAACAGATCATGAAGCTATTATGGGGCGAATTCAGTTTATAAAAATAGTAGTTTAGAGCCTAATAAGAAGCCTGTACAGTATGATTGTTTTATTTTTGACGACCACCTGTTTAAAATTAAAATTAATGAAGTGTCATGGGATGGAGCCTATTATGAAAAGGATTCTAAAGTAGCTTTTAGCAGATTCTATGATAAAATAGTAGATGTTTTTAATTCGTGTTCATCTTCGAAGCATAAAAGTAGTAATAGAAAGAAACGATTGAAACCGGATAACTAAAGGGTTATTGAAATGTATCAGGAAAAGGAATAATATGTCACTTAAAATAAGGAGCAGCCGTTCAACACAATTAATGTTCGTTATTATAAGAAATACAACACTATTTTGAAGGCACTGATACGTTCTGCAAAGGAGATTTTCTTTAGAAATGAGTTTGTAAATTGCGGTAAGGACTTGAAAAAGGTGTGGAAAACTATAAATGATGCTACTGATTCCAAATCTCGAGACCAAAATGTTATTCAAGAAATTAATATACCTGATGGTAGAGTAGTAAAATCCACTGAAAGTGAACAAATGGCTGAAGAGTTTAATAAATTTTTCATTGATGTTGGACAGAAAATTTCGAATAGGGTCAAAGAGACAGGTTCAAATCCAAATCATATCCAGTATAAGGTCGATAGATCATTTTGTAGGTCGTTTTTCTTTTATCCAGCTACGGCCTGTGAGGTGAGAAATAACATATTGGGGCTTAAAAAAGGTACTGCTCCGGGAGTAGATGGAATCTATTCAAAATGTCTGATAGAAAATTCTTCAGCAATATGTGACCCGTTGAAGCATATTATAAATCTTTGCTTCCAACAGGGGTATTTTCCAGATGAAATGAAAATAGCTACAGTTATTCCTCTCTATAAGGGTGGTAGTAGGACTGAACTTGGTAACTATCGTCCTATCTCCCTACTCTCAAGTATATCCAAAGTAATTGAAAAGTGTGTAAAGTCGAGGCTGATATCCTATTTGGAAAAACACAACATTTTGTTCAGTAATCAATATGGATTTCGAAAGGGTATGAGTACATCCGATGCAATTTTAGAGTAACAAGAGAAATTTTGAGCAAATTAGATAATGGGGACAAATGCTTAGGAATATTTCTGGATCTACAAAAAGCATTTGACACAGTTGGACCATAGAATTCTAATGGATAAAATGGAAGCTAATAGGGAATAAGAGGTATTGTATTGTCATTCTTTGAATCATATTTAAATTGTAGAAGACAAAAGTTAGGCTTGATAAAAGACAAGTGGACTATTAAATGTGAATATTGGAGTTCCACAAGGAACAGTGCTGGGGCCAGTTTTGTTCTTAATATATATAAATGATTTATTAAATATAAATCTAGGGAATTGCTCCTTGTACTCTTTTGCGGATGACACAGTTGCTATAGTTTGGGGGGAAACTTGGCCAATCACTTTCCAGAGATCTAATAAATGCTTTGATGTTATCAAGTCCTGGTTAAAGAATAGGCTTCTACATTTGAATATTAAAAAAACTAGATTTCTTCCCTTTTCTTTGTCGTCCTCTGGATTGCCTCCAGATAATACTGACTGTAAACTGGTATCACATAATATAAATTGTGCCAGTCCATACTACAGCTGTGGATGTCCTACATTAGAGAAAGAAATGAAATAAAATATTTAGGTGTAGTACTGGATGTACATTTACGGTGGAGCTCGCACATTTCATACATCTGTTCAAAACTTAGAAAATTAATTTATAAATTCGTCCAATTAAGGAATGTCCTTCCTATCTATCAATTAAGAATGGTATTCTTGGCACTGATACAGTCAATTATCTGCTATGGTATTGTATCCTGGGAAGTTGTGGGAGTTCAATTTTGCAACCTCTCATAATTCTTTAATAAAAGAATAATAAAAATATGTTTAAAGAGACCCATAAGATATCCAACTGAAGTATTGTATAGAGAATTTGGCGTTTTTAGTGTTGATACCCTATTTGAAATAAATCTTTTGAAGTTTGTGTATTTAAGACGTTCAGAGTTTCCAGTTATGGATGAACATGTATATTCCACTCGTCAGAGAATCTTGCTAATGAAATTAAAAGAACCCTTCATTAAGAAGCGTAGAGTGGGCCCTCCTTCACATGCTTTACCAAGGGACCACGATTCTTCAACCAAACTGCAAATCAGATATATCAGATGTGCATCCAGTTATAATTTGTTTAATGATAGACTTAATCGCTTCTATGAATAGAAAAAACGTTAATATAGGTGTGTGATATTATTTCACTTTTTTTCTTGTTGTCTTCCATTCAAATCTAGGCTTGTTTTTTTTATTACTTGATTTTTTTTCTCTGGTTAATTTTATTGTTAAAGATTCACTTAATCCCATCTTGTGAAAAGCTATTCACTTTGGATTATTGTATGAAAATTTAATGCTTTATTGTTTCGAAGATACATCAAATTGTGGTGTTATTGTATGTTATAATTAAAGTTCCGTGACTCAATTAGAGAGCGAGGACATCCCTCAACACAGGTTTAGCCTAAAGAGGGATTGCATCTGTGGGGTTTTTCTGTTACACGCTTAATATTATTATCTATGTTCAATTATTATGCTTAAGGTATGTATAGCTTGTATTTACATGAATTGTAATTTACTCCCCAGTCATTATGCTTAATGTATGTATTTGTATTACCAATTGTAAAAATGCAGTGAAATAAACGAATTATTATTATTATTATTATACAAACAGAAGAAGGAAAAGTATTGTTCATTACGTAAATTCAATTTGAGAAGCCCAGAACAGTATGATTTCTGAATCTGAACGGTTATTTCAATTTCCATGAATTTAGAAAACAAGGTTCTATTTGAATCTCTTCAATATTGCAGCATTTTTTTATTTGATTTGATTTTGTTGCAATAGAAATTCTCTGCAAGTTTTTTAAAGATACTTTTATATCTCTACCTCTATAGCAGGATCCTTTTAACTTGTCATAAAACATATGTTTTACTCGGCCACCAGTACAATACTTAACCTACAAATGCTGAATCTCGCCGATTATTGAAAAGGTCTTTTAAAAAGTTATTCTTTGAAAGTTCTTCTTCAAAAAGGTCTTTTAAAGACTTTAAAGGTATTCTAGACTTTTAAGCCTTTTGATTATTGTGTCGCTGTTAATTATTACCGAAACAGCTGATTTCTGACAAATTAAAAGTATCGTGCTATACCTCACACTCTCTCTCCCTCTTTTTATAAAGTCTCATTCACTCTCTCTCTCTCTCTCCCACTCTTCATCTCTCTCCAACTCTCCCTCTCTATCTTTCTCCCCTCTCTATTGTATTGCAACTGTTCTATAATATCATTTCCCCAACACTCTCAATAACCCCTGTCAATTTCACGCTTACCGGGCTCCCTATAGTTTATTAGCAAAATCAATATCCAATATACTCAACAGATATACATCCAATTACCGGCGAATATTTAGAGTCTGCTCGGAAAATTCTCATCAAAACACTTCCACCTGACAAGTACTGCTGAGTACTTTGTTTATGTCACTTAATCACGTCACTTTAGGAAAAGCCTGGAGGAATTTCCATCATTTCTTTACAGGCCTGTCAACAACGGGAAAACTGAATTACCGGGAAAATTATTTCGATATTTCTGTCCAAGTTATTTTCCATTCAGTGTTCTAACTCCTTTCTAAATTATCCCTTTGATTTATTGTGTTGATTTGCATAGTCAAAATCACAATAATATTACTATTACTTTTATTAGATGAATCCTTTCCTTGCCTCTAGGTCGCTCTTCATATCGCTTTACTCTTCATTTCCAACAAAATTACACATGATTTCAATGAAAACACTGATTTATTGTCAAATATCACTCATTTATACAACAAATCCACGAACAATCGAACATGTTTCGTAAATTGTTTTGGTGATCCTTATAATTTAAATATTAAACTCAATACTATCTTATATTATCTTAATAAATTATCCTCATATTAACTCAAATATAACTTAATAACTTGAATATTTGACAATAATAGTGTTTTCATCATGTGCAAATACCAGAACATCACGACACAGTGTCAGAATTTTACATGATTCCTTTTCTTTTGATGTTAATTTTATCATAGTTGTTTTTTCAAATCAGTCTGCCAAGCTCAATCTCCCATCCAGAATGATATTTCTTATAAGTAATCGAACCTTACTGCGGAGGCAAGGGATCGAGATGGTTGGAGAGGCAGGATTGAGGAGGCCAGGGCTCGATTTGGGCTGTAGGGCCATCGAAGAAGAAGAAGAAGAAGAATCGAACCTCATTATGATCCAATTCTGTGCTACCGGCCCATATACAATCTATTTAACAACTCATCACTTGTAACCCATCAATTCCAGCAATACTAATCATTTCCAAATCAAAATATTTCCGTAACTAATTATTCTTCAATATTGGCAACTTCTTATAGTAAAGTAGTAGAATGAATTTTCTTTGTTTTTATTTGTTCGAATTTCCCGCTGACGCTCTTAGATCAAGCTATATAAATAGTGTGTGTAATATTCCTCATATTTCACGTAAAATATTATTGTTTATGATGAATAAATCACTTTTATATCTACATCTACACCTTATATCTATCTAATGGAAGATTACCTGTGATCCACTCTTATTCAACCAGCCCATAGACTTCTAAGGCTAGGCGTGTAGTCAAGACAAGACAAGACAAGGTTTGTCACGTTTAGTCACAATAATTCACATACTTGCATGTGAAGCAGCACACACCGATGCAATGACTAATCGGTGTGTGTTGCTCATAAGCATCTATGTGAAGTACTGTGCCTAAACGTGACTAATCTCGTCTTGTCTTGTCTTGACTAACCAGTGTACCTCTAGCCTTACAGGTAGGTTCCACCTCGCCTCATCGCACAATTTTTGTGTTTTTAATTGTGTCGGTCACCCATCCGAGAGCGCTCTTGAATGTTTGTTACTTAACGACATGTTTACTTAGCAATCGCTCTCACCGGGTGACCACTGATATTACTCTGACCACTTAATATTATTGTGATGAATAAAGTACTTTGATATCTATATCTTTACCTTATATCTATATCTATATCTAAATCTATATCTATATCTATATCTATATCTATATCTATATCTATATCTATATCTATATCTATACCTTATATCTTATATCTATCTAATGGAAGATTAACTGTGATCCTCTCTTGTGCAACCAGCCCATAGACTTCTAACCCGACATTCACATTCCACTTTTCACATACCCATTGAAACCCACAAGCCATATTCTCACAAATTACCCAACTTGTTGAACGGTATCCCCACGATCCATGATCTATGAGCAATAACCCGAACCGTGCCCCCAATACCAGGGTTGAGGGCATGGTACGGCGTTTAAAAATACTCCAGCTCTGGAATAATGAATCCAAGCTTTGATAGTGGGTTGGCTGTGAAAGAGCCACTAGAAGGACTCTAGTGCCCTTCTCTACCAGTGCTATAAATAAGTACTTAGCCGTGACATATGGGTGTGGTCCCGAACCCCTCACCCCCCCCCCCCCACCCACGAAAACACTTCTTCGCCACCCAAAATACATTTACCCTCAAAAATCCCCTTTTCCTATCCGAGAAACGTACCCCTTTCACAGAAATCCCTTCCACCATTCATGGAACACCTTCTACCAACCTCAAAGATCCCCTACCCTCAAAAACTATCTTTGGTTTGGGAACCCCTTCCCAACAAGCACTCTAGTAGTGCAGGATTCTTTTAAATTGTCAGAAAACAGCTGATTGATGTACGCTCGTTTACTAACGTTAAATCAGCTGTTTTCTGACAAGCTGAAAGAATCCTGCTATACTTGGTTTGCTGGATAAATGGATAGTTTATAGTCTGCAAAAATTTATTTCAACATACACGAGGCCACCCCGTGCAGCGCAAAGCGCCGCTCATTTGAATTTTCTAAAATTAGTTTTGAATAGTTGCTACTCTGATTATAAGCAGCTGACAGCAGCTCAGTCATATCAATAGAATCCTACCTTGTACAGTGATTACTGGTAAATGTACTACTCTTAGGAAAAACTTTCCAAGCTCTATCTATGGGGCATTTAAAAAACTAAACTGAATACAGTCAATAACTTAGAACATTTTATAGCAACATATAGTGCACAGGAAACTATTTCATGTTTTTAAGAGATATCTCACATTTTGGGCCGGTTTGCAAACTTGGGATTTAGCCAAGTCTAGTCAAGTCAAGACTAAAATGGGTGACTACCGTAGCATTGACAAACGTTAGCCTCGTCACTATGTACTAAGTAGGTGGCTCTCAATGCTGCTAACCTACTAGGGAAGTTAGCTTTCAAGGAGAGTAGAGAACCTAGAGAGCTAACCTGTCGAAACAAACGTTTGTCGATGATACGGTGACCACACGTTTCAGTCGAGAACTTGGCTCAATCACAAACTTGGAAACCGGCCCTTAGAATGATTATTTTCCTAACCTGTCGAGACAAACGTTTGTCGATGCTACGGTGACCACACGTTTTAGTCTAGAACTTGGCTGGATCAGAAGCTCGGAAACCGGCCCTTAGAATGATTACTTTTAGTCCAGTCAATGAGTTCCAAAAAACCCCCGATAGGGGAAAAAATACATATAAAGCTAATTTTTTCCCCATCGACTACTATCATATAGACAAGTGTCCTGGCAAAAGTCCTGACCCCTACCCCTCTTGCTTCCCCCCCAGCACCCCCTCAAAGTTTCAGTTTGCAAGGGTTTCGTATATCGTACGTATCTCGGCTTCCAATTGAGATATCGATTCAAATCTTTTCTCATTCTTTAGAAAATTAATTTTTCTATATTTTGTTTTATTACCATTTTGATCTAACTCTAGTAGTTCCGGAGTTATTTGTGAAAGAATGAAGAAAAATTCAGATCTTTTGCTTAAAAATGTTATACTTTTGCAAATAAAAGTTTATACAAGCATATTTTACCAAAGGTTTACATGTAAAACTTGTAGATCTTTTCAAGATCTTCAAAATGATGTATCATAACCCATATTTAATCACCATCCTATAATCTTAATTCGTCCATTAATGTGCGCTAAACACGATCTCGCTGCGCTTGATGGACTGATCCAGGCGTAGCTTATTATGTGGTTAACAAATCTATCTAAATGATGTTTCTTACCCAACAATTTCTTATATTACTCTGGACTATTGATCTGTATTTGGTGTTGAATTTTTCAGAAAAGTTATAATTCAAAAGATATTTCTACATTGGCGACCATTTTTTTTTATTCTAATATGGTACACAATGTATAGCCTAAAGTGATTTGAAACATAATATCATTGTATAGTATTACGAATCCCTCTTTCACAATAATTGAATTTATGAACATCTCGATTGAATTTGAACAGATGTGTCTACTATTTTGATGTTTGCTGGGGAAATGATGGCTTTAAATAGACCAATGGCCGCCGCACCATTGTAACTTGCTGCTGAAGGGCACCGCTGTAACTGTTTACAGATAATTTCTACGTAATTGAAAAGTCAAATTCTCTCAGAAAAAATCTAGAATACGTTTATTTTTGACAAATAATGTTCCATTGATAGTATCTCTTTATATCTTATCAATTAATGTTGGTAACTAATTTTGCTGGTGTAAGTCTTGCTACATAAGTTATCAGTAGATTTCACTAAAATACGTGAATAATAATATTTACGGTTAATTGCTTACACTTGAATTGTCTATCTTATCAGAGAGTTCATTGAGGCTTTTCAACTCTGATGGGTTGTACATGCTCAGGATAAAATTTCTTCTATTACAAGAATATTTGGATAATACTGCATTTTCTAGTACTCAAATATTCATTTGCGTATTTTCCACAACCATAGGCCTAATTCATTATAAATGTATGTCTTCTTCAATAATTCCTACTATCTTCCTAAGAAAATTATTCAACAATCGCCCTCAACGTTTATTTACCTATTTATCGAACCACAAACTTACGTTGTGACTAGTATGTAAAATGCGTACTTTTCATCCAAGATGAATTATACAACTAGCCGATCTTAAAAGAAATATTAAATTCTTGACTTCAAAATAATCAAAGACTTGAAAGTCTGTAACAAAACCACGCAATTATTTCTTTGAATGAATACCGGCACTCATTGTCGTCCTCAACGAAATTAGTAATCGGATTCAGTTGATGATGAACGTCCTACAATTTTTTTCATTAAGTTCAGGTTTACAAAACGTCTTATAACATTGTCTGAGATAATGAACTTCAGTCGCAACTAAATTGTTTAGATATAATAGCGTGGCTTCACTTTACAGGCCAAATTATCATTCCTATCGTCCCTAGTTTTGGCTGCCATTTTGGGAATAAATGTTGAATTATTTCTGAAAAATTCAACACCCAATACAGATTAATAGTCCTGAAAAATATAAGAAACTGTAGAATAGAAACATTATTTAGATACTGTAGTTTCGTCAACCACAACCTGGAAATAACCTATGCAAAGATAGTAAATATCTCTTCCAAGTAGCCAACTATAGATAGACTTCTGCCTTCAACAATGAGATGATAGGCAAGACATAACAGGAAATATTGCCTTCTCTCCTTCAACTCTAACCATTGCAGGCTCCTTCGAAAAGGCATGATGTGATCATCTCTCCTTGCATCAATAATGAACAGAAGCATAGTTTAAAGCACCCTGCAAATTCCACATTTACATTATTTTATATTCATATCCACTTTATATTGGTGTTTGAAGAGTGGAGAGTTCTCAACATTTTGATCACCATTCGAGATTCTTAACTCCATTATTCATCTTATAAAAAGAGTTTCAATTTGAAAATTGTGTTTTGTTTTAGAAATGCATGGCAATAGTAAGTTGAATTCTTCTTATTAGGAAGATACCAACGTTGAAAATTACAAATGGTGATCAAGTTGCAGAGAATTCATTTTTCTTCAAAATCTAATATATATTTTTATGTTTCACTCTCAAACAAGAAAGTTACACCTAATTAAAGAATTAGAAAAATCATTAACTTTTCACTATTTGACAGTTAGTAAATAGCCTCTAGATGAAGATTTAAGCAAGATATTATCACGTATTTGGGCTTCAATTGTAGAAAATTTCATCTTCTACAGGATTAAATATCTTAGAAACATTTTCAAACCCTCTGTCTAATTAAAATAATGCTGAAAATGTGAAATAACGAGACATGTTGTAAATTTTGGACTTACAGAATCACCGTTTCTGTCATGTAAAAGGAATATTTAAAAAAATTTCAATTGGAAATGAAAGAAGAAATCCCGATCTATAATTTGAAACCAATCACGATTTTCTATCATCAAGGACTTCCAAGATATCAGCATTTATAAGCAAAAATTCCTTGTGTTGAACCTAAATTGACTGGACTATTTTCACGAAACCACCTGTTTAATATATGCATTGGCTCAGCCGCCGAGCAATTCGAGATCGTGCAGATCGCACTTTGATGGACTTTTTCTCATGTTCATCTGGAGTAAAATATAGATTGTGATTATTCAAATTAAAGATAATGAAACGCTCTACAACTTTTATGTGGAACATTTTTCTGTTTAACAATCACGTAAACTTTTATTTGCAAAAGTATAACATTTTAAGCAAAATCTGAATTTTCTTCATTCTTTCACAAATAACTCCGGAACTACTAGAGTTAGATCAAAATGGTAATAAAACAAAATATAGAAAAATTAATTTTCTAAAGAATGAAAAAAGATTTGAATCGATATCTCCATTGGAAGCCGAGATACGTACGATATACGAAACCCTTGCAAACTGAAACTTTGAGGGGGTGCTGGGGGGGAAGCAAGAGGGGTAGGGGTCAGGACTTTTGCCAGGACACTTATCTATATGATAGTAGTCGATGGGAGAAAAATTAGCTTTATATGTATTTTTTCCCCTAAAAACCACTCATTGACTGGACTATTTTGTAAAACAAATGAAGCCTGCAAATCTTCGATTCTTAATCGAAGATTTATATATAAATAATAATCTTAATAATCTTATTCTTATTTTATGATTCTTAAAATCTTATAAATAATAATCGAAATAATCTTATATTTCGAAGCAAACCGCATCAAAATCGGTCCAATCAATCTTCTCCTCAAACTTTGTCGGACACTGTGTACACTGTGTACACAAAATTATTATACATATTTTGTAAATTATTATACAAAAATCTTATAAATAGCCTAAGATAAGATGTTCGGAGCATTAGAGAATACGCCATCTTATATCTCTAACCATTCCTAGCAAACTTTGTCCTTTCCGTGGGAGCACTATACCAAAAGTCAGCCGCAATCCATAACTGACAATCACCACAAACGAGTACTATTCAAAACCAATGTTAGCATGCCGTGTGATACATGGAGGTGCATTAGATCTGCGACTGTCTCGTCTGAAGCCTCGGATTCCCTTCATTTATCCCACTCATGTCAGACAGTGAACGCTATTGAACGATGTTTCATAACCGAGTGTGAACGTAGACTTGTGCCGGAGCGAGAATAATAATAAATTGTGTCGTTCTTGAAGAAATATAGTGCATCTGCCAACACTGCACACTTCCTATTGCTTTGTAGGAGATTTCCTCGCATACTGCTGTCCTGAAGGTAATATTTTCTCATCTGTTTATTTGACAGATGAGATGCCGGCTGAGCTTTCGCTATAAGCCAATGCCATTTCTATGTATATTTCTCTCATAACTCTGGAAAAACGGTGAGTCTCAGTTTTGCTTTCTCTCAACACCTTTTTTCATTTACTCTTCCTACCTTTCATTCTCTCTCTCTCTCTTTTTCTCTCTCTCTCTCTTTTTATTATTTCAAAAATGATTTTTAATTTGTTTCTGATGGTAGGAGAATAGATGTTTCACATACTAGAACTGGAGAAAATACTTTGAGGATACCGAATCATCGAACTACAATCGATACTAAATCTTTTCTTGTTAGTGGTTGTCGTGCATGGAATGCACTCCCTGATTCTATTAGATCTCTTGAGAGTCGAGCGAGCTTCATCTTAAAATTTAGGAAACATCTCGTAGAGAAAATTATTTAGAATGTCCAACCCTAGAGCAAAGCATGTCAACCTTCATCAAACTCCATCATCACCCATTCACCTTTACTTGTAGTTTCTTTTTCGTGATTTTAATAATATTCTGAATAATTAGGATTTTCGAAAATGTGAGTATTGTTGAACATTTTTAGTGTCAAACATTTTTGTTTGTTTCATTCACCCTATGTAAATACTTCATTCAATACTTCATTATTTTAATAATTTATTAATCTTATTTTAACATCTATCTTAAAGGTTTTATTTTCAGGTTTGAAAATTTCAAATTTTAGTTTCAATTTTAAAGATTTATTCTCAATATATTTTATAATAATTTTCTTTCTCGTTTAATTAAAATTTTTATTGAGTATAAAATAGGATGGACAGGAATACAATTAACATGTCAGCCTGTCTATCCTATATACAGGTGATCGTAAAGTCGCGCAACCCAATGTTTGAAGCCGTGTAGGAATGACAGGTAAATTTGTGAAGTATGATTTGCATATGAGAATTTTTCGTCCAGTAGTACAGCAGGTGGCTGCACTGCCAGATCACGCCATCGGGCGACAATTAGCCAGAAATCAGTTTGTTTATTCAGTTCAAGTCGCAATGTCTTTTACGCAAGAACAACGTATTACTATAGTTTTGAGTTACTGTGAATCGGAATCCTACGAAAAGTGTCAAGAACATTTCTCCAATGCCTTTCCAGATGCTAAAGTACCAAACAAATCGACCATATATGTCGTTTGTTGCATCGTTTTCGGGATACAGGTAGCGTGAATGACCGTAATCGTACCGGCCGACCAAGTGTTTTGACTGACGACAGACTGCAGGCGATAAGTGAAACGTTCATTCGTTCTCCAAAAAGTATCTTCATAAACTTTTAAAGAAAAATCAATAACACATTACAGCTTTTTAAGACTGTTATCATTTTGGGTTGCACGACTTTACGATCACCCTGTATTATACTCAATAGTAGCATCTGTTTATAGCTTTTCAAATATAGAAAGGTGAAGAATAACACAGTTATATAGTTACCAACCTGATTATACAGCCCACAGTTATATATAACTATGTATTGTTCACCTTTTCCATAATCGAACCGCTACATGAAGTTGCTACCATGGCTTATATATATAGGACAAACGGGAATTCAATTATCCGCAGTTGAAATTACTTTGTTGGATGGTGGAGACCAAACGCGCTGTAACAAAATTTGGCCTCTGGCTATGAACTAACTTGTTCGGCAGTTGGAGAAACTTTGTGTCCGACCAAAGTTGCATCATGGGTATGAGGGTTTAGGAGTGGGGGGTGGGGGTTTAATAGTGGGAGAAAGGTGGTTCGGTGAGATTATGATGTATTGTGGGTAGATAACTGGATATTTCCATTGCTTCTTCATGGAAAAAGTATTGCTCAAAGAGTCATGTAACTAGACAGTGAGTCCAGGAAAGGTCTGACATTCTAGGGTTTAGGAAAAGGTGGTGTAGGGTGGGAGAAAGGTGGTTTGGTGAGATTGTGTTGTATCGAGGGTTGATATTTCCATTTCTGGTTCATGGTAAAAATGTTGTTCAAAGAGAAATGGAATAGACAGTGATTCCAGGATGTTCAAAGAGAAATGGAATAGACAGTGATTCCAGTATCTTCAAAGAGTCACAAAGAGTCAGACAATGATTGGAGGAAAAGAGAGGCCTGCAACTCTAGGGAAACTAATTAGTAATTTTTTTCAAATTATTTTGTAAGATTATAGTACATTATGAGTTGATATTTCGTTTGGTTCATGAAAACGTATTGTTGAAAGCATCATAGAATCAAACAGTGATTCTATGGAAGGAAGGATCTCATATTCTAGGAAAAGTTATTAGTTATTAGCATTAAAAAAAATTGGTTTTGTGAGATTATTATGCATTTTGAGTTAATATCTCGTTTGGTTCATGAAGAACGTATTGTTAAAAGCACTTTGGATTAAAAAAGTGATTCTAGGCAGGGAAGGGTCTGATATTCTAGAAAAATTATTTAGTACTGTATATTATTTTATTTTTCATTTTTTGCAATAAATAAGGGCTGAAAAAAGGATTTCCCCGCCAAAAAAATCTATAAGCTTGATAATAATAATAATAATTAACTGATTCTCTCGAATTTTTTATAAAAACTGAGTTTATCCTCCAAGTACATATCGTATTTGTATCTCAAAAAATTCATGGTACAGAGCGTGCCATCCAAATTGGCGTCTAGGGGAGGCTGTGCGAAAGAGATGGATAATATCTCCCACCACGCTTCCCCTCCAGCCGCTAAGGCTAGTACAGTCAGTGAAGCAAATAACATCATAGTACTGCTAGGTAACCGAAGCGAATATGAATTTTTTTATAAAGCTGAGTTTGCCAGCTGAATAAACTTTTGAAATTTACTGTACCGCGAGTCAGCAGGCACTGTAGTGGGAGAAAGCGATCAACGCGCATGCTCCAGTGAGAAGCCAATTTGGATGGCACTCTCTGTAATTGGTTTAAACATGGGAGATGAACTTTTCCTTATTGAGATTTATAATAATTAAGGGATAAATTCAAAGCTTAAACCAGCAAGTATGGAACTAGAAATATTTTTCATTATTATCAATAAGCATAGATCGGCTTATTTTATCTCAACTATTACCACTTATATAAATTATGAGCAAAGGGTTATTCTATCTTTAATATAACTTTAATTAAAAGTTAGAAGTCTTGATTGTACTTTCCAGAAACAGTTTCCATCAGTTGTGCAATAGCATTGATGTATTAAATAATGAGAATATTCTCGAGGTTTCTCACACCCATACAATTTCCATGATTATTCGAGTTACTAAAGATAAACTGCTTAGTGTGAGTTAGAAATTTTCGTCCTTCATATAACTTCTAAAACTAATGAAACAGGCACCTAGACTAGAAATGAACCATTTTTATCATATTCACATTGTTTCATATGAGGTAATGACTCATTTTTATCATATTTTTAACCATTTGAGGTAATGACTAAGTTTTATCATATTTTCAATCATATAAGGTAATGACTAATTTTTATCATATTTTTAACCATATGAGGTAATGACTCATCTTTATCATATTTTTAACAATTTTTATCATATTCACATTATTTCATATGAGGTAATGACTCTCTGTAGCTTCTTATAATTTTTGAAAATATTCTATACTTAATCCACTATACAATATCAATATTTATATTTTGTTTGACAAGATTAGAATTTCTTTATTTATTTTATCTCATTCCAATGTATTTCTTAAATGCATTTTGTCATGTCTATTCGTTCTGTTACTTTATGGCAAATTAATTTCATATATTAAACGAATTTTGTGTCCAACTTTGGAAAGTTCGTGGAGAAGATTGAGTGGATCGATTTTGATGCGGTTTGCGCCAAAAGAAAGATAAAGAATCGACATTGTAAAAAGGTAATTGTTTTCATCATTGTATGATTAGAATGAATTATTCAATTGAATTCATAAAAGGGTCGCTTTCCCCAATGCTGCTTAAGCAAAACATCTGGCTTAAGCCTCATTCGGAGAATAGGAAAAGTATAGAAAAAAAATTGAGCGTCAGCTGTCATTACTTTGAGCAGCGTTGGGGAAAGCGGCCCTAAATGAAATTTGATAATTAATTTTTTAATTTTTAAAGTTAATATTGTCACGATACAAATTCTGGCAACCAAATAAAGCCTCAATAAAATATTGTCAATAACCACTAAGTGTTGGTATTATAATAGATAGCATAATTAACGGTAAGCTGACCTAATTTAGCAGTACTCAATATTGATAAAATAATGATAACAAGGAAGCAAGCTCCGACTCACCACCAAAAATCTCTGACTCATATCACATTGTATATTTATTTGTATTCTTTGATGTTAATTTATGTAATTGAAAAATCCAAATCTTGAAGATGGCCATAACCTTCATCCAAAAGTATCAAAACATACCACTGCCTATATGGATCATCTACTGAAAGATGTCAATGCCAATAAAATCATTGGAAAAATTATGATTCATCAATTATTTATAAAATGTATAAATACTTAATCCTCATATGTTAACTTGCTATTAAATAATACATATTATTATTTGTACTCACCAAAAGTATCATCCCAAGCCGGTGAAATAATGTATATACAGGTCTCATATCTTCGGTGGTTTCACGAATAGAGCAATATATTTTGGAAATATTTGTTGTATATGAGATTATACTATTTTAGGAGTCAGTTATTTTATAGCATAAAATATTTGGATGTATATTAATTTAGCAATAAACTTTCAGTTCACCTTTGAATTTGGCAGTGGAGTTGAAAAGTAAAGAATATTTTTAAAGGCATCTTCCAAAAATAAAAATAAAATTGAAAGGATTTTAATGTCCTATATGTTATTCTGTATTATATATAATATATCGTATATTATTTAAATGGTTATTGTTGCTAAATGTTGAACTACTTTGTGCATTGTACTGACGTCAAAAACACGATATTAAATTGACCAATCACAACCCAGCATTTCATTAAAAATTCTAGAATGTTCTATTGAAAAGTCTGTTTCTTTGAATTTTAGCAAGGATAATTCTCTCCGTTTGAGACTCCTTAGAGAGCAGTTGCTTTTGAGCACATGAGTGCAGTTTAATTATTTTCAAATGTAATCAGTTTCAATTTCAATTTAAATGTTTTCTAACTGTGATATATTGAGCTGTGGCAATATATAATTGTTTAAATTCATATAAAGTCGCGAAAATATTATAAACCATGGTCCAGAGCCAAGCAGTATCGTGAGATGACACACGGAATCCAATCTACACCTGAGATGGCTGCCTAAACCAGGATACGGTAACCGACGTCAAAGCATCGTCAATACTGTGAGTGATCCGTTTTATTAATCCTTTGGCCAAAGGCGCGAAAAGCCTCTATAAAGTGAAATAGTGGGGAAAGAATTATCATACTGCGTGAAGCATAGAAACATGAGCTCATGGTCTAGTATTTAAGACACTCATAAATTTAGAGATTTTGTACTATCTTATTTGCCAGGCAAAATACCCACACCCACGCTCTACCGAAGATATAAATTTTGTAACAAGCTATTTATTGTTATTAATAATTATTAACGAAACTTGTAAAATTCATTTAATTGTTCAAGTTGTGTGTTCTAAAGGAACAGGAGAATATACTCCAAGTTTTTCACCTAATTACTGGGTTTTCTAGTCGTTCTTGCACCTGTCTTGGCAATCCCAATTGATACATTAAATTTATTTAATTTATGAAAATATCAATATCCTGGATGAGCCCTTGCAAGGCCAAATTTTGACATGCCCAGTCACGCAAGGAGTATGCTTAGCCAAGTGTGTTACATAAGTGAATTGAGATCTTGTCTTTGATGCGTGACTATAGTCCATCATATAGCTCTCCCTTATCTTGTGACACATTTGACTATATTTGCTTGATCCTGACGTCACGGGACATACAACCTAAAGATAATAGCGTTACACACATGACCCACAACATAGTAATGTTACACATGGCACCATAACGTGGGGCTGTTACACAGTAATGTTACACATGGCGCCCAACGTGGGGCCTGAGGGAGATATACAAAATTTCTTTATTAAGAAAGCCAAAAATTTGAACTCAGAAATCACAGAGTTGATGGTTGAAAACTTTTTGAAATTGAAAATATACCTTATGGAATTGCCAAGCTTTAATAAAGTAATTAATTAATTTGAATATTGATTTCATTATTAAATTATTCCTGAGGAGACGTCGAGGAAGAGTATACTCAGATATATCGCCAACAATTTAAAGAGATATACGCACCTATTGCTATGAATCACACTCTGTGATCATTTGAATAATTATTTTAGGTAGCCTAACAAGAAAGCTAGCTTATTTAACCTTGAAATTAAAGCTTTAAAGGTACCAAAATATTATTAGTTTACCAAGAGCATTAAGGTCTTGGGGGCTTATTAATTTGTTAATTAATCTATTAATTTAAGCAAAATCCCCAGAATTAATCTCATAGGCAAGATATTAGGAGTATTAATTGTTTATTTATTGTTTATCTGTGATAGTTTGAAAATCGCCAGATTATTAATGAGCATTGAATATAGGGCTATTTATTAATAGTTACCATATATAAAAATTTATTTACTGGTAATTACCAGATATCTATTGATTTAACTATCATTGCCTGTTTATTTTGTGCATGTTTATTTGTAATAAGTCTTGGAAAATTTATTGTCTCACTGTATGTATCACTTGTCACTTAATCCTTTTGGTCAACATTTCACTGCACTTGAGTCACTATCGCACTCACGCCGCGCATTCATTTCCACGCCGCGCATACACCCTTCGCGCCGCGCATCTATTTCCACGCCGCGCCTACACCCTTCACGCCGCGTTCACACCATCGGACCGCGACATCCTTGGATTTCACCACTAGCCCAGCTGTCCAAATCCTAACTCACCATCATGGAGAACCTTTCAGCCAACTCATCTGTGTCCTACATGGAGCTGGGAGACAACAACACTTTGCAGTGACCACACCTAACCCCGAGGCAACAAACAACACTGATGAGACAGCGCCCAGGAGCGAGACGCAGGAAGTATCACTAGCGCCAACTTCGACCCTGAAAATCTTCGTCAGCTGTCTTCCACCCGCCTGGAACCAGAGGTCGTCCTGACGGAAGTGCCTCCACGTACACCGTCACCTACCACTGTCAATCCTACTACACAACTCTCGCCAGATGAACTGAGTCCGCTGACTTCCAAATTAATGAATGACACTCCAACCGATTTGGTCACCCTCATTCTCAAAATAAGTAAAGACCTCAAAGATTCCCAAGAGAAACTGCGCAAAGATTCCCAAGAGAAACGGTGTAGTCAAATCAATAATCTAACGGAAAAAATGGAGAAGATGGATAGGGAGTTGAAAGAGGACATGAAACAAATGAATAACCAAATAGAAAAATGGATGGAGGATTGAGAGTAGAGATCAGAGACATCAGGTGAGAGATGAAAGATATGATATAGCAGTTAGATGACACTACTGTATGCCTCAACATAAGAATGGATGACATGCAGGTTAATTTGAGGAAGGAACTGAGTGAAGATTGGAGCAAGCATGCGATTGAACTGGAAAACAAGGTCATGCAAAACGTAAGTGAACACACTGATGGATTAAACAAAAAACTAGAAAATCTTGTAAAACAAACCAAAACCGACATACAACAGGCAGTAGAGAAACAGAAGACAGAGTGTGTCACCACCTGCAAGAATTTGGAAAAGCAAATTAGAGATTCCACCCAGCCATTAGAAAAATCTGTACAGGAATTAACACTCAACTCAGCCTAACAAACACGTCTCTGAATACCACTCAAACCCAAGTTGAAAGTCTAGTAACCGAACATACATTAATTCACAATAGAGTTAAAGAAACCGAAAAAGAATTAAACCAACACCAGATAACCATCACCCAACTAGACAGCGAGTTGCAAGATACTAAAATCGATTTAAATAGTAAAATAAAACAGACACACACAAAGATATCACAGCTGGAAATGAATATAAGTAGAGTGAGAGAAGGAGGTGAGATAGTAGCAGTACCCGAAACACAGAATGTGTCACAATTAATCAGTGGATTAGGAAAATTTGATAACACAAAATTCCACATGACACCTAAAGCGTTTGCAGAACAGTTAAAAGTGGTACAGGACTTAGTTCCAATCAGTTGGCCTGTATGGAGATTCCGGCTATCCTCTCTTTAATTGGGGAACCTCTGCTCTTCCTTCATGGACGTGCACATGAATTCAACAGCCTAGAAGAATTTCTGAGAGCTTTCCTCGAGCAATATTGGAGCCTAGATAGACAACAAGAATTGTTATTCTAAAATAATATCCTCCAATTTTGACGAAAGAAGTGGTCAGACATATACCGCATTCGTCTCACGGTTACGCCATCAAAATTCGCAGCTAGACAACCAGATTCCCGATATTACCTTAGCTCACATCGCACTTAAGAAGATGCCGTATCACGTCCAACTAGCATTGGCCACCGCCTCCATTAAAAGTTTCAAAGACCTTGAAAACCACCTTCATTGTGTTCAAGCTGTCTCCACAAGCAATATACAGCATAATAATCATAGAAATAATAATAATTTTGTACAAACCAACCCGCCACCAAATCAATCAAGAGAAAATTCTAACACTGCTGACAATACAAATAATAATCCACAGGACTTTGAAATAGAGTCACCACCACCAAATAACAACTACCGAAACAAAATGGGTTCAGAAGGAATCAAAATAATAACAATTTTAATAGAAATAAAGATCGTAGATACCATGATCAAGATAGATTCTATGATGGCCGAGATTACATGAACTCCAATAGAGACAACAACACAAGTAGTTCTAGAAACGAATCAAATAAATCACCATCACCAAATACCACTTTTAATACAGATAAAGATAATAACCCACCACCTTCTACTAGTACACCATCAAAAACAAATGGAAAATCAAATAATCCATCAGGAAAAATTCCGGCAATAACCATCGCGCATGACTAGAAGGGGAGAAAACTTATAAGACTCTGACGGTTCAAATTCCGGCAGCCCAGAGCAAAGTTAAACGGCAGTTGAGCAAAATAAATAAGAGAGTGTATCATAACTCTCATCTTCACAGGAAACATGCTCGATATAAAAAGCCGACAGCTTTTGAGCATTATGCATGTTTTCATCCGCGGCACACTCGCTTCAAGCCCGCCCTAAAGCCAAGAGATTGTAAAAAACATGCTCAATATAAAAAGTCGACAGTTTTCGAGCATTCTGCATGTTTTCATCGGCGGCATATTCGCTTTAAGCCCGCCATAAAGTCAAGGGATTGTAAAATTTGGACACCAAAACCTAACCTCTCTCAAGACGTTGATCAACTACCCACAACCAACCGGCCAACATAACCTAAATCGCCCACATCTGGTATACGAAAGGTTAATAAGAGCAGCTTCAAGACCCTGAAAACACTTCGTCTATTTGGTACGAGAACCTCGCCAACATTAAACCCTACTATAGAGAATGAACAATATCACTCCTAAGAACCACATGCTTCCGGTTTGGAGATAAACGAAAAAAGTGATTTTTCTACAACAGGATTCAAACTAACATGAGCCAGAAATCGTCCCAAGGATGTACTACGACGCCTGACCGTATTAATTACGCAAAATAAGTGATATTGAACTTTTAGAAAATACACAGTTCTGTTAATAAAATAATTGATGGCCAACGATTGCCATATTTTCTGATCAAACCAAACAGAATCCTAACGGTAAATTATTACCAACTTCAAATATTAGTGAAAAATTACCTTCTTTTCCAAGACTTACTATGTTATTATATCCTATATTTGTTAGTATTAGTAAATATCTGAATTTTTGTTAGCTTCTAAGTCATACGTTATGCACATAACCAAAAAACACATATGTTATGATGTCTACTTGTGTGCGTAGACGATATATTGTACACATACGATAGGCCAATGCCACACAAATCAAACAGCATGTATATATTCCATACTTCACAGCTGTGAAAGTTTATAATCAAATTATCATAATGTAGCCAGTATTATTAAGTAAATTTTGTTAAAACTAAGATTAACACATATTTTGATATTATTATTGAATGTTTATGTATTTGTAACCATAAGTGTTTGCATGGCAGTGAATTTTGAGTCAAGTGGTGAAACCACAGATTACGATTGTGAGCCCTAGGCTAATAACTTTGTCAATCGATAAAACAAGTCGGCACCCATTTAAGTTACCTGATATTTCCTTCAGATCAGTTACCAGAGTTATTGTACATCTATCTATGTAAATTGTTTGAGAGCTTTATTTATGTCATTTATTGTCTAGCAGAACTTATGAGTTTGAATTGTATTGTATTTTCGAGTGTCATCTGAGATAACCTCACATACCTTTTGTGCATCAGCGCTTGTAGAGATTCCTTCGGCACCTAGCATACTCTTTGGTTTGACATGTCGTCATCATAGTATTGTTTAGCCGCCAACTTTTGAATTCTCATATTGCTCTTTTAGATGTATTATCCTTGCTCTATTTTTCTCAGCTAAATGCTTGATTTTTTGTGTAAATCACTGCCATGATTAGATGTTACGCTTCTGTAAATCTTATGAGTAGGTAGCGTAGAATATTTCCGTACCGAATTCGAGTCGGAAGGTAAGCTAACATGAGACAGTTGTGTTCACATATTTTTTAGAGCCTTCTTTATGTTATGTGAGATCTTAGAAAATTTGCCTCGTTCTCTTTGTATAGTTATACAAACTCGCTCTATCTGCAGCTTATTAAAAGCTTATTTATTCGCTCATTTATATAACTATAGGGGGCTTCTGTCACGATACAAATTCTGGCAACCAAATAAAGCCTCAATAAAATATTGTCAATGACCACTAAGTGTTGGTATTATAATAGATAGCATAATTAACGGTAAGCTGACCTGATTTAGCAGTACTCAATATGGATAAAATAATGATAACAAGGAAGCAAGCTCTGACTCACCACCAAAAATCTCTTGACTCATATCACATTGTATATTTATTTGTATTCTTTGATGTTAATTTATGTAATTGAAAAATCCAAATCTTGAAGATGGCCATAACCTTCATCCAAAAATATCAAAACATACCACTGCCTATATGGATCATCTACTGAAAGATGTCAATGCCAATAAAATCATTGGAAAAATTATGATTCATCAATTATTTATAAAATGTATAAATACTTAATCCTCATATGTTAACTTGCTATTAAATAATGCATATTATTATTTGTACTCACCAAAAGTATCATCCCAAGCCGGTGAAATAATGTATATACAGGTCTCATATCTTCGGTGGTTTCACGAACATAGCAATATATTTTGGAAATATTTGTTGTATATGAGATTATACTATTTTAGGAGTCAGTTATTTTTATAGCATAAAATATTTGGATGTATATTAATTTAGCAATAAACTTTCAGTTCACCTTTTGAATTTGGCAGTGGAGTTGAAAAGTAAAGAATATTTTTAAAGGCATCTTCCAAAAATAAAAATAAAAATTGAAAGGATTTTAATGTCCTATATGTTATTCTGTATTATATATAATATATCGTATATTATTTAAATGGTTATTGTTGCTAAATGTTGAACTACTTTGTGCATTGTACTGACGTCAAAAAACACGATATTAAATTGACCAATCACAACCCAGCATTTCATTAAAAATTCTAGAATGTTCTATTGAAAATTCTGTTACCTTGAATTTTAGCAAGGATAATTCTCTTCCGTTTGAGACTCCTTAGAGAGCAGTTGCTTTTGAGCACATGAGTGCAGTTTAATTATTTTCAAATGTAATCAGTTTCAATTTCAATTTAAATGTTTTCTAACTGTGATATATTGAGCTGTGGCAATATATAATTGTTTAAATTCATATAAAGTCGCGAAAATATTATAAACCATGGTCCAGAGCCAAGCAGTATCGTGAGATGACACACGGAATCCAATCTACACCTGAGATGGCTGCCTAAACCAGGATACGGTAACCGACGTCAAAGCATCGTCAATACTGTGAGTGATCCGTTTTATTAATCCTTTGGCCAAAGGCGCGAAAAGCCTCTTTTAAAGTGAAATAGTGGGGAGAAATGATCATACTGCGTGAAGCATAGAAACATGAGCTCATGGTCTAGTATTTAAGACACTCATAAATTTAGAGATTTTGTACTATCTTATTTGCCAGGCAAAATACCCACACCCACGCTCTACCGAAGATATAAATTTTGTAACACGCTATTTATTGTTATTAATAATTATTAACGAAACTTGTAAAATTCATTTAATTGTTTAAGTTGTGTGTTCTAAAGGAACAGGAGAATATACTCCAAGTTTTTTCACCTAATTACTGGGTTTTCTAGTCGTTCTTGCACCTGTCTTGGCAATCCCAATTGATACATTAAATTTATTTAATTTATGAAAATATCAATATCCTGGATGAGCCCTTGCAAGGCCAAATTTTGACATGCCCAGTCACGCAAGGAGTATGCTTAGCCAAGTGTGTTACATAAGTGAATTGAGATCTTGTCTTTGATGCGTGACTATAGTCCATCATATAGCTCTCCCTTATCTTGTGACACATTTGACTATATTTGCTTGATCCTGACGTCACGGGACATACAACCTAAAGATAATAGCGTTACACACATGACCCACAACATAGTAATGTTACACATGGCACCATAACGTGGGGCTGTTACATAGTAATGTTACAATATTGATCATTGTAACATGTTTACAACGTTTTTACGTAGATCTTAATCAACTATGCATCCACTCTGAACACCAGTTACACATGTTTCCCCAACAATACTCGCTACAAGAAACAGCGGTCCAACTTTGAAAAGAGTTTCGGTGTGGTTTGGAGCTTGTTGTCCAGGACAAGATGAATGACCCAACACTATCGGAGGCGTTTGAGGGTAACCGAAGGGGTGACAGGGGGTAACCGAGGGTGTTGGAGGGTAAGTGAGAAGTGTCACAGGCCTGCTTAGTCGGTTAACAACCCCTTCACCTACCCATAAGGTACAGATACGGCGGAAACAAGTATGTAAGGTGGAGTGGAAATTTTTTGGATAGCAGCTAGATAGGGGGTTCTACAAACCTTGTCTGGACTACTGAACTTGATTCAGGCGTCATCCTAGACCAAAAACCAGGCCTACTAACATCCCTTCAAATTAAACTTTTTAAAAATTAAATTGAGTACATGAAATTCTAGTTCTTCTTCTTCTTGTTCTTGTTCTTGTTCATGTTCTTGTTCTTGTTCTTGTTCTTGTTCTTGTTCTTGTTCTTGTTCTTGTTCTTGTTCTTGTTCTTGTTCTTGTTCTTGTTCTTGTTCTTGTTCTTGTTCTTGTTCTTGTTCTTGTTCTTGTTCTTGTTCTTGTTCTTGTTCTTGTTCTTGTTCTTGTTCTTGTTCTTGTTCTTGTTCTTGTTCTTGTTCTTGTTCTTGTTCTTGTTCTTGTTCTTGTTCTTGTTCTTGTTCTTGTTCTTGTTCTTGTTCTTGTTCTTGTTCTTGTTCTTGTTCTTGTTCTTCTTCTTGTTCTTCTTCTTGTTCCTGTTCTTCTTCTTGTTCTTCTTCTTCATCTTCTTCTTCTCCCTTCCTCTTCCTCTTCTTTTCCTTTCTCTTCCTCTTCCTCTTCCTCTTTCCCTTTTTCTTCTTCCCTATATTCTTCTCTCCATCATTACAATCCTCACAATCTTCCCATCTTTCTTCTTCTTCCCTTTTTCTTCTCTTTATCCACTCCAATCTCTCCTCCTTCTCCTCTTTATTCTCATCCTGTTCTCATTCCTTCTCATTTGCAAACGTCTTCTCCCATATCATCTTTTTCTTCTTCTTCTTCTCGTTTTTTGCTCCCCCTCCTCTTCCGCCTTTTCCTCCGCCTCATTTATATCCATCTCCTCCTCCTCCTTCACCTCCTTCTCCTACTCCTCCTTTTCCTCCTTCTTCTCCTTCTCCTCCTCCTTCTCCCTCCTTCTCCTCCTTCTCCTCCTTCTCCTTCTTCTCCTCCTTCCCTCCTTCTTCTCCTTCTTTTCCTTCTCTTTCTCCTTCTCCTTCTCCTCCTTCTCCTCCTTCTCCTCCTTCTCCTCCTTCTCCTCCTTCTCCTCCTTCTCCTCCTCCTCCTCCTCCACCTCCTTCTCCTCCTTCTACTCCTTCTCCCTTCTTCTCCTTCTTCTCCTTCTTCTCCTCTCTCAATTTCTTCAGCACATCGTCACATGCCCTTCCAACCCAACAATGGACCAAAGATTAATGATATCGGTACCCAGTTGAGGATGACAAAAACCCCATGTAAGGTAAGGTCTCAGGCTGCTCTTGTGTGCTCTCTTAAGCTGTCCTGCTGCTTAACAAGCAGCTGTGTAGTAGGGAGGGGGGAGAGAAAGCCTTGTCCCCCTATCCCCTTCACACCTCTTAACTCTCTCTACTCAATCTTTGAGGTCCTCGAACCATCTTGCCTGCTCTCAGAACGGTACACTCGATATTAAACCATGGATGAATTGGGTACATTCAAAATTTTCTAGTCGAATTTTAGGACGACTTGAAACTTAAATCAAATTTGATTTAAGTTCCAAGGAGAAGGAGGAGAAGAAGGAGAAGAAGGAGAAGGAGGAGAAGGAGAATGAGATCCATTTTTTCATTTTTACAAAAATGTTATAATAAATTCCTCGTCTATTGTAAAAAATATATTTTGTGCAATTTTTCATCTGAATCACAAATTTACTTATCTATTAGGAGAAATCATTCACCTCACAGACACATTGAAAAAAATTCGGATCTTGTTGAGAATTGTGAATTATTGCAGAACTGTAGTGAAAACTTATGAAGAATATAAGAAATAGTGAGTAGCCTATTTCTTGACAGCATCTCAGTTATCTTATATGGCAGTTCCAAAAAGTTCATTAACAATGATGTAACACGCTACTTTATTCTATTTCCTTCCCACTTTTTCGTTCATTATTGTCAAGAGTTTATTCCATTCTTCTCATGTGTGTTTGTTTTTTGACAATAAATTCAATTAAATTCAGTTCAATCTTTTTTGAACCAGGAATCTTATGGGAGAACCATGCAAGGAAACCAATTGAATTATAAATTACAGCCAATATGCAGCATCTTTGTACCAACAAAGTTTTACAAATCGAAAATTGAATTTGGTTTAAGCCATGATTTTAATTTTAAACCACATTTGAAACCTTGAGGGCCGCTTTCCCCAACGCTGCTTAAGCAATACATCTATTAAATGAATTTTATTTTCTTCTACAAAAAACATTAAAAAACAAGTGTATTAAGCCTTATTTGGAAAATAGGGAAGTTATAGAAAAAAAATTAAGCGTCAGCTGTTATTACTTGAGCAGCGTTGGGGAAAGCGGCCCTGATTTAGGTTTAAAGTGAAATGGAACTAAGACTTGATAGAATCAGTTTGAACCAAGTCTGAACTAAGTCTCTGTTCAAACTATATTCCACAGCAGATTTTCAATAGTTGATTAACAGTCTAAAACCGAGATAAAACAATATTAAAACAGAGTTTCATGTATCGTTTGGTTGAACTTGATTCAACTTGATAGGGAGAATTAAGTAAGTATCAACTCAAGTATCAATTAGTTAGGTAGTATTAGTTGGTATTATTGATAATACTGATAATACTGTACTAATACTTATTAGTATCAGTATTATTATAAATTAGTCAGTCTTAATAAAGTTGTATTAAGCCAGGCGTACACCGGTTAGTCAAGACAAGACAAGACGACATTAGTCACGTTTAGTCACAGTACTTCACATATTTGCTTATGAAGCAGCACACACTGATGCAATGACTAATCGGTGTGTGCTGCTTCATAAGCAACTATGTGAATTACTGTGACTGAACGTGACTAATCTCGTCTTGTCTTGTCTTGACTAGCCGGTGTACGCCTAGCCTTAGGGTGTATTTTTAACAGACACAAATGAGCATGTTTATACATGAATGAGCAACAACCCAATAAATGAAACAACGTGTTGGATGAAGCTAGTACCTTAACCTGATAAATGAACAAGTTCAAATTCTAGTGCACACTGTCAATAACAATTAAAGTGAGTGCTTACAAAGCAACACGTCGCTACAAAGGAATCAAACATTTATGAGTCGCCCGAACAACAGTAACAAAATAACAAAGCAACGTGACTACGAAGTTGTACGGGAAGAATACAGAGGAAAACAAAAAGAGAGATCGTATTCTAGGAGAAAGAGTGGTGAGTGATGCATCCCTTAGGCTAGGCGTACACCGGTTAGTCAAGACAAGACAAGACGAGATTAATCACATTTAGTCACAGTCATTCACATAGTTGCTTAATATGAATCAGTACACAATGATGCAATGACTAATCGGTGTGTGTTGCTTTATAAGCAACTATGTGAAGTACTGTCACTAAACGTGACTAATCTCGTCATGTCTTGTCTTGACTAACCGATGTACGTCTAGCCTTAGAGGAAGGAACAGGCGAAAAGAGGAAAAGAATAAGAGAAAGGAATGAAGGGTGAAGAATGAAGAAAAGGTAATGAGAGAGAAGGTAATGAGGGAGAAGGATGAAAAACAAAGAATAGTGAATAATGAATAACTAAATAAACTAAATAGTGATAACTAGATAAACAGAGCAACTAGATAATGATAAACTAAATAGTGATAACTAGATAAACAGAGCAACGTGACTATGAACTTGTACGGGAAGAAGACAGAGGAAAAGAGAAAGAGAGATCGTAGTGTAGGAGAAAGAGTGATGCATCCCTTAGTGGAAAGAGCAGGAGAGCAGAGAATAGAAAAAGGCATGAAGGGCGGAGAATGAAGAGAAAGTAATGGAAGAGGATAGTGGAAATAGAATAATAAAAAGGGAATATTAAATAAGAATAGAGAATATTGAAAAGAGAATAGTGGGTGGTGATTGGGGAAAAATGATGAGGGATAGTGAATAAAAAATAAAAAATAGAGAATAGTGACTAGGAGAGAGTCAATAGTGAATAAATAGTGACTAGAGTTGAGTGAATAGAGAAAATTGGAGGAAAAGAGAAATAAGAAGTCAATCATCCTCCTTCTTCTCTCCTTCTTAAAGAATAGAGTTTGGTTCATCCTTGAGTGGTTATCCCTTATTTGAACAAATAGGGAAGAAGAAACAAATGAAAGATAAAGGCAGATAAAAGTAGGAGAAAAATAGAAGATGGAAGGAGAATAAAGAGTGGTAAATACGAAAGTTTATTTTCTCCTTTGAAAGGAACAGAAAAGAGAAGAAAGTAAATGGAAGATGGAGGAGGAAGGAAAGGTAGTGGACGGAGAATTTGAAACAACAGTAGATTTTAAACTTGGTATACTTTATTGAAAAGAACAGGGGAAGAAGGAAGAGAGAAATAGAATGAGAGACGGAAGAAGGTACAATGAGAACAAAAATTAAGATATTATCGTTGAGTGACACCGGTGACAATGGAATCAATTGAAACAATTTATTCCTGAAGAAAGTGATAAAAACAGTAAATCGAATAATATTATTTTCTTCCTTCATCTTCTCCTCTATTTTTCTTCTCCTCTTTCAACCCTATCCTTTTCTCATTGTACGAACTTTTCAAATTCTTAAAAATAAACTAGAAATTTTGATAGACAAAGAGAAATATCGGAAAAAGGAGGATTGTGTAAAAGATTTTCCGAAAGACTAAGAAAGGAAAGAGACAAAGAACGGCGAAAATTGAAAATTGGGAATAATAGAGGAGGGAAGGAGATGTGGAGAAGAATAGAGGGAGTGAGGAAATGGAAGAGTTTAGTTTTTAAGAGATTGAAGCACCGAGCAGTCAAAGTAGTGCAGTGTGGCACTTTTATGGCGAAACAACCGTTTTATGTCGTCATAAAAAAGAGGTTGAGAATGAAATGGAGAATAGGAGAGAAGGTGGAGTGGATTGGACGTGAGATTCAGCAGAGAAAGGAGGAGGAAGGGGAGAAGGACGAAGAGAAGGAGAAGAAGAAGGAGAAGAAGAAGAAGGAGGAGGAGGAGTAGGAAGAGGAGGAGGAGGAGGAGAAGGAGAAGGAGAAGGAGAAGGAGAAGGAGAAGGAGAAGGAGAAGGACAAGGAGGAGAAGAAGAAAACAAAACAACCGTTTTATGTCGTCATTAAAGAGAAGTTGAGAATGAAATGGAGAATAGGAGAGAATAAGGAATGGATCAGACGTGAGATTCAGCAGAAAAGAAAAAGGAAGGGAAAAAGGAAGGAGAGGAGGAAGAGAAGAAGGAGTAGGAAGAGGAGAAGAAGGAGGAAGAGAAGGAAGGAGAGGATGAAGAAGAGGAGAAGGAGGAAGAGGAGAAGGAGGAGGAAGAGGAGAAGAAGAAGGAAGAGAAGGAAGAGAAGGAAGAAGAGGAGAAGGAGGAAGAGGAGAAGGAGGAGGAAGAGGAGGAAGGAGAAGGAAGAGAAGGAAGAAGAGGATGAAGAAGAGAGAAGGAGGAAGGAAGAGGAGAAGGAGGAAGAGGAGGAAGGAGGAGGAAGAGGAGGAAGGAGAGGAGGAAGAAGAGGATGATGAGGAAGAGGAGGAAAGGAGGAAGAAGAGGACGAGGAGGAAAAGGAGGAAGAAGAGGAGTAGGAGGAGGAAAGGAGGAAGAAGAGGAGAAGGAGGAAAAGGAGGAGGAGAAGGAAGAGGAAAAGAAGGAGGAAGAGGAGGAGGATAAGGAGTAAAAGGAGGAGGAGAAGAAGGAAGAGGAGAAGAAGGAGGAAGAGGAGGAGAATAAGGGAGAGGAGGAAGAAGAGAAGAAGAAAGAAGAGGAGGGAAAGGAGGAGGAGGAGAAAGAAGAGAAGGGAAAAGAGGGGGAGGAGGAGGAGGAAAAGGAGGACGAAGAGGTAGAGAAGAGCAAAAGTGATCACAAAGAAAACAAAGTCGACTCATCCTATCCTATCGAGGTTGAGTAATTGTGAACATTCCTGTCCTAATTTCGTCACGTGAGAAGATAAAGAAGACGTTCTATTTTTTCCGATCTTGGAGTAACTAATGAAGTAGGAAGAGGAGGAGCGAATGATGTCAAGAATAGAAGGAGAAGAATAAAATCTGTGAAAATAGTGTAAAAGACAAAGAATTGTAAAGTGCTGTTACAACAGTGACTGAGATTATCGTTGTTGATATGGCTGGTAAAATAAAGGAATATGTCTGCACGAGAAAATTCGGTTGAAAAGATTGATTGGAAGAAGAAAAGCGAACGAAAACAGGGGGAAAAGAGGAGAAAATGAGTGATAGAAGAGTTGAAAATAAAGTTCAACTTCTCTCAACTTGAATATATCATTGCCGTATATCTTCTCCCATGTCAAAATATTTCCAGTGCCTTCTATCTCGTGGCAGCCAACGGAAATTTCATTCAGGTCATCCATTTTGATGGAGACTGACGTAGATCCGTTTCTGTTTCTCTCTCTATTCTACCTCTTTCTAGATCTGTTTTTTCTCTCTCTCCATTATCCCTTTCTCAAGCCTTATACTATATTACAGTAGATTTACATAATGGTTCTGATAGGTCTTCTGCTTGGATTCGTATGTTTTTCGGGGTTTCTCCCTTATTTCTCTTTCTTCTCAGTCTCCTTCAAATTCTCCAAGTTCTCTACTCGGCTGAATAAAGAGACGTCGAATTGTCAAACGCAGAAATTTATTAAAATACTGAGACACCGTTTTTTCATAATTCTGTCTATTCAAATGTATACACGTTATAGATAGAAACATCATTTGCTATAAGAACATAACAAATATACAATTTGAAATAAAAGTGCATTCTAAAAAAGTCACTGTTCCAAAAAATACGAATACATCATAATAATTATGACAAACTGACTGGTCATTCAAGTTTGCTAGTGAAACGTGTTTTTTAATTTCTTATTTCAATTTTAAATTTAATTCGTATTATATCATTTCTTATGAGAGAAGAAAATGTTTTAATGTTCTTCATATTGTAATAGAATTTTCTATTTATTGATAATTATTATTTAATGCTGATAGCAACTCCTATTTGTACATGCTCATTAAATAAAAATTAATGATTGATTGATACCGGTTTTGGTTGTTATACCATTATCAATCTCTAGTAAACTTGAACTAAAGTGAAGAGCAGCAGAATTTATATAGGCCTAATAGTGACCGAGCGCTGTGATTGAGAGTTGAATGGCCTATGAAGGTGAACAACTGTCATTGGCCTAGATAAGCTCCTCCCACAATAGGCGGTCGGTACGAACGTCACAGCAGCGTTCAAACTACTAACTCAGAGAAGAAAGAAACTAACACAGCAGAGAAAAGCAATATATATTCACAGGTTACAAATGAAAGAGATAGAATTTTAAAAGAGAACAATAAAAAAGAGTAAGAAATTCACTATCAACAAACTAAGATTTATGATAAAACTAGATTTTAAGTGTTCTCTTTTGGATTTTTGAAAATTTCCTTTCTCTTTACTTTCCCACTTTTTCTCTCTTATCCTTCCTCGTCTTCTATATATATTTTCTGCTTTGATTCATGTTTCATGTTTTCTTAATTCTTCTCCCTCACTGTGTATTCTTCTTCTTCTTTTTTCTCTCCTTCTTCTCCTATTTCTCTTCTAAGATTTGTCCATTGTTTCGTTTTTACCACTTCTGTCATTCTTTTATTTCTCATTCTTTTAATCTTCTTTGGGGGGGGGGGGGTATCTGTTTGGATTCTAATATTTTCGAGTTCTCTACTACTATAATTTTTTCAATTTTTTCTTTTATTCTCATCCACCTTACTCAGATTTTCTGCTTGTTTTTTCTGCAAAACCAATACTTGTCCTCAACCAATGTCACATTTCCAAAGATACTGATTTTTCTTCTTCTTCTTCTACCCCTTCTACCTCTTCTTCACCTTCCTCCTCCCTCTTTTTCTTCTTCCTTCTCCCTCTTTTTCTTCTTCTCCTTCTCCTCCTCCTCCTCCTCCTCCTCCTCCTCCTCCTCCTCCTCCTCCTCCTCCTCCTCCTCCTCCTCCTCCTCCTCCTCCTCTTCCTTCTTTTTCTGTTTTATCACATTTCTCTTGTTCTTATTCTGCATATTTTTCCACTCCTTCGACGTTTCCTAATGTTTTTCTTTTTGTTCTCTATTGATATAATTCTCTCCTATCCTTTTAATCTACTCTTCTCATCTCTCTCCATTCTCTCAAACCACCTGCTTCCATTTTTGAAATGGTTTCCAGACGTCATCTCATTTGATCAGTGGAGAACATTATCAATCACTATTCAAAAACAGCCTTACTCGGAGATAGTCTCACAAAAATGTGTTTTCTGATGTACCCTATGGATACATCAAAATCTGAAAATCTATGGATTCCAAAAATGCTCTCACATTATATCCAAACCTCAATACGTCAGAGCTTCTCCGTAAAAGGTTTTCGGTTGAAAATATATGCAAGTATACTTGATACTTTAACGTGAGTAGGCAAGTCAATCTCCTAATAGAGCTAGGTATTACCTGAATATAACCGTAGTGTAATCATGGAGAGTAGAAGGAAACGGTATAAAGATTCCAACTCAAAAGAAGGTAGGAGAAAAGGGAGAAGGATGAAGAAAATAGAAGAGGAAGAAAGGAAGAAAAGGATGCAGGAGAGGAAGAGGAGAGATTATGAAGAGGAAGAAGATGTGATAATTTGAAATCAAAATTATTGGCTTTCTTCTATCTTATGTGGTTTTTGATCTACAGCTATAAACAAGAATATCCTCGCATTCCAGGATATTCCAAATATTTTTCTGTTTTACTCCAAACAAAACAAATTTTTATTCCAAAACAAATTCTCTATGTTTACCGCTCAATAGGAATTCAATCATACCAGTTCTGTCTTGAGTATGAATGACTCTTGATACAAAAATGATACAGAAGTGATACATAAGTGATACAAAAGTTACATATAACTGATACAAAAGTGATACATGAATGATACAAAAGTCATACAGTGGAGAGGTCATAAAAGTGGAGAGGAATAGTGCCAATAAATATTATATTTGGGAAGAAAGATATCCCCTAAATGGAAAATTTTGTTCTTTAATAAGCTTTAAGGTACACCACTTTTTTCAACATCAGTTGATATTCTTTGAACTATTCATGGAAGGTTTGTTGTCTTGAGTTATCATGAGTCAATAATTAAAATGGAGGACTTTGGAGCAGACTTGTCCTTCAACTACAAAGCAGACCCATGATCTTTGACCCAAAAAACTATCAATTTATTATTTGCTAGGGATGATGCCCACATAAGCTCTAAGCTACCAAAATTTAACTTACCAAAATTCTTCAAAGCCCCACGAAATATTTCCAATTTTATTTCTTATTTGAATATTTTTTATTATTGAAATTGTTAATACATTTTTTTCACTAAGTTAGGGAAAGGGTGATCAAGATCATAGGGCAAGGTTGAAGTTCATGATGACCTTAATAATACAACTGCTTCAGAACTCTCCACTCCAATCTAATCCCACGTTTACTAGACTGAAATTATCGTACAACCCGTGAATTATGGATGTTTATTTTTTTCCCTTTCTCTGAACACACACCGCTAAAAATAACTTTTGGTCAAAATGCACTTGAACATTTATTTGATGAGACACAAATAATACAATAACATAATTTTAACTTCATTTGATGATATCAAAGATTCGTGAGTTGGAGTCATAAAGAGATAACAGCATCACATGAATTTCTGACAGAAAAGAAAGTAAAAGAATAGAGATGGAGAAACGATAGAAAGGGAAGGGGGATGGTGAAAAGAATAACAAAAGTTATTACAAGTGAATCACAACTCTTGCTATACAGGAAGGATCAGCCAGCAAGGAATGCGGCACCGTCGTGGTCCTATGCTTGAAAGTTTTTTAAGAAGCTTAAAAATGAAGAGAAGCATCCTTACTCAGAAGTAAGGAAAAGCCTCGTGGTGGAGGAAGAAGAAGAAGAAGCAGAAGTGGTGTAAAAAGAAGAGGAGGAAGAGGAAGGGGAAGAAGAATAAGAAGAAGGAGGAGAAGAAGAAGAAGGAGGAGAAGAAAAGAAGGAGAAGAAGAAGGTGAAAAAGAAGAAGAAGAAGCAGAAAAAGAAGAGGAGGAGGAAGGAAGAGGAAGGAAGAGGTGGATAGAGAAGAAGAAGAAGAAGAAGAGGGAGTAGGAGAGGAGGAGCCGAAGAATAAGAAGAAGGAGGAGAAGAAGAAGAAGGAGAAGAACAAGAAGAAGAAGAAGAAGAGGAAGAAGGAGAAGGAGAAGGAGAAAAGGAGGAGGAGAAGAGGAAGAGGAAGAAGAAGAAGAAGAAGAAAAGAGGAAAAAGAAGAAGAAGCAGAAGAAGAAGGAGAGAAAGAAGAAGAAGAAGAAGAAGAAGGAGAAGGAGAAGGAGAAAAAGGAGGAGGAGGAGAAGAAGGAGGAGGAGGAGAAGAAGGAGAAGAAGAAGTAGAAGAAGAAGGAGAAGAAGGAGAAAAGGAAAAGAAGAAGGAAAAGTCGAAGAAGAAGGAGAAAAGGAAGAAGAAGAAGAAGAAAGGGAAAGAGAAGAGGATAAAGAAGAAGAAGAAAAAGAAGGAGTTACAGTGGAAGAAGAAAAAGAAGGGGGAGAAGAAGTAGTAGAAGAAGAAGAATAAGAAATTGAAAGAGAAGAGTCTCAAGTGAGCCACTTGGAAAGCAGCGAAAACTTCTCAAGAGTTTTAATGTACTAAGACTGTGTGTTTATTCTGATGTCTGTTGTAGCTGCTATAATTCCTTGTACGGTATTACAGTGGAATAATTTCCAGGAGGAATAATATTTCAACAATTGTTGGATGCTGTGGATTATTGTTTTTTCCACCTAAAATTCCTGTACTAGTTTCAGTTTTCCTTCTTTCTCTTTCCTATTCTCCTTGAAGTGTTCTTTGTCTTTTCAACGTGTTATAACGCAATCATTCCAGTTCCATAATTATAATCGAAACGGTTGCTTTTTCGAAATGTAATTTGAGTATATGAGAATTTGTATATATAGCAGGATCCTTTTAAATTGTCAGAAAACACCTGATTGATGTACGCTCGTTTACTAACGTTAAATCAGCTGTTTTCTGACAATTTAAAAGAATCCTGCTATAATGTTGAACATTTTGAAACGTTCCTAGTTCTATCTGATCCAGTTTTAAAACTGTGGAATGAACAGAACAGAATCACAGCTGTGTATTGGTTGAATCTGGAATGATGACCTCTGAAGTCTAAGAGGAGAAAGAATGTTGGTATTCAATGCTGCTCTTATCAGTATTGCGCAACTTATTCACTCAACAAATTCCTTCCAGGGATAATGATTCCAGAAGTTCCAGGAAACCAGTAGTTTCCTTGTACATTTCCATTGAAGAAGTTAACTATACAATACTTATTGAGCAAGGAACTCAACCACTAATTGTACTAATGAAAAGACGGCTTTAGGTATTGAAAGTGGAGTCACACGTTCGTTTCGACCAGGAGAATAAGAATATCGATGTTGATAAGCTCAACATCGATATATTAATATCAATTTCCAAAATAATCGACCTACAGAGATAACCATTATTGTGATTAATCAAGGTCAATCAACCTCTGATTGATTGTCACTACAATCATCAATCGACTTCTGCAAAGTTATTTGCACTCCGGAAATAAAACAATCACCCCAAATTGCTGACGAACGGTCAAAAACTGCAATGTCAATTTTCTCGAAAAAAGTTCCACCGTAGGAAAACTGTCAAACTAATTGAGTTTTTTTTTTGGAATACGACATCGGAAAATTTCGCTGGAAGCTATTGGACCGTGAAAAGCGGAAAAACAACAACATACTAACTACTACCAATCACACAATTGTTATTACTGTTAACCAAACAATGTGAAATGTGCAAACAACGACTTTTTCAAAGGTATTTTGTTCTAATTTCCATCATTGGTTAGGGACCAATGTTTTTCTAGAAAAAAAAACACAGAGAATCGGATGGAAGAGACGCTGATTCTTATGTGTTTTCATTCGTTGTTTCATTTGTTTTCAGTTGATCCTGTTTATGAAGGATTATTTCATTCAAAAAGTATTGCAATATTCCGAAAAATATCTTCCAGTTATGAAAACATTGGATTGAACGAAAACTGAACAGTTCGTTTTTTCTTGACGCCTAAATAAGCCCCAAGCTTGATGGAGGGTTATTTACATCGAAAAGAATTGGAATATTTTAAAAGGATACCTTCCAGTTCTAGGAACAATAGATTTAATGAGAGCTGATCAGTTTCTTTTCTCCTTTTTATCGAGCCCGCATTAGCCCTAGTTCAAAGAATAGAGAACCAAATAGAGAACATAAGGCCGGTTCATGAGTTCAGGATTTAGCCATGCCCTAGACTAAAACGGGTGGCTACTGTAGCATCGACAAACGCTTCTCCCGACAGGTGAGTGGGTTAGCAGCATAGAGAGTTCTTAGTACATAGTTTCGAGGCTAATGTTTGTCAATGCTACGATGGCCACCCGTTTTAGTCTAGGACTTGGCTAAATCCCGAGCTTATGAACCGGCCCTTATCTCTGCTAGCAGCTGAAGGAAAAGGGAAATGGTTTCAGACAACTCGACGGCTAAACGAGTTCTCCAAAGCATGGGGTATTTCATATGACTGAATTAGAATCATAATATCAAGATATGAATAATTGATCTCCAACTTATTTATGAAGATGTACTAAACACTTTACTCAGGTTATCTTTATATAGTTGGATTTTAGCATTAGCCCAGGCAAATTAGACGAAAAAAAGGGTCTAGGTCCTAAAAAATAACATAAGGCTGGAAATGATCTCAAACCACTTTGGGCATCCCAAAGAAGGCTAATATGAGTTTGCGACGGTTTCTGAGTGCCGCGTAATATAGGGTGCCTAAAAAACCTCGAAATTTTGGTTCCGTTTCTAGTTATCTTCAATTTACGTCGAAACTAAGCGTCGGACAGAAAAACTCATTTAACATTTTTTCTAGTAAATGAAATTTCAAAGAGATTGGTGCCTAACTCATTCCTCTAAGTTCAATCACTACCGAGTTATGATTTTTCAAAAAAAGGGTAATTTTTGGAGAGAAACTGAAATTTAGGCATTCTAAGTTTTTGATTGTTCATATCTTCCGTATGATGAATTAAAATTGTGTGAATCAAAATCCCTCTGGGGATAATTTTCTTCTCTACAATTCTAGACCAAGTAGGTCTTCTTGTCTCGTCTACTATTTGAGCTAGAGCTGTTAACAAAATTCCTTGCATTTCAAAAAGGACCATATTTTTGGTGTTGAAGTCTAACACACGTTTCTATGTACTTCTATTGAAGTATCCTATTAGAATATTGTTTCTGAGATCATTCTCCCTCAGAATATCTACTTTTCGGCTCCAAAAATCAACTTTTTTAAGAAGTGGGAGGTAAGAAAGGACCCTTCAAGGATGATAGAATGAGGACACCTAACTTTCGTATAAGTGGACGGATCTTAACAAACAATAGCTCATTGTTTTCAGCTCATTAAGGCGGTTCAAATTCATATATCATATGTTAAATTCGGTCAAAATTAAAAACTTTTGTGCCCAAAGAGTCCTTTGACTCTATTCCCATATACCAAGAATAATGCTATTTTCTGTTTTCAAATACATCTACCTTGAATGCCGTTGATGATAAAAAATTGTATTAGGTCTCAAATTGTAGAACAGAATCGCATCTTTCATTTGCAATCATTTGCGACCAGAATATCGCATTCTTAAGTTGAAAACATCCGGTTTTGTAAGTCGAAAAATCTTCAGAATTCTTCCCTTGTTCACGTTTAGATCAATTTTTCACCAGACTAAAGGATTTAAAGGGTTATTTGAGCTAATTATACACGTAGAGAATGAAATTTCCTACAATTTGAGCCCAGATACATGTGTTTTACTTCCATTAATTCCAATTTAGAAGCTAACTAGTAACAGAAAAATAATGAAAAACGTGAAAAATAGTTTTTTCATCTTTTTAGATTGCATGTACTGAACTTGAGAATGCGATATTTTGGTCGCAAATGATTGCAAATGGAAAAAGAGATTCTGTTCTACAATTTGAGACCAAATACAATTTTTTATCATCAACGGCATTCAAGATAGATGTATTTGATGTACTTTGACTTTATTCCCATATACCGAGAAGAAGGCGATTTTTTTGTTTTCAAATACATCTATTTTGAATGCCGTTGATGATAAAAAATTGTATTTGGTCTCAAATTGTAGAACAGAATCTCCTCTTCCATTTGCAATCATTTGCGACCGAAATATCGCATTCTCAAGTTCAGTACATGCAATCTAAAAAGATGAAAAAACTATTTTTCACGTTTTTCATTATTTTTCTGTTATTAGTTAGCTTCTAAATTGGGATTAATGGAAGTAAAAAACAGGTATCTGGGCTCAAATTGTAGGAAATTTTATTCTCTACGTGTATAATTAGCTCAAATAACCCTTTAACTCCTTTAGTCTGGTGAAAAATTGATCTAAACGTGAACAAGGGAAGAATTCTGAAGATTTTTCGACTTACAAAACCGGATGTTTTCAACTTGAGAATGCGATATTCTGGTCGCAAATGATTGCAAATGAAAGATGCGATTCTGTTCTACAATTTGAGACCTAATACAATTTTTTATCATCAACGGCATTCAAGGTAGATGTATTTGAAAACAGAAAATAGCATTATTCTTGGTATATGGGAATAGAGTCAAAGGACTCTTTGGGCACAAAAGTTTTTAATTTTGACCGAATTTAACATATGATATATGAATTTGAACCGCCTTAATGAGCTGAAAACAATGAGCTATTGTTTGTTAAGATCCGTCCACTTATACGAAAGTTAGGGGCGTCCTCATTCTATCATCCTTGAAGGGTCCTTTCTTACCTCCCACTTCTTAAAAAAGTTGATTTTTGGAGCCGAAAAGTAGATATCCTGAGGGAGAATGATCTCAGAAACAATATTCTAATAGGATACTTCAATAGAAGTACATAGAAACGTGTGTTAGACTTCAACACCAAAAATATGGTCCTTTTTGAAATGCAAGGAATTTTGTTAACAGCTCTAGCTCAAATAGTAGACAAGATAAGAAGACCTACTTGGTCTAGAATTGTAGAGAAGAAAATTATCCCCAGAGGGATTTTGATTCACACAATTCTAATTCATCATACGGAAGATATGAACAATCAAAAACTTAGAATGCTTAAATTTCAGTTTCTCTCCAAAAATTACCCTTTTTTTGAAAAATCATAACTCGGTAGTTATTGAACTTAGAGGAATGAGTTAGGCACCAATCTCTTTGAAATTTTATTTACTAGAAAAAATGTTAAATGAGTTTTTCTGTCCGACGCTTAGTTTCGACGTAAATTGAAGATAACTAGAAACGGAACCAAAATTTCGAGGTTTTTTAGGCACCCTATATTACGCGGCACTCAGAAACCGTCGCAAACCCATATTAGCCTTCTTTGGAATGCCCAAAGTGGTTTGAGATCATTTCCAGCCTTATGTTATTTTTTAGGACCTAGAAGTCTAATTTGCCTGGGCTACATTGAACTTGTAAAAAACTACTGTAGGCCTATGTGATTTCGACTTTATTTTTCTAGTTCTCTCCTTTGGATAATATGTGTTTGTGTCACATTGCTTGTTAAATCGTGAACAATGTGATCACATTGATGTACGTTCATGAATGGAATAGTTAAATATGTAATATGATACAGTACTTGAAAAAAAAATTATAATATAATCAAAATTGAATGAAAAAGTTCATGGGAAATTGAAAGTACCTGTATGACAGGAAACAGAACGTCTTGTTGAACTACACTACAGTGATAATGATAATGAACCAGAATAACACATAAATATTCTCATTTATGCTTTATTCACATTATTATGCTATAATCTGTCCACAGACATAAGAACCTTCAAAATAGCAACTCTACTGCGCAGAGAAAGCGCACGTTATGCAGTTCATCTCACTCGCTCACTAGAGTAGTCGTACTAAGTGATACTGTATCACTACTGTGATACTGTATCACCACTGTGATACTGTATCACTACAATGATACTGTATCACTACCATGATACTGTATCACTACAATGGTACAATGCGCGAAGGTTCTTTTGTCTGTTGTTCCATTATAATAAGAATGAACTACAATTCACAATCTCAATTATTACTACAACTACAACTACTATAATAATCAACTACAATATTACTAATATCTCACCATAATGGAATAGTTGAAAGCATGATATTGAAGAGCATTACCTGCAACAAAAAATGGTACAATAAGATCACAAAATAGACAAAAGTGATTATTATAATAGACAGAAATATGTTATGAACAATTATATTATACCTGTTCCGGTACCCGAGGAAAAGATAGGTACCGGAACAGGTTATTCAATGAACCTAATCCTCGAAGTGAAGAAGAAGAAGACAATTATTATATTATCATATTTTAAATATTGACAAGAGTATTCTTAGTCTGAATTTTCAACCCAATATTCAACCAAGGATTTTTAGTGATGTCAGATTCGACAAATTTTGAAGTCGATTGAAAATTAAGACTTCTATTTAAAAAAATATTCAATGACAATGAACTAACAATGACAGGACTGTTGTGAAGATAGCCTATAGAACAAATTTCGTTAATACTGCAAATTTGCTATATTATGAACATTATAGGAATATAATGTATTGAATTAAGAAACAATGTATGAGAAATACAGACTGGCGCGAAAAGAACGTATGAACTTGATAGGACAGTATCAGTGGAGTGGAGCTGTCTGTAACCCCTGAGCGTTACCATTTTGTAAAATTCAAATTTGAATTTATTCTCAATTCATTACAAAGAAAATACATACGCATATTAACTAATCTAACAAACGTAAGCATGACTATTACAATTGAAAGGAGATAACACGAATTCAATGGAAAGAGACAATATACCAACAAGACATAGCGTCTGAGTGTGGGCATGAATTGTAGACCTTAATAATATTATTATCTTTATTATCAAAGTATTCAGTTTTAGTAGCAATGGCGCAATTGACCTCGCAACATCGCATATTTGCTGTAGAACAATATTTCGAATAGAATAAATCTGCCATCGTCGTTCAACGGAGCTTCAACAGGGAGTTATAAGTCGAGCATATTGGCATGTGATTCTTTTTCACTTGAAATTCAAAGGTTACTGTCGTAAAATACACCTGTATATACCGGGTGATTCAAAAAGATTACCACAACTTTAAAAATTTGTATGTTATGAAAGAAACATAATAGAACCTTCTGTTATACATAATAGAACATAAGAAACATAATAGAACCTTCTGTTATACTATCTGTAGCATGTCAGGCGAAACAGTTTGGATTGCTGCTGTAATTTCTAGTTTCAAATCATCAATAGTGGATGGATATTGATGATTTGAAACAAGAAATAACAGCAGACTATCAAACTGTTACGCCTGATATGCTACAGTGAGAGTGGAAAAAGTTTGAGGGAGGTTTTGGGTTGACATTGCTCGAGTGTCTGGAGGGATCATATTGAAAATCTCTGAACTTCTTTGTGAGTGAAAAAAAACATCTTTAATTCCTCTTTGAAATGATGTATAACAGAAGGTTCTATTATATTTCTTTCATTAAATACAAAGTTCTAAAGTTGTGGTATTCTTTTTGAATCACTCTGTATTCCAATAGCAAATTTGAATACTGCAATACATGAATGAATTGCGGCTGTATCAAAAGTTATGGACCAATTTGAGGTTTTTCATGAGGATTAACGCATTAAGAACTCCATCTTTTCTATGTAATTTTCAAAAAATACTCAAGTGTTTTGGAGTTTTCCATACAAACTCCCAAAATCGGTTATTTGCGTAGTATTATGGTGTGAGTAAGATAAATGTATGATTGACATGAACTTTCTTAGAGAACTTTAAAAAACATGCGTTCTTCATGCATAACTCTGTATAACCAGTAATATTTTAAATGAATGATGGAGTAAGGAGCAGTCTTGTCTTACACTATCCATGAATAGTGAGGAAGAAAAGTAAAAAGAAGAAATAATTTCAAGATGAAAGTGAAAGCGATAAAAATGACACAGACAAATGAAGAGAGTTATAATGAAAGAGAAATTCAAGATGGCGGGCGGTATGGGAGTGAATGCCTGCACATTGCAGCGTTGGTAACTCGCATAGCGGCAGCAAGAATGAGCTCCAAGACGTCTCACTAATTAAATTCTTTGTCGCACCCCCCCCCCTACTCCACCACCCAACAACAATTAGAATGTACCTAATCAAGCTGCAATATTCCTGAAGAAGCTCAAGTTACAGACACGTCGATTATTCACCATCTTTTTCTTCTCCTTCTTCCTATCCTCTTCATAATTCTGATTTTTTTTCTCTCCTTCGTCTTCTTCTTCTCCTTCTTCCTCTTCTTCTTCTTCTTCCTCTCCTCCATCTCCTTCTTCTTGTTTTCTTCTTCCTCATCCTATTCCTCTCCATCCTATTCTTCTTCTTTTCCTATTTTTCTTCTTCTTCTCTCTCTTCCTATTCCTCTTCCTCTTCTTCTGCTCCTTCTCCTTCTTCTTCTTCTTCATCCTCTCCTTCTTCATCCTATTTTTCTACTTATTTTTCCTATTTTTCTTCTTCTTCTTCTTCTTCTTCTTCTTCTTCTTCTTCTTCTTCTTCTTCTTCTTCTTCTTCTTCATTTTCTTCTTCTCCCTCTTCCTCTACCCCTTCCTCCTCTCTACTCTACTCTACTCTACGCTTTTTGTCTGTTCTCACACTTAGGCTAGGCGTACACCGGTTAGTCAAGACAAAACAAGACGAGATTAGTTACGTTCAGTCACAGTAATTCCCATAGTTGCTTATGAAGCAGCACACACCGATTAGCAGCATCGGTGTGTGCTGCTTCATAAGCAACTATGTGAATTACTGTGACTAAACTTGAGTAATCTCGTCTTGTCTTGTCTTGACTAACCGGTGTGCGCCTAGCCTAACGGTGATCTTGCTTGTTCACATCATCCTCCCCAAACTAAATAGTCCGCTGTCTCGTTGCATTAGGCCTATTCCCGAAATCAACGTTTGGAAATTGAAGCTTCTGGGGACATTTTAACTTCCTCTTCAGTGAAAGTTTTCCTAAATCGACAGACAATCCATCGAGCTTTCCGAATGCTAATGTTGCCATTTACGATAACGATAATGAGAGAGATGGAAAACCTTGCACCAAAATTTGCTTAACGTTGAAATAACAAACAAGTTAAGGGTTTCGTTATCAACGATTCAACTCTCTCCTGTCCCTAGTGGATTGAGTTAACGTCTCAACTACTCTTCAAACTCTTCATTAATTATTTCAATAAGGCTCGTGATGGATTTCGAGTTTGTGAGTTTTTGTATGTATGTAAATGAATAAATAAACAATTGAAAGTTTGCTTGGATTGAACTTCGGTACTTAACTTAACGATGGATGTTGAAAGGACGAACGATTTTCAGTTATCGTAGATTCAACTAGTTCCTTGAAGAAATAAGTCATGTCACGTAGCCTACTCTACTCACATTTTACATACTCAATCAAACGTATTTGGAAAAATTTCTTGAAATCCGGTAGAATTATCAAGTTAATTAACATAAAATTAGACTCTATTAAGTATGATATTAAGTAAGATGTTAAGTATTTCACACAAAGACGTATTCACTGAGTTCCTTTGTTCCTTGTTATGTGATTCTATTTTGTAACAATAATATTGAGGCAATATAAGTAACTTGTAAGAAAGATTTGAGGGGGAAATGCGAATGAGGGAGAAATGATCATAAACTGATTGTTTATTGATTAAGTAAAGGACTACATTTTACAATAAACACGTTATTGATATTTCAACTACTGTAGTTGATGTGTCAAAATCTATAGGAAATTGGTTGAACTGAAATATTCTCAAACGGAATCACGCTTTCCAGATTTTAGTTGATTGCTATTATAATTGTAATTAACTAATTATCCATTATAATTTTGTAGTTATTCATTATAATTGAAACTAATATTTTTATAATTGATAATGAAAAGGTTTACTCATCAATAGTTGAAAGAAACCCCAATTCGACTGACAAGGAGATCAAGATTTGTCAACGTTGAAATAACACGTTGAACAGGACGCTAACAATTCAACTAGTACATCACCAACTAGTCAGCCTAAGTTGTTGAATTGAACGTTAGCAACTAGTCTACATGTCTGTTTGAGTCAAATGTTAAAAAATTAACTGGTTCATCACTAACATGTCAGCCAATTGAACGTTAACAAATCAACTGGTTTATCACCTTACTGTCACCCCACTGTCAAAATGAAAACAGCAGTTGATGTCTTAACGTCAACTCATTCACCTACAAGTTGAAACTTCGTGTTTAACTAAAGCATTAATGGATGACAAGGATATGTGGGTTGATCGTTGGTGGTTGCTAGTAGTCACAATTGATGATCAGTAATTGTTGATGGTTGGGGGGGGGGGAGGAGAGTGAATGGGGGGTTGATGTGAGGGATTTCTAACAACTCAGTTCTCGGGGGGAGGGGGAGGAAGCTAGATGGTAGCTCAAGGGTTGCCCAAATGATCCCTAGTTGCGATCGCTATCAACTTAATTACCAAAGTTGGTCCATCACCATTTTCGAAACTGACCCATTTCACCCCCACCCCTTTCCGCGGCGGTCACCCTTCCATCCCTCAACGGAACAGCCGTTGCAGAGGCGATCATCAAGACTTGTCGAGGCTAAAGGTCAAACAGCGATTATCTTAAATCAGGGTTAGTGGTTGATGGTTGCCTGGAATTTGAAGTGGATATTTTTGATAGATGATTTCGAGATGTTATTCGATATCAAGATAATAAGATTTAATGATTAATTAGACTGGATTTTGAAGTGGATATTTTTGATAGATGAATTCAAGAAGTTATTTGATTTAAATAAATAATGGCTTCTATTACATTAAACAAACAACAGTAATGAAATCAATATATACATAGTATTGTCGGCATATTTTCTCCATGGCATAGAGCCGTCTGAAGGAATATACCGGGTGATTCAAAAAGAATACCACAACTTTAAAAATTTGTATGTTATGGAAGAAACATCATAGAACCTTCTGTTATACATCATTTCAAAGAGTAATTTAAGAAGTTTTTTTTCACTCACAAAGAAGTTCAGAGATGTTCAATATGACCCCTCCAGACACTCGAGCAATATCAACCCAAAACCTCCCTCAAACTCTTTCCACTCTCACTGAAGCATATCAGGCGTAACAGTTTGATAAGATGCTGTTATTTCTTGTTTCAAATCATCAATATTCATCCACCATTGATGATTTGAAACAAAAAATAACAGCAGCCATCCAAACTGTTACGCCTGACATGCTACAGATAGTGTGGAACACGTTGGAGGTAGGTTTTGGGTTGATATTGTTCGAGTGTCTGGAACGAGTCAAATGGAACAACTCTGAACTTGTTTGTGAGTGAAAAAAACTTCTTTAATTACTCTTTAAAATGATGTATAACAGAAGGTTCTATGATCTTTCTTTTATAACATACAAATTTTTAAAGTTGTGGTATTCTTTTTGAATCACTCGGTAGTCTTAATATTTTTGGGAACAGACTAAATTTTTGGGAAATAAAAAAAAACTGATTATCTCTAACAATTCAAAAAGTGTGACTTTTTTCTTGAATCATAAAATCTACCATATTGTAGTAGATTTTCAATCACTCTTTACTTTTTATAAACGGTATTAACCAGAAGCAATCAGTGGTCAAATTTCACTCTGCCAACAAATAAAGTTACTACAAGAATGGCCTGAAATTAAAATCTAGCATCAGTTTTCGAACAATTTTCATAAATGCAATGCATCTTGTAGAGTAGAGCAGTATAGTACAAAGGTACATTATACAATCATGTAATTTTGAGCATACGTGCTAGAAGGTATTGTCTATCACTTGACATAATTAGTTTCTCAAAATAACCAATTTGAAAAAAATATTTTCGAAAATAATTTCTTGAAAAAATAACTCAATTTTCAATTAAATTGAGAATTTGTTACTTTGCTCAAAAGTTGATATTTCGAGAAACTAACTATGTCAAGTGATAGACAATACCTTCAAGCACGTATTTGTGATTGTATTTGCAACCAATTTTGAGATGATCTTCTCCAAAAATTTCTACTTTAGACGCTTATATCTCAAAAACTAATGAATAAAAAAAAATTTCCTCTAAAAAGTATTTCATTTTGATAGCTTGATAGTATCCAAATCGTAAAACTTTAAAAAATATCACCATAAAAAAGTTTTTTTTTAAGCTGATGCACAGCCTTGAGGGAGATGCTACTCAATTAAACAGAGTACCAGCTTCAATAAATTTTATCAGGTAAGACTGCTGCTAAAAACAGTATCGACGTCACTAGTACAGCACACCGTTTAACTAAAAAGTTTCCAGCACGTACTGCTTCTAGCAAGCAAGCACCAAAGGCGGCAAATTCAAAAGTTCAATGACACGAGAAAATAAACGACGTTTTTGAAATTGAAATAACTTACTTCTTAATACAGTTTTCAAACTTTTGTTCCACCTCCATTTCAGCTTGGGTCATCTTCTGCTCCCCCCCTCCAGACTTGAAAAGGGGCACGGAAACACCCCCCAAAGTCCATTAAAACAGCACCGCCCAACTGTTAAACTTTCTTAACTTTCAAATTGTACTCGATCTCTGTTTTTAATGGATATTGCTTTCTAATTTCATTACCATTCAGCAAAGCAGCTAGTTTTTAGCTCTCTTTAAACAAAGCTGAGCAATATCGTCTACTGATCTATTACCGTTCAAATTGGGTCAGTTTTACTTTGAGGATTTATTATCCTCTTTCTGGGAAGTATAAAATGTAGAATAGATTGAGAAAATTCTCCTTAAATAATATATCTTCGACACTGTGCAATATCTCTTGAATGATCTACGTATTTTTCTTCGAGTCGATAAAATTAGGTCATTCTCTCCAAGAAACATACCTCAAGTAGATAATGCTTGCACGAGGAAAGAAAATGTAGATTGGATTCAGGATCACTTCAGGGTTGAGGGTTCAAGTGATCACTTGAACCCTCAGTTTTTGAGAATAAAAATTGAATCTTCGCTAATTATCTACTAGTTCAGTAGAACTATAAATTCTCGATTTAGTTCAAGAACTCCTTTAATCCTTTCTCAAAAAGATTGAAATATAATTTATGATTTCTGAAACTAATTCTCTAATTCAAGAGAGTTCCAACTAAGAAAGCAACGATTTATCAAATATATCGATAAATATCGATAATATCGACAACCGCGAGTATCGATATTTTATAGTTGGATAGTTGGATATTTAGATAGTTGGAACTGAGTATTTTTGAGTACCAGGTAATTGAGTATCAAGTGTATTTGGTCAATATTGATATTTTTGGTCAAAAAATAATACTGACTTGCAAAAAAAAAACAAACTATATTCACTATAAGAAAATAAATAATTGGAGGTAGAATGAATAATTATTTTATTTTGGTTCACCAATTTCTATAGAGCTGAGAGATGGTTGTTGTTTATTTGCATCAATCCATAATTATTATTATTTAGTGGGTGAAATCAAAATTACAATTATTCTGAGACTAGACCCTTTCTTTGTAACATATTATATACTATGCCTACAAATCAATAATACCACTTGAGAAATCTACAACTCCAATATCAAATCTCAATCTCAATATCAAATTAATTTATTTTTATCTATTTATCAAGAGAGTACAATTTAGTTGTTGGATGGAAACACAGTAACACAGTCTAAAACATCCTCTCTAGTGAATTAATGAAAACAGATTTAAAACTGTGAGTTTCATTTCTACTTCAGAACACATTATACTCTCCCAAGCAAGCAAAACCAAATGAAAAATCTGCAGTCTCTCACAGCCAATCCGAAATCTTGATTCTCAATCTCTCAGCCGGCACTGAAATCTTTGCTTCAGTTGCCACAAAACCTCTGTCAGTTGAATTTATAAAAGTGGCGCGGCTCAACGTTAAGGGTTGAAAGAAAGGCAGGGATGATGGCGGGAGGGGTTGGGGGAGTTGATGGAGGGGTGGGGAGGGTTAGGGAAGGGTTCAGAGAGGAAAGGAAAGGCAAAGCATTGTGAAGATTGATAATGCTACACGTTAAGACAGCTCTCTGACTCCACTTCGAACGGAAATGTGTCTGAGCCATATTGATCGAGTACGCTCTGTTCTCACTTTCGATTTATTGGTGGTTGCAGCAAGAATAATTATTATTGTGGCGCGTTCGTCAGCGGAAAGAAGAAATGTGGAAAATGGGAGTGGTAGAATGGTGGTGGACGAGGAGTGGGAGAAGAGGAAGGAGGGGTGAGGAGGAGAGGTGTCAAAGTGAGGAGGAGTAGAAGGATGATGAGGTGAGAAGAGGTGGAGGAGAGGTGTCAAGGTGAGGAGGAGTAGGAGAAGGATGAGGAGGAGGTGGAGTAGGATGAGGATGAGAAGGAGGAGGAGGAGGAGGAGGAGGAGGAGGAAGGAGGAGGAGGAGGAAAAGGAGGAGGAGGAGGAGGATGAAGAGGAGGAGGAGGAGGAGGAGGGGAGAAGGAGAAGGAGGAGAATGAAGAGCAGTAGAAAAGGGTTGATTTAGATTTATTACATTATTCATCTAGATAACAAATGTGACGGCTTAAATTCTAGATTATAATAACAAAACTATACAATATTGATTATTCGTTAAATTTACATCAGCTTATATAGATTATTATGCCGTGAGACATAAAGCAAACATATACTGATGATATAATAATTGTGTTCTATCTAGATGAAAAGGCGAAGTTTAGACATATAAATGTCCTTTCTTGGAAAAGGAGACACAAAGAAATCCTTTTCATCAACACTTGGGAGGAGGAGAAGGAGGAGAAGGAGGAGGAGGAGAAGGAGGAGGAGGGAGAAGGAGGAGGAGGAGGAGGAAAGGAGGAGAAGTAGGAGGAGGAGGATAGGATGGCGAAGAAAGAGGGAGTGAGAGGAGTAGAAAGGGAGATCATACCGTATGAGGATGATGAGATGAGAAGTGGTGTAGGAGGTGTCAAGGTGAGGAGAAGTAGGAGGCGAAGGAGGAGGAGGAGGAGGAGGAGAAGGAGTAGGAGGAGGAGGAGGAGGAGGAGGAGGAGGAAATGAGAAGGAGGAGAAGAAGAAGAAAAATAACAACAAAGATAAAACCATAGATTCACTGTAATGTCATAATGCCTATTCTATGTTTTTCAAATAGAAGTTCTTGGAGACTGTGTTTGCAGACTGCATATATTACCAAGATAACTGCATATTAGATCACAATTTCTAGGCGCAATTTGATCCCAGTTCCAGAAACGAAACAAATATTCAAAAATAGGGATCTGGTTACTTCAATGTGAATAACAGATGTGACGGCTGAAATTCTAGATTGGAATATTTTAGAATTAAGAGAGAGTATCAGAGCAGGGCAATTATGATCGAGAGAATGATTTCTCAGTTACAGATTTTTTCAGTTTGAGAAAAAGAAGAGGTAAAGAAAAAGAGAGTTCCAGAGAAGGACACAGATTTAGATGCAGGCAAAAGGTGTGTGTGAGAGAGATAGAGGGTGAGAGCGAGGAGAGAAAGAGAAAGAGAGAAGAGAAAGAGAAGAAGAGAAAGAGAAGAGAAAGAAAGAAGAAGAGAAGAGAAAGAGAGTGAGAGAGCAGTTTGAATGGTTGGCAATGATTTACGGAGCTGGCCGCCATACAACAAAAGAAAACGCGATGAAAGGAAGTGCGAGGCGAATAGAAAAGTAAGCTTACAGCAAGAAGTGCAAAACTTTCCCTTACTGCTGCTGGTCCAAAAAGATTCATTTCCCTTTTCAGTCGCTACTACACCTTCTTGTTCTTCTTATTCTTCTCCTTCTCCTTTTTCATCAACATAATCATCATATTAATATTATTACCATCATTGTCAAATAATAATCACATCAAACGTTGCTCATCTCCTATTTTCATGTCCTCCTTCTCCTCCTTTCCCATCTTCTTCTCCTTCTTTCCCACCCTTTTCTCCTTCTCCTCCTTTTCATCTCCTCCCTCTTCTCATCTTCGAAAAATAACGAAACCAAGTCTGATTCCTTGGATTCTGGGGAATTCCCCGGAAATTGACAACAGTGCGAAAAAACATGTTCGCCTATTATTAATATAGATAGATAGTAGTATAAAAAGGACACTTATGGTGCACCGTGACCTTGAACTTTCAGCACACCATGACCATAGACTACAAGTCTACAGTAATTAATTATACGTTCAATGGTAAACTTCAAGGTCATGATGTGCTGAAAGTTCAAGATCACGGTGCAACAGGAGTGTCCTTTTTATACTACTATAGATTACTCTAGATTTGAACAACATAGCAATTACACGTTCCTTCATTGGATTCACCGTTATTCAAGGAAAAATCGAGAGAAATATCAAAGAAATAACAAACACAAAAGAACTCAATAATTATTTAGTCTTGACTAAGGCTAGGCGTACACTGGTTAGTCAAGGCAAGACAAGACGAGATTAATCACGTTTAGTCACAGAACTTCACATAGTTGCATATGAAGCAATACATACCTATTAGTCATTGCATCGATGTGTGCTGTTTCATAAGCAACTATGTGAATTACTGAGACTAAACGTGACTAATATTGTCTTGTCTTGTCTTTACTAACCGGCAAAGACAAGACCGGTTTACGCTTAACCTTACAGCTTCACAGCTGAATCAACAATATTCCAACATGGAGGAAAACAAGTGCTGTCTATCAATAATATTATAAAAGAGAGAAGGGAAGAAGGAATTACAAGAAAATAAAGGAAAGAAGATGGAAGAAGAAGAAATCTTTCTTTGCTCAGTTTCTGTTCAGGCCTGGCATGGTTGACTTGAATAGAGAGACTCCACTGCTCCGATTTCGATTGAATGGGAATGAATCAATGCCGAACCAGCGAAGGCATTGGTATTGCACGCCCGCTCTATTCACTATTCATGAAACGCATTCAACCTCATGACAAATATCAGGCCCCTTCCTCAATCACTCCTCCTCCTCCTCCTCATCATCCTGCTCCGCCTCCTCATCTTCTTCCTCCTACTCCTCGTCCTCCTCGTCCTCCTCCTCATCCTCATATTACTCCTACTTCTTCTCCTCCTCCTCTTTCTCCATCTTCTCCTCCTCCTCCTTCTCCATCTCCTCCACCTCCTCCTCATCTTGCTTCTCCTTCTCCACTGCTCCTTATTCTCCTCCTCCACCTACTTCTCCATCTCTTCCTTCTACTTCTACTTCTCCTTCTCCTCCTCCACCTTTTCCTCCTCGTTCTCCTCCTTCCCATACTCCTCCTACCATTCCTTCTCCATATCCACTTCCTCCACCTCCTCCTCCTCCTACTTCTGCTCGTTGTTCTTCTCCTTCTCTTATTCATTATCTTTTCCTCTTTTTTCCTCCTCCTTCTCCACCGCCCACTCCTTCACCTCCTCCTCCTCCTTCCCTTCCTCTTATCACTCCTCCTACTCCATCTCCTCCTCCTCCTACATCTCCTTCTTGTCCCCCTTCTCATCATCCTTCTGCTCCTTCTCCTATTCCACCTCCTCTTTTCCTCCTTCTTCTCCTCCACCTTCTTCTCCACCTCGTTCTCCTCTTTTTTCTCTTCCTCTTCACATTCTCCTCCTCTTCCTCCTTCTCCTCCTCTTACTTCTCCTCCTCAACAAGCTCCTCCTTCTTCTTCGCCTCTTTTTCCTCCTCCTACTTACATCCTCCTCATTCTCCTTCGCCTCTTTTTCCTCCTCCTACTTTACATCCTCCCACTTCTCCTTTTTCTCCTCCTCCTTCCCCTCCTTCTCCTCCTACTCCTTCTCATTCTCTCCCTCCTCGGTTGAGTGTTAAGTGTTGATGGGAACGATGTCCTTGCATATCCTTCTCCAAGAATGGACATTTATATGTCCAAACTCCGCCATTTCTTGTAGATGCAAAACCATGTTGCAATTAGTTTTATTTTCAATGACGTTCAGTTCATATCATAAACTAGAACTCAAGTCGACTTCAACAATCTAGAATTAAACTTACACCTATATATTTTCATTTAAAATCTCCCTTATGTCATGTTTTGTTCAGTGAATCCGATACTGCAATTACTATATTTAAATGACGTTCATTGTAACAACTATCATGACCTAGAATTTAAGCGACATACTTTGTAATTTACATGAATAAAGTGGATATTCTATTCTATTCTATTCCTCCTTCATCTCCTTCCTTCCCACTTTCACCCCTCCTCTGCTCCATCTCCTTTTTCTCCTTATCATGTCACTCAGCTCTATCTAAGGTTCGGAAATCACTTTGAATTCAAGGAATAGGTATGACACAATTACATAAAACTTATGAGACCGCATGCCGTTGGAAATTAGAAAATTATAATTGGCTAATAGCTATTCTGAATAAGTGGTCTGACGGTATTTGAACTATAACGATTTGAAAATAAATGAAGATGATTGTTCAAGAAATCAATCTGCAAATGTATTTATTTCTCAAGAGATTGATTCTTGTTCATTCACGAGGAATTTTCATTACTATATTCCGATTCACGTCAAGAAGTCAGCATTGTTTATATGAGGAGCATTGATTCCAAGTCTCATTGAGAGAGAAAGAGAAAACTGCACCAAACGACAACAATGCACAGTGCGAATAGGATAGGGACATCAGCAACTGCCTTGTGCTGAACAGGGATAGCAAACTCCCACCTAAGCAATGCTGACTTCTTGACGTGAATAGCACTACTGCTTTGAGGTTGAGAAGGAGGAGGTGGAAGAGTAGAAGGAAGAGTAGAAGGAAGAGTAGTATGAGGTGATGTAGGAGGAGAAGTAGTGGGAAGAAAATGAAGAGGAGTGGTAGAAAGGGGACTAGATATATATGCAATAAATTCATTTTATTTCTCCAAATAATTCCCAGATAGGTTCCTTTAAAAAGATTCGAAAAGGTGCTACTGCGTTGAATATGATGTTATACAAAGAAGTTCATTACAGTAATTTGTGAGTACCGGAATTCAAAAATCATAATCAATACAAGATAGAACTTATCGGAGGAGTCGAAAGCAATTACAAATGACCCGATCTTTCGTGAACTTTCTGCGCTTATTACGAAATTCAAAGACATTTCTCCGCATGAATGGTACCGTCGTCCCCTCAAAAGACACCGGCTATTCAAAAACTGTTTCAATGATATCGAGAGTTTCAAGTCGACTGGAATTCTCGATTTTATAATTGGAAGGATGCTTTTCATCAGTATCGATAGTTGCCAGTCCTGATTTTCAAAGGTGGGGGACACCATCATTAATTTTCAGTTTCAAAGGTACTTGAAGATCAGAAGGCCTCCCCTTAATGGGGTAGTAAGTAAGAATAATGACTGAAGGAGTGAGAAGAAAAATTTAGAAAAAATGGGGAGAGGATAAAATGGAACATTTTCCATGTTTTTTTTTTTTTTCAATTGGGTTGGGCTTTGCAACCCTTAGCCACCGCGACCGCTATTCGATCTTTTGTGGCATCCCCTCTTTGGCTTATGCCATGTTTCATAATCCAAGGCCAGAGCAGAATTTACTTAGGGCCTTGAAGTCCAGTTCTCTTGCCTCCTCTGGTAGGAGGGTTGCCTTTCCAAGAAGTCTCCTCCTCATTTGCAAGAGTGCTGGACATTCCAGCAGCAAATGTGTTGCTGATTTCAGCTATGGACCCACCCTTCCGAAGCTGTTCAACTTCTATCAGGGATGGGTCTGCACACTCCTCAGATTCCATTGCGGAATCTTCAGTTGTAGTGTCTTCTTCTGCATGTACCGTTTCCCGGCAGGTTTGAGTCAGCAATAACTCTGAAACCTGTTCCCACGGTAGCTGGAGACTTATTCCAGTCACCCTGGGCAGAGCTCCGCGTTCACCCAGGGAAGGCTTCTTGAAACTGGAGGTCGCCTGGTATCCAGAGTTCGCATACTCATATCAGGCACTCCCTGACCATGCAGCCGTCGGCGTATGCTGTTCCACCATATGTTGGCTTTGGCTTGCGCAGTTGATGCTTCAGGTGTTCCTACTTGAACATCCTACTTAAGCTGGGACGCAACGGTGTTAGTTGCCAACCAGCCTACATCTACCACTTGCATCAGGAACCCGGAGGATTGCCACACCCCGGACAGAATAAATTCTGCCCCCCTGCGGGGGTATTCCATGTTCAAAGGTGGGGGACACCATCATTAATTTTCAGTTGCAAAGGTACTCGAAGATAAGAAGGCCTCCCCTTAATGGGGTAGTGAGAAAGAGGAATGACTGAAGGAATGAGAAGAAAAATTTAGAAAAAATGGGGAGAGGATAAAATGGAACATTTTCCATGTTATCCACATATCAATAATCAAAAATGATAACTCAGACATCTGTAAGGCTAGGCGAATACCGGTTAGTCAAGACAAGACAAGACGAGATTAGTCACGTTTAGTAGTTGCACACCGATTAGTCATTGCATCGGTGTGTGCTGCTTCATAAGCAGCTATGTGAATTACTGTGACTAAACGTGACTAATGTCGTCTTGTTTTGTCTTGACTCACCAGTGTACGCCTAGCCCAATTCTCATAGTAAGGGTGACCACTTTGGGCCTTTTTCCGCTGAAGAAGAAGAAGTAGAAGAAGAAGAAGAAGAAGAAGAAAAAAGAAGAAGAAGAAGAAGAAGAAGAAGAAGAAGAAGAAGAAGAAGAAGAAAGAAGAAGAAGAAGAAGAAGAAGATCAAGAGGAAGAAGAAGCAGAAGCAGAAGAAGAAAATGATATAATATCCATTCATTAGAATTGAAATCGCTTTCCGGTGTTTCGGAACCCACCTCAAGCTGTAGGTCCACTCATCTCTTATCAACATCCTTCCCATTAACTACGCACGAGCTAAGAGCTTATAAGGGCATCACCACAGAAAAAAAATTATAGGAGTAATATTGTAATAAGCAGTTTCCGGCTCAAGTTGGCATGTTATTCAATATTGGAGAAGTCAATCTCAAATACGTCTGATAAGTCTCACTAAAAGGTTTCCCCCCTACATACTGTCTTACATGTTTAACTAAAGGTTTCAAAATTACCTACACACAGACGTCTTGTAGGAGGATTCCTTTTAAATTTATAATTTTGTATGTATCATCAAATTGATTTGTACTTATTTGGGAAATAAACTGATTTCAAATTATTGAATAAATTGAAATGAATTTTGAACCTTTAAAATGATCACGTATTTTCATATTATGAATAGTTTCCAATCGTGGAGAACACTTTTTTTTATCTAAAACAAGCTGTCCCGGCGAACTTCCTCCCCCCCCAAATGTCCCCCCTCTTCTCCCCACAAATGTCCCTCCTTCATGCCACCCCCAAAAAAATGTCATCCACCAAATGCCCTTCATTCCCCCCAAGTGTCAACCCCACATATCCCTCTTCATGTCAACCCCCTCTTTCCCATCAAATGTCACCCCCCTCCTGCCACCAATTATTTTTTTCATATTTATTCATTTATTTATTTCTTTTTAATTTTTTAAATTTTTTTTTAATTTTATTTCCGTTCTTCAATTTTTATCAGTCTTATGCCGGTTTTCAGTCGCTCAATAAACTTATTGAATCAATAACTTTTTTTTTGCATTTGAAAACACATGGTTATTGATTCGATAAAGTTATTGGATCCATAAACTGTCTATTGAGCGACTAAAAACCAAGGCACTATTCTAATTAAAATAATTTTTTTTTCATATTTATTTTTTAATTTTTCATTTTAATTTATTTTTAATTTTTTTAATTTTATTTCCGTTCTTCAATTTTTTATCATTCCTATTCTAATTAAAATAATTTTTCATATTTATTTCTTTTTCATTTTTCTATTTTAATTATTTTTATTTTTTTTAAATTTTATTCCCGTTCTTCAATTTAATTATTAGAAACAATAAAACATGCATAATACGAACGATAACTTATTCTTAATGATTGATGATTGTAGCGTAAAAAATAATTAGAGTAGAAAACCTAGAGGAAAAAGAAACGGTCCAGAGCGGGGTTTGAACCCGCATCCTCTAGGTTATCACGCAGAGACACTTGCACTGAGCCACGGAGACTTGGGATATGCTTGCTAATTTATCTGATCTTAAATTGCGATCATCTTTCCGTTGTAGGTACACGTTCGTGCCGGCAAGTTTGAACGTAGCTCTGTGAAATATTTGATAGGTTATGTCATTAATGTAATAACTATTTATTAATTATAAAGGGATTTTCTTATATTTTAATAGATATTATGTTAACCAGTGCTTTAAAAATTCAAACGAATCCAAAATCATCTAAATCGGTTCAGCCGTTCTCGAGTTATAAGCGAGCGTACAGACACCAACTCTCTTTTATTAATACAGATCTTCATCTTTCCCTAATTTTGGGCAAATTCAAATAATATGACCTACTTACATCGGTCTAACTTGAGAAATCATCAGAAATCCAACCTCATTCCATATTTCAATAATTCGCAAACATCAATTTCCTGACCAATAAAAATAATCCCTCCGGAGGTCAATAAATCATTACAAATGCGAAGTCTGTCTCCGCTATTAAATTTGAAGGTAGCACCACTATAATAAAACCGAGCTCCCCGTGAAGGATTCCCATCGCAAAACATCTCATGTGATAACAAAAGTAGCACGGTCAATAAATACGAAGAACTTGATGGGATAGTAAATTTTTTACACTCCTGAACCCATAAAAAGAACTCTCCGCTCACATCTAAGATCGTCTTCTACTTTATATATTGTAGAAATTGAGTCGTCTACATTGAATGTGTATGATGGCTGTATGGAATGATTGAATTTCATATTTGAAAATTTTATATCGTGAAAATCATGATTTTAAATCATGACATGACGTTTTGATTTACTGAATGATTGATTTGGACAAGACTTGATGATTTCACTGATTATTGACTCCAGTGAGAACACTAAAAACTGGAACTAAAACCATAGACTAACCAAATATGAATAAATTCTTGCTAAAACTGACAAATCAACATTTTTCCAATGTACACACATTTCATGATCAAAACATGTTTAAAAATCTTCATTTTAACAATAAAATATTGTTGGACTTTATTTATGAGTAACTGGATTATTAATATTATTGAATACTAATAATCTCCCTCTCTATGGTGCTACCATGATAGACCATAAACTCAATTTCTCTTGACAACTTCAAAATCATTTGTAGCAAAAAGTAATACAAATTTTTGAATGAACTTCAATAATTCTGTTGTTCTATTAATTTGAGGCTAGGCGTAAACCGGTTTGTCAAGACAAGACAAGACGAAATTAGTCACGCTTAGTCACAGTACTTCACATATTTACTTATGAACCAACACACACCGATTAGTCATTGCATCGGTGTGTGCTGCTTCATAAGCAACGATATGAATTACTGTGACTAAACGTGACTAATCTCGTCTTGTCTTGTCTTTTCTTGACTAACCGGTGTACGCCTAGGTTGAGTTAGAACTGAAATGCAGTTAGTCAAATGCAGTCAGTTTTTATTCAATACAGGTAATACAAAAAGAATTATTCTGGCACACTACAAATTAAAATGATGAATCAATTATTTCATGAATTATATTCAATCATATTTTGTTATCCAAGTATTTATTTAATAAAATAAAAACATAATCAACTCTCGAGAAGTCACCAAACATTGTTTCTGATAAAAATAAAGATATACAGCAAAAAAATTAATTTTTTATATTACCATTATTGTAGTATAAGACAATATACTGAGCGCGAAAATATGAAATATTCGTCAAGATCACAAATTTTAGTTTATATACACACGAGCGATTCCGGAAATTGCTCTCCGAAGCTGGAATTAATTCTTCCAGGAAGATGAAATTAATAATAAGCTTCAACAACTCAGTAATTGAGTGGCTAAAGCAGTTGGGATGAATTCTTCGAACGGGATATTCTCTACTTATTTCTCGTAAAAGGGAATAATTCTGAATATCTGACTGTTAATTTTTTATTGTTTCCTGATTATTAGATTCTAAGAAGCTCTAATTTCCATTCAATGAACAGTTTAAAATTAATCAAACATGTAAGTAATTGGATGAACGAGTTTGAAATTAATTCAAGTAAACATAATTATTCAGAATATGATGTCAATTTGGTGCTCTAAATTGATTTATGACAAACGTGTGAGAAGTTGCAAACGCAGCAGATGACGAATAATTATCTAAATTTGAATAATTATTATCTACGTTGATATCTGGTTTTCAATAATAATACTCCTCAAAAAATTGCCTAATAATAATATTGAAGTAGAGTAGGTAGAAAATGTTAAGTCTGTGACATTCTCAAGGTCAACCCCCCTCTCCCCCCTCTCCCCCTCTCCCCCTCTCCCCCTCTTCCCCTCTCCCCCTCTCCCCCTCTCCCCTCTCCCCCTCTCCCCTCTCCCCCCTCTCCCCCCTCCACCCTCTCATCATGACGCCATACCCCTCTCTACCCTCTTACGACGTCGAACCACCTATGACGTCACGGGAGGGTGCCTTTTTCACCATTCAATAGAAAAATTTAACGACAATAATTATCAGACAGAGTCTTAAAACCTTAAAATCCCATCCAATGGTTTCTGAACTTGTCTCATGAATCTTGGACTAAAAAATAAAAAATAATCTAGGCGTGTTTCATAATAATTCATCAGTATTGCGAGAAAGCAGACAATCACTAGACATAAGTGAAAAATGTGTATAGATTCTATTTAGTTATTCATTCATCAATATTCATTGATTCCATTATTGAAGATTGATAGGACTTTCTCCATGTATTATAAAAAATATAAATTTCATGAGACAAGCCTATCAGATGAACTGTTTTTACAAGATTTTCTCCAATAAAATTTTGGAGTTATGTTGAAAAGCATCCCAAATACTGCATGTTAATTCTAAAACACATAAACAAGTAATCTATATTAATAAAAGAGAGTTGGTGTCTGTACGCTCGCTTATAACTGGAGAACGGCTGAACCGATTTAGATGATTTTGGATTCGTTTGAATTGTTAAAGCACTGGTTAACATAATATGTATTAAAATATAAGAAAATCCCTTTATAATTAATAAATAATTATTACATTAATGACCTAACCTATCAAACATTTACAGACCAAGTTTTGAATTTGCCGGCTACCGAAGAACGGAAAGATAGTCGTGATTCAAGATCAGAAAATGAGCAGTGTCATCTCAAGTCCCAATAGCCCAGTGGATAGCGATTCGGCCTATTCACGAATTGGAAATCCAACTTCCAAGAGGTTGGGTGTTCAATTCCCGCTCTGAACCATTTTTTTTTGTACTAGGTTTTCTGCTCTAATTATTTTTTACGCTAGAATCATCAATATTAAGAATGAGTTATCGTTCGTATAATACAGTCATGTTCTATCATTTCAAATATTAAAATTGAAGAACGGAAATAAAATAAAATAAAAATAAAATAAAATAAAATAAAATAAAATAAAAATAAAATAAAATAAGATAAAAATAAAATGAAAATAAAATAAAATAAAATAAAATAAAATAAAAATAAAATAAAATAAAATAAAAATAAAATAAAAATAAAATAAAAATAAAAATAAAATAAATAAAATAAAATAAAAATAAAATAAAAATAAAATAAAAATAAAATAAAAATAAAATAAAAATAAAAATAAAAATAAAATAAAATAAAATAAAAAATAAAATAAAAATAAAATGAAATAAAAAAAATAAAATAAAATAAAATAAAAATAAAATAAAATAAAATAAAAACAAAATAAAAATAAAATAAAAATAAAATAAAAATAAAAATTAAAATTAAAATAAAATAAAATGAAAATAAAATAAAATAAAATAAAATAAAATAAAAATAAAAATAAAAATAAAATAGAAATAAAAATAAAATAAAAATAAAATAAAATTAAAATAAAATTAAAATAAAATTGAAATAAAATTAAAATAAAATAAAATAAAAATAAAATAAAATTATTTTTAAGAATAAAGAATAAAGACATTTTTTAAGGGGTGGCATGAAGGGGGGACATTTGGGGGGGGAAGAGTGCGATACGAAGTTCGCCGGGACAGCTTGTTCTGAATAAAAAATAATTGGGCGTAGCCCACCAGCTTGTTTAGTCAGTGGATAGTTAGCTCAATGGCTTGAATAGCATTGAGTTTTTGGAGGAAAACATACAATTTCACTGAATAAACATGTATAAAAACAGGAAAAACGTCACTCTTTTCCTCAAGTGACATCACATGATAACCTGACTAGAGTTTTTCACAGAGCACCATTCTCGTGATCACAACCTCATATTCTATTCACCCTGCCTTCAACCATCCCAACCAAATCAATCAGAATACAAATTAGTTGAGCTCATAACCAAGAAAGCCATCATGCAATGCTAATCATTCTCTTGTTCTATATAAATAGAGCCGCGTATATATAGAATTCTACGCCAATCTTCCTTGTTCCAAGTGATTATATATTATGAGATCCGGAAACTATATAGATATAAAACCGTGGAATGCGTGGGTACGATTGATAACGTATTATAGCGGCCAGTATTGCAGTGATGAAGGTGTCATCCTCGTTTTAATTATCTTGTCAGGTCCAGGCGTAATGTCTCTCTTTCTTCCCTCCTCTTTCTCTCTCATTTTGTCTTTCCATCTCTTCCTTCCTCCTCCCCTCTCTTGCATTCTCTTCTTCTCTCTTGCTTTCTATTCTTCTCTCTTCCTCACTCTTCTTCTCTCTTACTTACTCTTCCTCTCTGTTCCTCTCTCCTCCTCCCCTTCCACTCTCTTCCATTTTCCTCCTCTCTCTTCCTTTTTCCTCCTCTTTCTTCCTCTTCTTTTCCTTTCTCCTCCTCTTCCTTCCTCTTCCTCTCTTCTTTTCTCCTACCCACCTTCCCTCCTCCTGTCCCTTTCTTTCTCTTCCTCTCTCATCTTCCATCTTTCTTTCTATTCCTTTCTCTCCCCCTTTCTCTTCCTTTCAATTCTTCCATTTTCCTTTCTCTACTTCTCTCTCCCTTCCTCTCCCCCTTCCTCCTTTCTTTTCCTTTTTTGTCCTCTCTTTCTTTTCCGTTCTCTTCCTCTCCCATTTTTCTCCTGCCCTCTCTTCCTTTCTCTTCTTCTCTCATCTTACAACTTCCTTTGTATTCCACCCTTCCCTTCCTCTTCACTCCTTTTCCTAACTCTTCCTCTATCATCCTCTCTCTCCTTCCTCTTCCTTCCTCCTCCTTTCTCTTCCCTCCTCTTCCTTCCTCTTCCTTCCTCTCCTTCCTCTTCTATTCTCCTGCCCTATCTTCCTCTCTCTTCTTTTCTCCTGCCCTCGCTTCCTTTCGCTTCCTCCCTCATCCTCCCTCTTCCTGTTTCTTCCTATCTTCTTTTTTTCTCTATATTCCTATCTCTTTCCCTCTCTTCATCACTCTTCCTCTCTGCTCCTTTATTTTCTTCTCTCTTCCTTCTCTCCTTCTCTCTTACTTTCTCTTTCTTCCTCTTCCTCTCACTTAATAATCATTTTCGCCTTCTTATCAACTAATTCTTACCTCTCAGACTCTCCGATATTTCTCTCTGCTTACTCTCTCTCTCACACGAACATTCTTTTTCTCTCTCTCTTCCCACTAATGCCCTCTCCTCTCACAAGTGCTCATGGGAAGTGCTCATCCTGGTTTAACCATATTTTTGAAAATGGACAATTATTATGGTGTGTTCAAACTCCGCTCTTTTATGTAAATACAGCAGAATCATATCATTCCCAGCATATTTATTCAATCTCATTTCTATATTATTTAGTTTTAATAGTAGCCTAAAAGCTTTGTTAAGTATGCTTTGCTTTCATCACATGAGAACAAATCATGTAAAGAAGTACTTTATGATTAGTAATCTTGCTTTCATGGTACATGCTTTGTTATTAATATAGGTTGAGAATGAAGGATAATGAATCTCATTGATTCAATCCAACAATTTGCACTCAAGCTCTGGAAGCTCTGGTTCCACTTCAATGTCGAATAAATCTTTTGCCTTCCACAAAAGATTACCTTCGAGAGGAACACATAATGAGCCTTCAAAATTCAAAATTCAAAAATTTTTATTTGCCATAAATTTACAAGACAAATGGACAAAATGCACATATATACAAATTAATACAAATACACATTTGAATCTGATCTACATAAATTAAATTAAGTCTCCTGAGTATGATTTTAAAATTGATTATGTGAGTACAGTATGCAAGTGTCAATGTAATTTTATTAATATTGTGGCTCGACTAGCATAAGTTAAAACTTGTGCGCTAGCCGTGATTTTGTGTAATTGTTGCAAATTATATGATTCATTATTCTATTGGTGATGATTATTGATATAAAGTATTATTTGTAATTAATATGAATGAATCATTTAACAAAAGAAATTTAAAATTAAAGTTGAGTAGTCAGTAATAAGTTAATAAGTAAATATAATAAGGTATATAAATATAATAGATATTATATATAAGGTATATATAATCAAGGTAATAAATAGAGTTAATTGAATAAATATATGAAGTTAAAGAAGCTAAATACAAGTTATGATGTGGTGGTCAATATTGGCTAAAAGTTGTATAAGGTACAGTAGGCTGTTGTTAATATGATTATATTCCTAAGTCGAAATAAATTTTTTCTTGGATCCATTTATCAATATCTTTAGCTGTGGTTCCAGTGATTTTGTTGTTGATGAAAGAGATTGGTAGTTTGTTGATAATAAATTTGCTATAATAGAACATTTGATGGCGGTTTACTGATAAATCTGTCCTGTCTACATTGTAGATATTTGCTGCTGACTGACGAATATTATAAGGTGTTGTATGGATTGTGAATTGATATTTATTTCTATTGATGAATAGAATTATATTTCTTACATAGGTTTGTCGTAGAGTGTAAACTTTCAATTCTTTAAATATAAGTCTGCTGGGATATAGTCTGGGTCTACCTAGGGCGGCTCTTATGATATGTTTTTGCAAATTGAATAGTTTTTTGAAATGTGTGTTATAAGCAGCTCCCCAAACTTCAATAATATATTGGAAAAGGGAATGTGCATAAGCAAAATATATTTTTCTAATAATCTCAATATCTTTAATTTTATTCAATCTATAGAATACGCTGATCAAGTATTTCAGCTTGGAGCAGAGGTGTTCTATATGTTTGTTCCATTTTAGGTGTTGGTCAACAATTATACCTAGATATTTTATTGATTGAACTTTTTCCAGTATTTTGAATTGTGGGTTGTTATTAGTGCATATATTATTATTTTTTATTTTGAGTTCCATTTCTCTTGGAGGTTGTCCGCTATTGTTTGGTGAGAAAGTTATGAATTTAGTTTTGTTTATATTCAATGTAAGTATGTGTTCTTGGAGCCATTTACGAATTTTTGCTAGATTAAGGTTAGCTTTATCGAAAGTATCTTTCCAGTTATTTCCTGTGAATATGAGTGTTGTATCGTCTGCAAAAGATATTGTAGAAGAATTGTGAGTAGCCAGTTTGAGAAGATCATTTACGTATAACAGAAATAAAATTGGTGATAGGACGGTTCCTTGAGGCAATCCAAAGCATGTTGAACGAGTTACGTTGGTCTCGTTTTTCAATGTGAGACATTGAATTCTATTCTCCAAGTAGCTCTCAAATAATTTATTTGCTACACCTCTTATACCACATGATTCCAGTTTGCTCAATAGTAATTTATGAGGGATGGTGTCAAATGCTTTAGATAGATCCATGAATATAGCTAGTGTTTTTTTCTTGGAGTTATAGTTATCATAAATAATCGAATTTAAATGAATTACTGCATCTTTGGTTGATTTATTGGGTTGAAAGCCGTATTGATTTTTGTCTATAATATTGTGTTTAATTAAGAATTCCATAACCCTAATCTTTATTATTTTTTCTAATATTTTGGACAGATTGCTTAATAAACTGATGGGTCTATAATTTTCGGGCAGATTCAGATCACCTGATTTGGGTAATGGGATTATTTTTGCTACCTTGAATCTTTCTGGGAAATAGCCCTTGTTTAAACATTTATTGATAATGAATTCCAATGGTTTTGTTATGAAGGGTGATATTTTTTTCAAGAGAGAGCCTGTTAAGTTGTCGGTGCCTGGAGATGATTTATTTTTTAAATTATTTATCAACATACTTATTTCTTCTATGTTAGTGGGTTTTAGAAAAATACTTTCATTACATGTGGGTGATAAAGATTTAGGAATAGGAATATTATTGGCGTCAGGGATAATTTTTTTTGCATAAGTTTCTCCTACTTTTGCAAAATATTCGTTCAAAATTTCTGGTTTCAAATTGGGAACGTTTTTATTCCTTTGATTTCTGAAGTTCAGCGATATTCTCCCAAGTCTTTTAGGTTGTTCTTGTGTTCCTCAAATTTTTTATTAAAATAATCTATTTTCGTTTTTTTGATCAGGTTATTTAAAATATTCCTGTAGTTCTTGTAATGATTTTTGAGTTGGATGTTGTGTGATTGTTTGACTAATTTCTTGTGAAGTTTGTCTCTTTCTCTAATGGAGTTTACCAGACCACTGGTGATCCACTTTTTCAGCGGTCTTCTGTTCCTACTCAATTTGATTATTTTTGACCTATTATTAACGAGTTTTGTGATTTCATCAATTAATAAATCTACCATCTTTTCTATGTTATCTTCCGGGGTATTATAAATTATATTCCAGTTTAATTCTCGAAAGTCTTGTTTAAGACCCTCAAAATCTATTTGAATTCTTTTTTTGTTCTCTTCATCTGGTTGATATTCGGTCCTATTTCTGCCTATATGTAGAGAAGTTATGTAATGATCTGTTATGTTAGTTTTAGTAATAGCTCCCAGAATAGAATTATTTGTTAACGAGTGGTTTTTAAGAAAAATATGGTCGATACAGGAGCTGCTTCCATTAAAAATCCTGGTTGGTTTATTTATATAAGATTTGTATCCATTTATGTGAAGTGTACTTAAGTATTCATTCGACAATGAGGTATTTGCTAGAATATTTAAATTTATATCTCCTAATATAATTACATTTGCATCTTTTTCAATATTTTGGAGGACTGTTTCTAGACTATTAGTGAAAATATTGATGTTTAGATTTGGTGAACGATAGATTGATATGAGGTTGTATTTTATGTTATGGATTTCAAAGGATATGATTATAGAATTAGCTTCATTGATCTCAATGTTCAAGTTGTTGAATGGAATAGTTTCATTGCCTAATGCAATGGAATAGCCTAATGCAACAACTTTTTTATGTATTAATCTATTCATATTATATTCAACCCATTCTGTTTTGACTGATTATAATCAATCTTTTCTTCATTTCAAAAATATTTCGTGACTTATTATCATTATAGACTACTTTCCAAACAAGATCTAGAATACTGTGGAGTGTTTCTATTCATCAATAAATAATAATCAATTCTAGAAGAAAGGATCACAGAGTAAAATAAGACTAAGGGAGGAATCTTGCCGACTATTTCTCATTGGTATTCCCACCATACAGAGGCTGTGAGTAAACATCATTTTCTAAAAGAGGCGTTAATTTAATAAAAACAAGCGGGTCTACAGAATCCGACAGAACATCACTTCTCCCACTTCATCACTTTTTTCTTCTTGTTTTCCACCATCTTCTTCTCTCTCCTCTCAGTCGCCTCCCTCAGAATTCATGAATTATGCAATTTAGATTGGCGATGCCTCTTAGTGCTTTACGGCAGGACTATGCTTTGCCTTTCTCCGGTTTTATGTGAGTTTCTCCAATGCTTCTAAGGAGCATCAACCTTTTGAAAGTCTTTCGTCTGTCTTCTTCATCAGATCATCCTCTTCTTCCTCCTCCTCCTCATCCTCCTCAACCTCTTCCTCCTTCCTTCTACTCATCATCTTTAACACGTCCTTTTTCTGATTCTCCTCCCTCTCCATTCTTTGCTCTCCTCTCCCTCCTTTTCCCCTTCCTCTCCTTTCTACTCCTCCTCCTCCTTCAACACGTTCTCCTTATGAGTCTTCTCCTCTCCTTTTTTCGCTCTCCTCTTCCTCTTTCTCCTCTCCACTGATTTCCCTCGTAATTTTTCAAGTCTTTCTATTCTTTTAATTCTATCTTTTCCTATTCCTTTTTCCCTACAACTTTCTCTCCTCTAACTTCCCATCACCTACGAAACATGATTCTCATTTTAATTGAATTTCAATGAGAATGAAAATAAAGAAAAATTATAGAAAAAGGACAAACAAAAATGAATAAATACTACTCATTTGAATGCATATAGTTCGTTCGATTCTCCATACCTTTTTTTAAAAAACCTACAAGCTGATTGTCATCTTTCCTTGGCCTCTCATTCTGAATCTATCTTGGATTCTCTCTTCTCTTTATCCTCTTCTTCTTTTTCTCCCTCTTCTTCACCTCTTCCTCTTTTTCTTCTTTTTCTTTTCCTTTTTATTTTTCTTCATCTCTCCCTCTTTCTTCTTCTTCTCTTCCTCCTTCTCCATCTCTTCCTCTTTCTTCTTCTTTTTCTTCTCCTCATATTCTTCCTCTTCTTCTTTTCCATCTTCCTCTCTTCCATCTCTTTCCTTCCAGCTCCAGCAGGAAATTACAATCAATCTCAATTATTGGGTGGCGCACTCTCGATGAGGTTGTCAGTACAAGAGCAGTAAGCATTCAGAGCTTGCCGCATTTTTTTCTGCCTCAACCACTCAGTCATACCTTTCCTCTTTCACTTCTTCTTTTTCTCCTTCTTCTTCTACTCCTTCTTCTTCTTCTTCTTCCTCTTCTTCTTCTTCTTCTTCTTCTTCTTCTTCTTCTTCTTCTTCCTCTTCTTCTTCTTCTTCTTCCCATGTTCTTTTTCTTCTTCAGATAATTTATCTCTCTGACCTGTCAGACTTCCAATTGAAGATTCGTCTCTCAAACAGTCTACTTCTTGGTCAAGATTGTTTCTTTCTTTCTGAACTCATCTTCTCCTTTCTCTTTCTCTTCACTTACTCTTTATCACCACTATCCCTCAGTCTTCACATTCGTCTTCGCAAACTTAACTTAACTTTTATCATCTTCCTCTTCTAATAGTTTACTTTATCGCTTACATCTTTATCGTTAACTACTTTTGTTACTGTGAATTCCTTAATCAACAGGATGTGATTGTGTGAGATAAATTCCATAAATAGCTCTAATACAAGTTGCCTTGTCACGTGTGACGGAGGCTCTGTCTGAATATCCAATTGTGGTAATATTAATTCTTATCAAACTCTATCAATGAGATCTCTCATCATTATGATCACCAATCATTAATACTGTAGTACATACATAGAGGTCTCCACTTTTGTCTGTTTGGTAGCTCTATTGGTCTTTTGCTAGCTTTTATTCTAATAAACAGCTCTATAGCTCTATAGCTCTACAGCTCTACAGCTCCATAGCTACATTGTGGTCTTCTATCCTCTTCTCAATTCTCTCCTTGTTTCCCAAAAGCTAAAGCTGGAAACACTCGTTTTTTCAGCTTTTGTCATTCTGTCCGATGGCACGAGAATTCAATCTGTTCTCTACTCTCCTTCACGTTCTGTTCACGAGATGTGTCTCTCTCTCACTCTTTCCATTCTTTTTCCTTCATTTTCCACTCTCTTCTGGATCCGCCAGCTGTCACCGACACACGTTGTCAATGAAATTTCAGAGATAGGTAGAGGGTGATGGAAAGAGGAAGAGATAGAGAAAATCGTATTCTAGCCTCCGTTTCTCAGAACAGTTGACCATCAAGGGCGGAGAGGAAGAAGGAGAGAAGGAGAAGAAGGAGAAGGAGAAAGAAGAGAGGAAGGGAGGAGAAAGAGGAGAGGAAAAAGGAGGAGAAGAAGAAAAAAATGGAGAAGAGAAGGAAGAGGAAAAAAGAGAAGGAGAAAAATTGGGAGATGAAGAAAATGGAAAAGAAGAAAAATGAGGAAAAGGAAAAGGAGAAGAAGAAGAAGAAGAAGAAGAAGAAGAAGAAGAAGAAGAACGGGAGGAGGAAGATCGAGAAGAAGAGGAGTGAAGAAGAAGAAGAAAAGAAGAAACGATCGGGAAAAAGAACGAGAAGAAGAGGAAGAAGATTGAACAAGAGAAGAAGTAGGGGAATGAGAAAAAGATTGAAAAGAAGGACGAGAAGGAGCAGAAGGTGAAAGAGGAGGAAAAGGAGAAGAAAAAGAAGAAGAAGGTGAAAAAGAAGAAGAAAGAAGAAGAAGAAGAAGGAGAAGAAGAAGAAGAAGAAGGAAGAAGAAGAAGAAGAAGAAGAAGAAGAAGAAGAAGAAGAAGAAGAAGAAAGAAGAAGAAGAAGAAGAAGAAGAAGAAGAAGAAGAAAGAAGAAGAAGAAGAAGAAGAAGAAGAAGAAGAAGAAGAAGAAGAAGAAGAAGAAGAAGAAGAAGAAGAAGAAGAAGAAGAAGAAGAAGAAGAAGAAGAAGAAGAAGAAGAAGAAGAAGAAGAAGAAGAAGAAGAAGGAGGAGAAGAAGGAGAACAAGAAGAAGTAGATGAAGGAGGAGGAGGATTGGAAACTATTTCATGTATTTCAATAGTCGCAGTTATATGCGACCTGGGATGTCCTAGTTCGACATATTTCGACAGTCCACTGATGTCGGTATGATGTCCGTGCATCATTGTGGTTCAATTCCGGACGCTGTAGGGTCACATGATACCACTTGATTCCTGGAACGACTCATCTACCTCATACCTGAAGTGTTTGACATTTTGAGAGTCGATGTGATTCGAGAGTCGATACGTGACTATCGAGTCATCGCATACCTCACCTGGAGTGAATGACTCAATTTCGTCAGGGCCCCACTTATCGATTTCAAGAGTCGAGAGTCGATAAGTGACTCGAGAGTCGTGTTACACATTGCTTGAGAGGTGTCTACTCTGGAATGATCTATTTCTCTGTAGTATTTGGTATACCTAGAAAACCTTTGTGCCAAATTTCAACTATTCATCTTCTTCTTCCTTATACAATCTACTCTTCTCCTCCTCCTCTTTCCTCCTCCTTCTTCTCCTCCCTCCTCCTCATTCTCCTCCTCCTCCTCTTCTTCCTGCTCCTACTCCTCCTGCTCCTCCTCGTCGTCCTTCTCTCCTCCTCCTCCTCCTCTCCCAACTCCTTTTCTTCCTCCCTCCTCCTCCTCAACTCCTCATCCTCCTCCTCCTCCTACTTCTCCTCCTCCTCCTCCTCCTCCTCTCTCTCCTCTCTCCTCCTCCTTCCACTACACTCCTCCTCCTCTTCCCTTCTCCTTGTCCTCCCTCTCTTCCCTGCTCTTTGTCCTCCTCCTCTTTCTCCTCCTTCTCATCCTCCTCCTCCCTCTCCTCAACCTCATCATCATCATCCTCCTCCGTAATCCTCTCTTTTTCCCCACCACCTATCTATTCTCTCTCACACACAATCCGCGCTCATCCCATATGTAGTTGTTCAGGCATTACACGAGTAGAATGGCGTCAAAATCCACATATAGATTATATATATATACACATAATAATTTTAAGCCCATCCCATCGTCGGTTTTCAATATAACACCGCTTATTATATTATCGCCTCCCAACAGAGAGATAACTCACGTATCATATTACACATTCATATTATATAAATATATATAATCTAGAGATTATAAACATTGTATATCTATATTACTGGCACGAGTGTCTAGCTTGCTGACAGGTCGCTGATAACAGCAACCGAAATTGCAACGTTGCCAATTTTGTTCTCTCCCGAGTTGAATTTGAGTTCACAAGTTTCACTACAATGTTTTCTGACACGTGTCACAAGTATACGTAATATACATGTATTTATCACAGGTTGAACTTGCTTACCTATATAATACAGGTCGTTTCATGATGTTATTCGGTGTTAAAGAAAAATTGATTTAAAAAGAAAGTATGTCACTTACGTAAATGAAAATTAGAAGAGGTGATGCAGGAACTCAAACAGTTTTTTTGTGATTTTACTGTGACTTCAGAAATCTAATCAATCTTGGATCCGCCATATTGAATCCAATCTTTTTTTTTTTAATAGGAAGGTGGTCATGTTATACATGATTTCGATACAGAATTTCATGAGAAAATGAATGGCGGAAACCGCACATCGATATTAAATATCAAATATTAAAATATGGATATTAAATATAAAATATTCAAAACCTTAACAGGTTTTCAATGATACTAATGATAATTGTATGTAATATAGTATTATAGGAATGATTATTTCTATAAACCTCACTCATCACTAAAGGTGGGTTTTCGTTACTGCGACCGAGTGCCGCAGCGGAGCCCGACCCAGCGTTGCCAGATGCAATAATTTTTCATCAATTATTGATGAAAAATCCCCTCTATAAATAGTTGGTATTTTTCATCAATTGCATCTGGCAACGCTGGGTCGGGCTCCGCTGCGGCACTAGGTCGCAGTAACGAAAACCCAATTTAGGCAATCAGAGAGCTGGAGACATGAGCCAATCAACAGGCCAGATTTATCGTGCTCAACAGACACATTCCTCAAATGGCCATCACATAACTTCAGAGTTACTATTCACACCTATCGTCCTATACATCATTCCTCATACATTCCAAATACCAATCAAATACACAGCAAATCAACACATGTCTCTATTACAGTATCACATGCGGGGATTAGAGTCATGTTGGTTTTTCAATCAATACGGAAACTTCTTCAAACTTCGAGTTTAATCATATTCATTCAATCTGAAGCTTGGCATTAGATAGATAAGATAAGATTAGATGGGATTACTTTATTCATGCAGATAACGATAATTACAAAAGTTGTAAGTATAAGTAAAATTATTCTATTAATTTTATGTAATGTTGCTAATAATTTTCAAGATACCAAGTTTACAATACTGCAACAATTTATTTCAAGGTATCTCAAGAGTCGTTTAAAGGCTAAAATACAACCATTGCATACACCATTTTCTTTACGACCAAGAAAATTAAATAATGTCTACATTTTCAATCTAAGCTAACCTTGATTCAAACGATCATTGTTCTATTTCAATGTTTACCGTTTTATAGGTCAGGAAGCTGCTGAAAGCACATACGCATGAGCAACTACAGTGCTTTTATTAGCTGCGATTGTGGTTTGTTCCGTTCCAGTGTTTCAAAACTGGATCAGATTGAACAAGGATCGTGTTATAATATACAATCTATATCGTAATGAACATTAAGTAACAAACATTCAAAACTGCTCTTGGATGGCGACCGACACAAAACTAAGGCGAGGTGGAACCTACCCGTAAGGGTCTCCTCACCAACAAAAAGCCATACGATGGAAAAATATAAAAAATTGTAAAGAACTGATTACGATACAAGTTTCAAATTCCATTTCGAAGAAGCGACTGTTCCAATTTCGATTATGAAACTGTAATGATATCGTTATAACACGGTCGTAGATAAACGTTCTTTCATTAGGTGACATAATTTTATGGCATTCAAGTTTGTTGTACCTCTGTGCAACTAGACTACACTTTTGGAAAAGTCCTTTTGTTAGATGACATCAATCTATTTATCGAAATGGATTTCCGTGCAACAGGATGGAATTCCGGAGACGTTATTTCTTCTTTTGTGTATAACGCCAATTTTACGTCAATTGATTCCAGTTGGATCTCTGTGAAACTGGACAAGAATCTTGGAGGCGTGTCGTCTGATGATACGGCGTCAATCTTGAGATCCCTTCCTGGATGGACAAGGACAACTTCTCAAACAACAAATGTCCTGTTCTGTCGGACTGACAAGGGCCAGTGCGCTAAGCCGTTTGATCCCCAGATCTGTTGTCCTTCCGTCCGCTAAGACCTTGTTGGACCCGACTTGACACTTCGTGTTCAAATCTTAAGTCCGTGTCACACTCGCCGACAAATTGTTGCTGGAACCGTGTTCTCTCTCTCTCTCTTGGACACCTTCCTCTCTCTGCTCTTTTTTCTCTCTTTTCTCTCTCATTTCTTCCTTCTCTCTCATAGACACCCTTCTCTGCCTTCTCTCTCTTCTCTCCCTTCTCTCTCTTTATTTTGTTTTAATTAATTATTTATCAAATTAAATTGAATTATTTTGATTACTTTAAATCATTTTATTTCAATTATCGTAACTTGGTCATTGCTGTACTGTTTTGAATTGAAGTGCAATGGTTCTTTCTAGACTCAGTCTAGACTCTAGACTAATATCAATCAATCAATCTTCTCTCCCTTCTCTCTTTCTTCTCTCTCTTCTCTCTCTCTCTCTCCTCTCTCTTCTCTCTCTCTCTCTCTCTCTCCTCTCTTTCTCTCTCTCTCTCTCTCTCTCTCTCTTCTCTCTCCCCTTTCTCTCTTCTCTCTCTCTCCTCTCTCTCTCTTCTCCCTCTCTCTGTACAGTATTGTAGAAATGTGAACCGAGTCGAGATTTTTTGAATCGATTATCATAACCGAGATTAGATAGCTATGATGATACTGATGATGAATGTGATTCCTGAGATGAACTATTTCGAGATTTCTAGATATGATGATCAATATCAAAATTCGATAGCAATAAAAATGACGTTTATAGAAGCAATTCCCTAATGTGAAATGATTAGAGATGTTTAGATTCGATTATTAAAATCAAGAATCGATAGTAATGATAATAAATGAATGTGACTCTTAAGATGAACTGTTCCGAGACTTTTAATCGATGATCAATATCGATAATCGATAGTTCTGATGATACTTGAATGTGATTCATTCGGGAAAAAGATTATAAACTTGGTTTTGCACAGGAAAGGATTTTTCCGGGCTTTCCCAAGCTTTTCTTTCCGGAATCATCTACCGTTACTTTTTTACAAGGCTTTTCTCGAATTTTCCTACGTTCAAGACAAGACCACTTAGCCTTCTGAAAGATTTGTTGGTCGAGGGAAATTTCTCTGTTATACAGAATAACTGAAAAAAGAGTTTGATGACTAGCCTGGGAAGGATTCCTTCTCATGCCTTCTTCTTTTCCATCTCTCTTTGTTCTTCTCCAACTTCTTCTCTTCCTATCCTTCTATTTCTTCTACTACTCTTTTTCCTTATTCTTCATTCAATTATAATTTTTCATTGTCCTTCTCATGATGCTTCCTCTTCATCATCTACTCCTTTTACTTTCTCTTATGCTTTGTTTTTGTAAGTAAATCCCCTCTATTCGTTTCTGTTTTCTCTCATTTCCGTTTTGCTCTTTTTACTCCTTATTTCCTTCTTCCTTCTAATATTTCTACAATTTTTTCCTTTTTTTTCCCTCTTTCCTGTTTTCTCTGTAGTCCCTTCAATAGTTTTATTGCTTATCTTCCCTCTCTTCCATCCCTTTCTTCTCCTTACGCATCCTCTTCTTCTATTTCATTCTTCACCTCCCACCTCATCTTCCAATTATTTTCCAATCACTCTTTCTCTCTCACTCTTCAGACATCCCCTTCCCACTCAACGCTCCTTCTATCCAGTCTTCCTACATGTAGCCTACATCCTCCTAATTTTTCTCCGTCTTTATCTTTCAAAGATTCCTTTGCTGCTATGTCTCATTATCTGCACTAACCTTTTTCTTTCTCGCCTTTTTCAATTAACTTTCTCTCCTCCTTTAAATACGTTTTTCCACCACAACCTTCTAACTTCTATCCTTCCTTGCCTATTCTTCTTCATCCTCATCTCCATCTTCATCTTCATCCTCATCCTCATCCTGATCCTCATCCTCATCTTCATCTTCATCTTCATCTTCGTCATCATCTTCTTCTCCTTCTCCTTCTTCTTCTTCTTCTTTTCTTCTTCTCCTCCCCTTCTTCTTCTTCCTCCTCTTCTTCACATACACGTATTTACTTCACATTTCTCCTACTATCCAAATCTCGTAACTTCTCTTTTATTTTCCAATACTATCTTTTTCTTCGCATACACGGCTTCCCTCCACAATGTTTTCATTTTCCTTTCAAATTTTTCTGCTTCCTCTCCCAATTCTCTCGTCCTTCCTCTTCCAATTCTTTTTCTTCCTCCTCTTCCAATTCTCCCTCTCCTTCCTCCTCCCTCTTCCAATTTTCTTCCTTCTTCCTCTTTCAATTCTGTTTCTCCTTCCTCTTCCAATTCTTCTTCTCCTTCCCCTTTCAATTCTTTTTCTTTCTCCTCTTCCAATTATTTTCCTCCTTCCTCTTCGAATTCTTTTTCTCCTCCCCAATTTCTTTCTCTTTCCTGTTCCAATTATTTTTCTTTTTCTCTTTCTTTTCTCCTCCATTCCTCTTCCAAATTTTTTTCTTCCTTCTTCTTTCTTTTTTCTTTCTTCCCAACTTTTCTCCTCTCTTGCCTTCTCTTATTCTTCCTCTCCTTTTCCACAACCGCCTTCTTTTTCACAATCTTTCTCTGTCTCCTCAAGCAGCACATCTACATCCCTCCCAAGTTTCCTTCTACACCAATACATACCCAGAAGAGTTACCAAAGGAGGAGACTGTTTGTGGGGGGGGGGGGGGGGGTTAGGTGCCTCCTAAGAGCAATTTCGACCACCACAGTTTTGCACGGGCTTTTCTCGCAGCGTCGTTTTCATTTTGCACTAATTTCTTTTTCCGCTTCTTGTCATGGCGAACTGTTTTTCTGAGGCTTTCCCTAGCCGCAGCTATTTTCAGCCTCCTACAATTTCCTTCCCGCGCAAACTACTGTCATTATCATCATCAGCATCGTCATTATCCGCGTTCCCTTGAATCTTCTCATACCATCGTCTTCCAAAAATCTTTTTTCCCCATTTTTCCTACGTCTTAACCTTTTTCTTTCGATCTCAACGCTCAGTTTTCACCTTTAAAGAAATAATTTTCCTCCAGAAATATTGTTTGCACATGAAGCACTTTAGATTATGATTAATTCTGAAAGTTTATCTCATTGTATAAAATTCATGGAACTTGTAATTTGTACAGTTCTTGGAAAAAAATTATGATTTTGATGATTTTATGCTCATGATAAATGTCAAGTTGTTTTTCATTTTTTTTGTTGGTAGGGAGGATGCAGACTCAAAAATAATTAATATATATGAGACTCGATAAATATTTAACTTGTATAATATTATAGATATTGTACTCAATATATCCTGCATACTCACTGAGGTATTGCTTGAAGTATATCCATGGGGTGAGATAACATGTTTTTGGTTATGAAAGATTTTTTGCATGGCTCATGCACTTGTCACTTTTTTAGGTGGAGAAAAACTGTCAGGATGAAAATAGTGAATTGCATAGAGGAAATATTGGTGCAATAAATCACAGTATGATAAATGTACGAGTCCCATACATAATAAATACAAATAAATATCTCATGATAAATAAATTCTATATCACAATAAGATAATTTTCAAAATTTCACCATCAATGAAGAGGAACTGTAACATGAACGGTCCATTACCTGTAACAAAAGAAAGATGACGTGAGCTCCATGTTCTATTAAGTTTCATGAACAAAATCAGAAAAATTTGATCAACTCATACTAGGCTCTTTGCAATGGGAACATACAAGTGCTTTTATCCACAATAAAATCGTGCACACTTGAAAAGCATGCTTCAGTGAATCCAGAAAGTTATATGAAGAGAGCTCAATCTCCTCTCCAAGCTCCTTTATACCATCTCACTTCATACTTTCTCCAGAAATTTCTTTCTCATTACATCTTATTTCTCTCCCTCTCCTCCATCTTCTCCTCCTTCTCCTCCTCCTCAACCTTCTCCTCCTTCTTCTTCGATAGTCGAAGATTGAGACTATAATTTTTGAAGCTAAAGTAGATGTGAGTTATCTTTGAACAAAAAAATGTTGGTAGATAGGGTGATAGAGTGAGTTGATTTGAACTGGGAAAAGTAGAGGGAGGAGATGGAGGAGAAGGAGGAAGAGGGGAAGAGGGTGAAGAAGAAGGTGCGGGAGGGGGAGGAGAATGAGGGAGGGTGGAGAAGGTGCAGGAGGAGGAAGAGAAGGAGGTGGAGAAGGGACAGGAAAAGGAAGAGGAAAAGAAGGAGAGGAAAAGAAGACGAAGAAGAGGAACTGGAGAAACAAAAAGTTGGTAAATAGAGAGGAGCAGTTGAAAAAGAGGTCTTAGATTGAGACAAGAAGAGTGTGAATGTATAAAAGCGTTCATCAATTGATGGGATCTAATCTGGGAGGGATTGGTCGAATACCACAGCGTAGGTGATGGAGGTACGCGATTGGCTCAAAGTGGGAACTGAACTCTTGGAATTCATCTTTAAGACGAGAGTACACAGTCAAATTTTTCATCACGCTCCATCCAATAAAATATCTTCGAAATAAGAGCTGATCAGTTAAGGTTCCCCTACACTGGACATGGACTTTTATAACATGGGAAACTATGGTATGCTTTTCTTGTGTGTAAGTATCTTACCTCATCAGCGGCTAGTTCAAGGTTATTCATTGGATAGAATTTTTTTTGAGATTTTATCGTATTCAATTTTATTAATGGAATGTTTGCACGATTTCTTACTGTTGGATGAAGATAAGTTCAACATGAAGAAGGGTGGATTCAAATTCATTTTGGTGGATTCAATAAATTTGAGAAATCGAGATCAGTTAGAAAGAGCCCAATAAACAAAGATAAATAAGTTAAGTAGAATTAGGCTAGGCGTACACCGGTTAGTCAAGACAAGACAAGACGAGATTAGTCACGTTTAGACACAGTAATTCACATAGTTGCTTATGGAGTTACACACTGATTAGTCATTGCATCGGTGTGTGCTGCTTCATAAGCAACTATGTGAATTATTGTGGCTAAACGTGACTAATCTCGTCTTGTCTTATCTTGACTAACCGGTGTACGCCTAGTCGTGAAGGAAAATTTTTTAAATTTGTGGTTTTGACAACATTCAATCTTCTTATTCGTAATGGATACTACAATATCACCTTCATTACTTCACATACCTCCACCTTCATTACATCACCTCACATACAAAGTTAGAATGAATGAGGTAGTATGAATAAATGAGTAAAATCACAGAAAAATCCTAAAATACTGAAAGTAGGAATATGTAGAAATGGAATGAACAATTCAAGTTTTGAAATAATCAAGGAGGCAACCGAAATATAGAAGGAAGAAAGAAAGAAAATAAGTAAGACATCTCAATGGTTATGTAATGGAGGAGGGTGATGTAATAGTGAGAGTGATACGAATGATAAGAAGCGATAAGAAAGTGGGTGGGGAGGGGGAGGGGCGTTAGAGAGAGGAAGTGGAAGAAAAGTGAGTACGATCAGTCAGACGGTCGATCTGATGGAATTAATCTTTTTCGAAGCTGCCTCACGTGTGCAATTGACGGAATTCGTCAAGAATTGGTGGAAGGGGGGAATGAGAGTGTTTGTGAAGGGGAATCTGGGAGTTGATGAGGAGGAAGAGGAGCAGGAGAGGGAGAACGGAAAGTAGAAGAGGAAGAGTGGGAATGTGAGTAGTGGAGGTGACTCTCGAGGTGGTTGAGCAGGAAGGAGTGGGAAGGGGGAGCAGAAAGAGAAGAAGAAGAAGAGAAGACGGCGAAGAGAAGAAGAAGAAGAGATGTTTAGGAGGAGAGGGAGGAAGAGAAGGGGGAGGAAAGGGGTGAAGAAGGAGCAGAGCGAAGAGGAGAAGGAGGAGGAGGGGAGGAGAAGAAAGATAAGAAGGAAGAGGAGAAGGGGAAGAAGGAGTAGGGAAAGAAAAATAAGTGGAAGAAAGAGAGAATGGACAAGAAGAGGAAAAGGAAAAGAAGAAGATGATGAAATAGGCAGGAATTAGGCAGGAGGAAGAAGGGAAGGAGAGAAATGAAAGAGAGAGAGAGGAATAAAGTGTGGGTAGTGGAGACTGACAAGAAATAAAATGGGAGAAGAAAGGGATGAAGGGATGGTAGAAAAAAGATGATTGGGAGAGGTGTAAGAAAAGAGATAGTAGATGGAAAAGGCTGATAGTAATGAGATAAAGAAGAATTTTTTTCAACTGTTCATAGCAATGAGAGAAAGCAAATGAAGAAAAATGAGTTTGCAGTGAACAAAAAGAAAAAGAGAAAAATGACGGATAAGGAGAGAGAAGAGGAATAATAATGAGGAGGAGAAGAAGACAGTTAAGAAGGGTAAAAAAATAAACTTATGGAGGAGGAGGAGGAGGAGGAGGAGGAGAAGAAAAGAAGTAGACCAAAATTAAAAAAAAGACAAAGAGAAAAAATGGGAAGAAAAAAAAGAGTAGGAATCAGAAGGAAGAATAATACAAGAAGAATATGATAAAGATGGAGAAGAAGAGATGAAGAAGTAGGAATCAGAAGGAGGAATAATACAAGAAGAATATGATGAAGATGGAGAAGAAGATGATGAAGAGGGAAAGAAGCTAGAGGAAGAAGTAGAAGAAAATGGAGAAAGAAGCGAAGAACTAGACCAGAGAAATAAAACAAGTGTAGAGATGAACAGCAGTGGAAAAGAGGGCAACCGGAACTAGAACCAGGAAGAGAAGAAGGGGAAGAAGAAGAAGAGGAGGAGAAGAAGAAGAAGAAGAAGAAGAAGAGGGTCGAGAAAAACTAGACTTCGTGAAAACTGTCTTCGGCCTGAGGGTTTGGTCAATATTTACCGGCTAAGAAAAGAGCCGAAGGAATTGAACTTTTGATAGGATATCAACCTTTCCCCCCATTTATACTCCCTCAACATCCCCCCAATTACACCCCTCATACCCCTCCATTATTCCCTTCCACCCCCCGTCATCCACTTCCACCCCAACATCACGAAATTCTCTTCAATGTCTAAAAGTGACAGGAATCACTTGATTGGTTGAGAAGGGGGAGTGAAGGGGTGGGCAGGGAAAGGAAAGATGAGAAGAAGAAGGAAGGATGAGAGTAAGAGGGATTGATGGGGAGTGATGAGGGGAAGAGGGATAAGAAGCAGAGCAAAGTGGAAAGGAATGTTTCTTCACGATTATAAAGTAGTGACCGTTAAGTGATAGGAAAGGATGGAGAGAAATCTTGAGTGGTAAGTGAGACTTGGTGATTTCTGGCTGAGAACCTATCAAGCATTAATTCTTCTCATTGATATTTGATTGGTTCAGACTTGGTGATTTTTCACTGAGACACTAACAAGTCACTGAGTATAAGGGGTACTAGGCGTACACCGGTTGGTCAAGACAAGACAAGACGAGATTAGTCACAATAATTTACATATTTGCTTATGAAGCAGCACACACCGATGCAATGACTAATCAGTGTGTGTTGCTTCATAAGCAACTATGTGGAGAACTGTGACTAAATGTGACTAATCTCGTCTTGTTCAGTCTTGACTAACCGGTGTACGCCTAGCCTAACTATGACTACAACACAGACTATTGCCGGGTTGTTCGTACGTCTATTAAATTCAACAGGGCGATAAATCGGGGACGCAACATAATGGGATCGACGACAAACTGAACTAACTTGAAATGAAGAATTGAGACAAAATAGTGTTGGAAAGCCTTTAATTCCATTGATTTTATTCACAAAACTACATTACTTATCATTTTTATTAGATGTTATTACAAAATAATATTCTGTAGACAAAATTTATGAATTGATAGTACCAATGTGTAGCTAGATAATGATGGGGGGAGATCAACCATTTGACAGCTTCAAGAACTAATGTGTTCCTCTCATCAAGTTTAACAGTTTCCATCCGAATTAATCAATGGTAATTCATGTATCTTATCATGCTGTCTCATCCACAACAACAATTGTCTCAACAATTTGTAACCACTCTAATGATTGGATACGTGTCATAACCACGTGACTACCAACCGTCATAAAGCGTCAGTAACAGTAGCAGAAACAGTATCAGCAACAGTAGTAGATTATAGTGCTACTGACAAGTCACGATTCGAACACATTGTGGGCGTGTTAGGGATCTGACGGATGATGGTCTCACTGCCAGGGTGAGGACAATCGATCACAGGGAGAATTGATCACAGGGAAAATTGATCATAGGGAGAATTGATCACAGGGAGACTTGATCACAGGAAGGATCACACGGAGGATTGTTCATAGGGAGGATTGATCACATGGGTCTCACTGCCAGGGTGAGGACAATTGATCACATGGAGGATTGTTCATAGGGAGAATTGATCACAGGGAGACTTGATCACATGGAGGATTGATCACATGGAGGATTGATCACATGGAGACTTGATCGTAGGAAGGATTGATCACATGGAGACTTGATCACAGGAAGGATTGATCACATGGAGGATTGATCACATGGAGACTTGATCACAGGGAGGATTGATCACAGGGAGGATTGATCACATGGAGACTTGATCACAGGAAGGATTGATCACATGGAGATTTGATCAGAGGAAGGATTAATCACAGTTGGCGGAGAGTTGTTCACAAAATAGATTTTCTGAAACTCTCACATTTATTTTATCAATCTCCTGCAGCTTTCACGTTAGTTTCATCTTACATAATATGATATTGGTGTTTCAGAACTCCCTACCAATATTCTAGGGCATTGTTCCTGGGTAAAAACCGTATCTGGATATCATATTCAAATTGTTCTGAAGTCCTTAGTTACTCATACAGCTGCCATTTTGTTTTCTTCACTTATTATTATTTTTCATCTCAATAATGGTGGAACATATAGAATTGAAACTTTGCACCAACATTTACGACAACTAGACAAAGCTACAAAAAAAATATTATGACAATTTTTCAAATCCAAAAAACAAAATGGTTGCCATTTAGAATTTTGTTCCTCGAAGAACTCGGAAACCGTTGATATTACGAAAACTTTACAAGAATAACTTTTTTTACTGAGATATGGCTGCTTGAGTGAGAGGTGACCGCTGGAGGCTGGTTGCAGTGCATCCGAGAGTCTCCGTCTGCTTTGCATGTTATTTTTAAGCGATTATAGATTATTTTGTGTGAATTTTAAAGACAGTGAAGAAGGAGTGCAAGTAACCTCCAGCGGTCAGCTATCACTCAAGCTGCCATATCTCAGTCAATATACGTCCAATTTCAATAAAGGATGTAACAAAGATTAATTGTCATAATCTTAATAAGGAAATGTAAAAAAAAGTGAAAGATGAAGGAGAGGTGAAAGAGGAGACAATGAAGAGAAAGAATAGATGGAAAAGAAACAAATGAAGGGAAAGGAGAAAGAGAAAAAGAGATGTTTGAATTGTGGCGGCAATCCAGTTATCGGTCGATGCAGACAGTGACTGGTCAATTAATGACAGCGGCCAACCAATGAGATTAATTGATTGAAAATTGTAAGCAATCCATCTCCCGCGCGAATTCAGCCAACGATTGTTTGCTCTGTCTTTGTTACAAGCCTCACTTCAAAGTAGGATAGAACACAAGGTGATGTCAGACAAGAAAAGAGACAGAGAATAATGAAATAGGAGACAAAAGAGAAGAATGAGTGGAAAGAATGAGAGAAGGGGAATGAGGAAGAGTTAGATGAGAAAGAGGAGGAGGTGGGAAAGGAGGAAATGGGAGAGGAGGGGGGAAAGGGAAAGAAAGAGGAGAAGGAGGAGCAGGAGGAGAAGGAGAAAAACGAGGAGAAAGAGGATGAGGGGGAGGAGGAGGAGATGGATGAGGAGAAGTAGAAGGAGAAAAAAATGAGAAAGAGGAAAAGGATGAGGAGGAGGAGAAGGAGGAGAAGGATGAGGAGGAGGAGGAGAAGGAGGAGGAGGGAAGAGAATGAGGAGATGGAGGAGCAGAAATAGAAGAAGAAATGGGATGAGGGAGGAGAGGAGGAGGAGAGGGAGGAGGATGAGGGAAGATCAGAAGGTGGAGCAAGCAGACAGCAAAAGGAGAATAAAGTAGAAGAAGAGAGCAGAAGAAAAAGAAGATAAAGAAGAAGAAAAAGAAGAATGAAAAAGACGGAAAAAGAATAGTTGAAGTCATTGAAGAACGAGAGGAAACAGAATATGAATGAGGAGATGAAGCATAATTAGAAAAAAAACGCAACGGATGTAAAGGAAGAAGTTGTTGAAGCAGTGAAAAAAAGAAAATCGCAAAAAGTAGTTGATGAGGAAGGTGAGTAAGATGATGGCCAAGAAGAGGGTGAAGGGCAGGAAGGAGGGGAATGAGAAACATAAAAATAGAGAAATTAAGGGGAAAAGAGAAGGAAGAAGAAAAGGATGATGAGAAGGATGAAAAGAAGAGAGAACGGAGAGGAAGGAGAAGAGAAAACAAAGGAGTTGAAAGAAGAAGAACAAATCAAAAACTAGAAGACCAAAGTAAAGAGACCGAAAAAGAACCATCCGATTGAGATAAATTGGAAAAATCAGACAAATACCTTGGACAGCCCCTGACATGATAGAAGAGTGTTTTTCCCATTATATTCACCGCATCCCGCTTCTCAACGGAGCTCCATTATTAATCTTGTGACGTCACAATGGGCGGCCTCCCCACAATGGCTGACAATACGAGTCCAGACCCAACCATGAAGAACTCCAGCTCCAAATGCTCTATGTCAAGAATCAATGCCTTGACATCGCCTACTGTGTGATTTAATGATTAAACATCTGGTCAAATTGTTTTTCACCATTTGTTAGATCTGCTGAAAGCTTGTAGGATGTCATTGTCTTTTGTTAACTCACATCAAGCTGTATCTCAATAGATTGCATCAAGCTACTGTATATAACTGTATCGGATTCAAGCTTGTATCAATTTGTTGCATGTCATTGTCTTTTATCAGCTTACATTGAAATTACTGTATATAACTGTATCGAATTCAAGCTTGTATCAATTTGTTGCATGTCATTGTCTTTTTCCAGTTTCCATTAAAATGTTCATTGTCTTTTGTTTCATCAAGCTATATCTCGATTACTTGTTCCAAGCTGTATCTTTATAGCTTTATCAAGTTGTATTTCAATATCTGTATCAAATCACTTCTCATACATATATCAAATTCAATCTTGTATCAATTTATTGCCTGTCGTTGTCTTCTTCCAGCTTACATTAAAATGTTCATTGTCTTTTGTTCCAACAAGCTATATCTCGATTACTTGTACCAAGCTGCATCTTTATAGCTTTATCAAGCTGTATTTCAATACCTGTATCGAATCACTTTCATACAGTATTCCAATTCAATAAGTACACCGGTCAGTCAAGACAAGAAAAGACGAGATTAGTCATATTTAGTCACAGTACTTCACATAGTTGCTTATGAAGCGACACACACCGATGAGTCAGTGTGTGCTGCTTGAGCAACTGTGAATTACTGTGACTAAACGTGACTAATGTCGTCTTGTCTTGTCTTGACTAACCGGTGTACGCCTAGCCTTAAACTAATCTGACACTTGAAACAGTATTCACTCCCTCACCTCATGCTTTTTGATAAACAACAGTCCAGAGCAGAAGTAACTTCACTCCAAACTCTCATTGAACACAGTAAGGATATTTTTCCCAAACAATGAGCAAACAGTAAGTTGCCCACTCATGTGACATCACATGTGTTGAAACCAAGCTCGATATTGAATTCTCATGAGCATGTGTTCCATACGACATAATACAAGAGTGAGTAGCATGCATTCATGTAATTGCAAGTTGATTAATGTTGCATGTTGATACTGAGACCGCAGAGCGCAGTGCATTATGGGAGCTCGCTTTATTGGTGAACAGTGGCGCGTTGTTAAATTTCGAAATATAATTGGGGCCTGACCATTGTGTTTGGTTTGATGCAGCCTCCGTTCGAATGAGATTCAAGTAATTGTTCAACTCCATCCACTCTCATAGATAGTCTCTCTTTCCCTAACTCTTTTTCTCCTTCTCTCTCTATTTGTATCGAAGAGAGAGAATAGAATAGAACAGAACAGAATAGAACAGAATAACAGAATAGAATAGAATAGAATAGAACAGAACAGAATAGAGAACAGAACAGAACAGAACAGAACAGAACAGAACAGAACAGAATGAGAACAGAACAGAACAGAATAGAACAGAATAGAACAGAACAGAACAGAACAGAACAGAACAGAACAGAACAGAACAGAACAGAACAGAACAGAATGAACAGAACAGAACAGAACAGAACAGAACAGAACAGAAATAGAACAGAACAGAACAGAACAATGAGAACAGAATGAACAGAACAGAACAGAACAGAACAGAACAGAACAGAACAGGAACAGAATAGAACAGAACAGAACAGAACAGAACAGAACAGAACAGAATAGAATGAACAGAACAGAACAGAACAGAACAGAACAGAACAGAACAGAACAGAACAGAACAGAACAGAACAGAACAGAACAGAACAGATAGAACAGAACAGAACAGAACAGAATAGAACAGAACAGAACAGAATAGAACAGAACAGAACAGAACAGAACAGAATAGAATAGAGAACAGAATAGAACAGAATAGAACAGAATAGAACAGAATGACCAAATTAGAAGTTGAGGCGCAGTCGGCCCTTAACAGAACCCTCGCTGAACAGAGAATAGAATAGATAGAATAGAATAGAAGAGAATAGCTGACTTTATTTGTTTCCTGGAAGAGCGCAGCCAGCCCTCTCATAAGGCTAGGCGCATATTGAGACGCGACCAGTGCGTGTGGCGCGACGCGATACAGCGGGATTTTTTGTAACTATTATGTGAAAGGAATGGATCAGCGCAAATTGGCAACGTCGCAGGGCTATTCTCGCGAGACGCGACATGCGCGGCGCTGTATTTCTGGACCCATGTTTACTGGAACTTATTTCTCAATTGAAATGTCAAATGACACAAACTCACAAAGTATGTCGGTCTATTTTAGAGACACTCTGTATAAATTATATCATCTCATTTTTATGATATTATTGAATAAGACATTATTCAAGACATTACTCAATTTATTGGATAATTATTTGTCTGTACTTTGTATAACAAATACAATACTGTTATTATTAAAATGACTTTCAACTATCATAATCCAAAATTCAAGGCAATATATTATTTGTCATCTACATGATTGAGGTGAATAATTTAATCCAATCTCTCTTTTAAGTTCACTATCTCTCTTGGAGATCGATCACTATTCATCTCTCTCCATCACATCTTTTATAATCAATAAATTCGTATTTTTCTTCAGTCCTCTTTTCCATACATTTTTTTTTCTGAGGATGATGCCCACATGAGCTTTAGGCTTGTGCGTGGGTAATGAGTGGGGTGATGATGAGATATGACGACTACTTTTTAGGCAGTCGGGACCGACGTTATGTAGTGGATAATCTTATCCAATATCACTATATCCAATATCCAATATCACTCTTATATTCACTATCTCTGTTGAAGATCAATAACTATTCATCTCTCCCTCTCTCACTCTCCCTTTCACTCTCTCTTTCTCTCACCTCTTCTCCTGCTCAGCCCTCTTTCTCGTTTCCATCACAAACATTGACAATCAGTCGAAAATAGAGCCACGTGATTGGTCTAGCCACCGGCCAATCAATGGCCCTCATTTGCAATATAGTTGCATCTCCAAATAGGATTGCCACATGCGTCCTACACAAATTTGGGCATTCATATACACGAGCGTGGGTGCTTATTCTGTGCCATCTAACTATCCTGGGCACGTGTATTTTCAGATTGGATCATATGCATTCCGACAACTGACTTTGTGTTGTGAGAGAAGAGTGATTGAAAATCAGTCAAACTGAAAATGTGAACTATAGATAACTCAGAAACAGAGGTAATATACGGGTTGTTATTATGGTAGACATTGGACAAAGATATTTGATATTCTTCTTCTTCTTCTTCTTCTTCTTCTTCTTCTTCTTCTTCTTCTTCTTTTCTTCTTCTTCTCCTTCTTTCTTCTCTTCTTTTTTTTTCTTCTTCTTCTTCTTCTTCTTTCTTCCTTCTTCTTTTCTTCTTCTCTCTCTTTCTCCTCCCTTCTTCTTTTCTTCTTCTTCTCCTTCTTCTCTCTCTTCTCTTCTTCTTTTTACTTCTTCTTCTTCTTCCTCCTCCTCCTCATCCTCTTCTTCTTCTCCTTCTCTTCTTTTCTTCTTCTTCTTCTTCTTCTTCTTCTTTTCTTCTTCTCCTTCTTCATCTCCTCTTCTTCTTTCTTCTTCTTCCTCCTTCTTTCATCTCCTCTTCTTCTTCTTTTCTTCTTCTCCTTCTCCTCCTCCTCCTCCTCCTCCTCTTCTTCTTCCTTCTTTCTCCTCTTCTTTCTTCTTTTTCTCCTTCTTCTTCTTCTTCTCTCTTTCACCTCTTTTCTTCTCTTCTACTCCTTCTTTTTCTTCTCCTTCTTTCTCATCTTCTTCTTCTTTTCTCTTCTTCTCTTCTTCTTCCTTCTTCTTTTTCTCATTCTTTCTCCTCTCTCCTTCTTCTTCTTCTTCTCCTCTTCTTCTTTCTTCTTCTTCTCCTTCCTCAGAAATTTAGTCTCGAATAACAGAAAGCCTGTTATACAGTCATGTTTATTCATTTAGCGTATGGCTTTTGTCGGTGGGGAGACCCAAAGGTTTTTATACATGTATTTTCAATTCATATCCCGTTTATCCCGTTTATGTTTTTGAACTACCGTTGGGTCTCTTCACCAATGAAAGCCATACGCTAATAATAATAAACAAATGAGAAAAGATACATAAATCAATAGCGTCTCTTATTAATCAGTCACCTTTCGCCAAAAAAATTACACTAAACATTGGAAACATCAGTGAATACATTGACAAAAACAGTATGAAAATGACGTTGACAACTCCGGGCAAGCCACCCACATCATTTCCAGCTTTCTAGAAAGGATTTCAGTGGGGGAAAAGTGTCTCATCATTCATAGCCTCCTGGAAATTCAGCTCGGAATAAACCACGCTGCAGGCCAGGGCAAATTGAAAACGCGTTCTCCCGTCTGACAAGGCTAGAAACAGGTTGTCAACCTGCCTAAAATGTCGTCAAGAGATGATATTTTCATACTTACAATCCAAAAACAGTCTCCATTAGAAAGGATGGAGCTGGGATTCCGAATAATTATTGTGTCTCCAAACATGAAGGTCGCAAACCTTGAGTGTAAACTGTTTTGAACCGATTTTAATGTTCAAGAATCTCAGATTGAAAATGAGTATTTGAAAATAGGACATTGTCAAGATGTCAGACACATTTTCTGACACTAATTCAGCACTAGCAAACTCCAGTAAGAGCGGTAGAAATTTGCAAGAATTCTGCAAATGAGTATTTGAAAATGAGACACTGACATAGATGTGTAACTAACAAGATGTCAGCTGCATTCTCAGATTCAGACACATACTGTATTCAGCACAAGGTACTAACAGGAATTCTAAGAGCAGTAATTCAAGTACGATTTTGATGCTTTACAAGGTACTATGTGGCGTTAACTAAGCGTTCTTGATTATAGTTTTAGATATGAGTCTTTTGAGTTCCATGTTTTTGTCTACGAAAAGCTTTGATCGTATTATAATGAGAAGTATGTGATTTGAGTTTGAGATTCAAGTCTTTTGATTATCATGTTTTTGTCTAGGTTAAGATCTGAATTGAGATGAGGACACTGCAAACGTGTTTTTCATGATGGAATCAGGGGTTGATGCCCGGTTTCTTAGGCTAGGCGTACACCGGCCTATCGAGATATATATCTATCTATCTATCTATCTACCGGTTGTCAGACAGACAAGACGGATTAGTCACGTTTAGTCACAGTAATTCACATGTTGCTTATGAAGCTGCACACACCGTTGCAAATGACTAATCGGTGTGTTTGCCTTTGCCAGGCAACTATGTGAAGTATTGTGACTAAACGTGACTAATCTCGTCTTGTCTTATCTTGACTAACCGGTGTACGCATAGCCTTAGTTGTTCAACAGTTTATGGATCCAAAAGCAGCATTGAATCGATAGACATGTGTTTTCAAATGCGAAAAAATTATTGATTCGATCTTTGACAACGTTTTGTCTATGCGGTCTTAATAAAATGAATATATTCTATACATGGTCGAAGGATTCGATAGTTTATTGAACAACTGAGAAACCAGGCTTGATGCCCGGTTTTTTAGTCGTTCAATAAACTTATTGGATCAATAAAGTTTTTTTTTGCATTTGAAAACACATGGTTATTGACTCAATAGTGCTCTTGGATCCATAAACTGTCCATTGAGTGACTGAAAACCCGGGCATGGGGCATGAGTCTAGTAAATTTCCTGTTTCCAACCTAAATAGGGGATGGACTTCAACATGATTAACATAAACTTTGTTTCTTGTCTTAAAGTAAGTACTCCGTGTTAAACGTGAAGTATTTTAAAGGCGACAAGACTCTCAAAAGATGCGTTTAGTGAGAATAAAGAACTCCAAGAAATATACAATATTGAGCAATGAACGAAATATTTTGAATCTAAACTTCATTCAACTTTGAACTAATAATTAAATTGTCGTTTCTTCTCAATGTAAATGAAAGTCGATTTCAAAATAAAATAATTTAATCAATGAATAATTGATAATCAGCCAAATCTTATGGCTTTCTTTGGGCGCCATTCTTCATTTCAATAATTATTGTGCATGTTAACAATGAACAACTGACGTTATTTACAACATTAGGCTAGGCGTACACCGGTTAGTCAAGTTAAGACACGACGTCATTAGTCACGTTTAGTCACAGTAATTCACATAAATGCTTATGAAGCAGCACACACTGATGCAATGACTAATCGGTGTATTTTTCTTCATAAGCAACTATGTGAAGTACTGTGACTGAACGTGACTAATCTCGTCTTGTCTTATCTTGACTAACCGGTGTACGCCTAGCCTCACATTTAAATCGACAAAATTTTACTGTAACCTACTACAGCTGATCTGCCTGTTTGGTATGAGAAAAATATTATGGCCCTGAATTACCAACTTTGTACTATTCACAACTACATGGCTTGAATCTGAGAAATAAAATTTTTGAAGAATTATTTACTCATTTACTTTTTTTTGTTACTGAAAAATTCCCGTTCCACTGTGTCCCCCTTTATTTCTAACAAATCAGTTGTTACATGTGGAATTTATAAGTCCCACTTTTATTTTTGACAAATCAATTGTTACATGTGAAATTTATAAGTACCCCTTCTATTTTTGACAAATTATTTGTTACATGTGGAATTTGCAAAGAGGTTCTGGGGAAATATCTCGTTACACCCACAATATTGACAATTGAAATGATCAATAATTTAGTAAAATTTAACAAGCATTATTATAATATATAAATTTGGACTTTTATGTATCAAAAAGAAATGCTTTCAAAATTCGAAATCATTCTGAAATATGGATAAAACTTCAACCTTAGTGGAATTAGGTTAAGCACGGCGAGGTGGAACAACCTTTCACCACCGACAAAAAGCTAAATAAATAAATAAATAAATATATATATTTATTAATATATTAATATTTTATTATTATTGATATATAATAATATAAATGAGGAGAAATTTAAGGTGTTGGCCGGACACGGGAAGTAAGTATAAGATATAAATAATTATTATATAGTAATAATTCAATAAAATAACCAAAGTAGGTACACTTCTCTCACGGGGTGGTTAAGATGATGTTACAAACATGTAGATACAAGAAACAAGAAATAGACGCAGAGGGGAAATGAAAAAATGGCGAAGCAACCAACGAAAAGAGACAGAGAAAGAGAAACAGATGAAAACGCAGAGAGACAGAGAAAGAGAAACAGATGAAAACGCAGAGAGACGCAAGTGGTATCAGATCGATTCGAGTACTACTGCTGACTGCAGCGAGCTGTCATGCCAGTCCCGTTATCAGCGCTTCAAACTGCTGATAACACGTCGTGTCCAAATTTCTGGACAAGGCACTGACATCTGACGATTGATCAGCAGCAGCGGTGCTGAGTGCTGAACAGGGACTCATGTAGGTTGTCATGTCAATTGCACTGGCTGCTCTAGTGTCTCATGCACCATTGTAGGTCGAGAGTCGAGAGAGAAGTTGGAGAGAGCTGGAGAGATAGAATAGAACAGAATAGAGAATAGAAAGAGAACAGAATAGAATAGAACAGAGAACAGAATAGAGAACAGAATAGAGAATAGAATAGAGAACAGAAAGAATAGAATAGAGAACAGAATAGAGAACAGAACAGAGAATAGAGAACAGAACAGAGAACAGAATAGAGAACAGAACAGAATGAACAGAGAACAGAACAGAGAACAGAACAGAGAACAGAATGAACAGAACAGAACAGAACAGAACAGAATGGAGAACAGAACAGAGAATAGAACAGAGAATAGAAATAGAGAAATGAAACAGAGGAACAGAATAGAACAGAACAGAACAGAATAGAGAACAGAACAGAATAGAGAACAGAACAGAGAACAGAACAGAGAACAGAAAGATAACAGAACAGAGAACAGAATGGAGAACAGAACAGAGAACAGATACAGAACAGAATATAACAGAACAGAGAACAGAACAGAGAATAGAATAGAGAACAGAATGAACAGAATAGAACAGAACAGAACAGAACAGAATGAGAACAGAACAGAACAGAACAGAAATAGAACAGAACAGAACAGAATAGAACAGAACAGAAACAGAACAGAACAGAACAGAGAACAGAATGAGAACAGAACAGAGAACAGAACAGAGAACAGAACAGAGAATAGAACAGAGAACAGAACAGAGAACAGAACAGAGAACAGAATAAAGAATAGAACAGAGAACAGAGAACAGAGAACAGAGAACAGAGAACAGAAAACAGAAAACAGAAAACAGAAAAATAGAGAATAGAGATAGAGAACAGAGAACAGAATAGAGAACAGAGAATGAGAACAGAGAACAGAGAACAGAACAGAGAACAGAGAATAGAGAACAGAGAACAGAAGAGAATAGAGAACAGAGAACAGAGAACAGAGAATAGAGAACAGGAGAATAGAGAACAGAGAATGAGAGAAATAGAGAGAACAGAGAATAGAGATAGAGAATAGAGAACAGAGAACAGAGAATAGAGAACAGAGAACAGAGAACAGAGAACAGAGAATAGAGAATAGAGAATAGAGAACAGAGAACAGAGAATGAGAGAATAGAGAATAGAATGAGAACAGATAAACAGATAGAAAATAACAGAATAGAATAGAATAGAAATAGAATAGAATAGAACAATGAATAGAACAGAACAGAATAGAATGAGAACAGAACAGAACAGAACAGAACAGAATAGAATAGAACAGAATAGAATAGAATAGAATAGAATAGAACAGAATAGAATAGAATAATGAATAGAATAGAATAGAATAGAATAGAATAGAATGACTGCCTTTATTCACCTGGGAGGGCGAAGCTAGGGCGCAGTCGGCCCTCTCTTACACTTAACCCTCGAGTGTGAGAGAGGAAAGAAAGAAAAAAAAGAGAGGAAAAGAAAAAAGAAGAGAGTGTGAGAGAGGAAGATAGAGAGGAGGAAAGTTAGTTGCAGTGCATCCTGGGCTTGCGACTAAACTCTGAAACAGCAATTCAACAGCCTCCGTCTGCTTTGCATGTTATTTGTAAGCGTTCTTAGATTATTTTGTGTGAAGATGGAAGGAAATGAGATATTGCAACTATACAGTTGCTGTTAAATGTAATTAGGAATTTCGTTCAATTAATTATTATATTTTGTGTGAATTTTAAAGACAGTAAAAAGAAGTGCAACTAACCTCCAGCGGTCACTTATCAATAAAGCTGCTATATCTTAGTTAATATTCGTTTTTATTATTAATCTTGAAAAATATGGTGTCAATCGATTTATAATTCAATTGACTAAAAAAAGTTATTCGAATTATTCAAGATAAAAATTTTTCAATTGCCGCCATTTTGTTTTATAAAGTTGAAAAGTTGTCATAATTGTTTTATAGCTTCGTTTAGTTGTCATAAATGTTGGTGCAAAGTTTCAATTTCATATGTTCAACGATTATTAAAAAAAATAAGTGAAAAAAGAAAATGGCAGCTGTGTGAGTAACTTGGGACTTCCGGACAATTTAATAATATCATATTTAGATATATATGGTTCTTACCCAGGAATAATGCCCTAGGCCCAGAGAATATTGGTAGGAAGTTCAGAAACACTCTGTATGATTATATAGATATTTCAGATATTATATCGGCTGATATTCTAGATTGTAGTAGTAAAATAATATACAACTAATTATTATTCGACAAAAGTAACATACATAAAAAATTCCTCAATGTGGAGATATAAAGCGAAGTTATTACGATGCTAATATGATTGTGATGTATCCACATGAAATGGCGAAGTTTGGACATATTAATGTCCAAATGTCCAATGAGGATGAGAGAGGAAGAAAGAGATAGAGAAAAAGAGATTATTCCACTACTACAATGTAGAATATCAGCCGATATATCTATATATTATACAGAGTGTTTCAGAACTCCCTACCAATAGTCTAGGGCATTGTTCTTGAGTAAAAACCATAGAGAGACAGAGAAAAAGAAAGATTAGATTAAATTTAATTAAATACTTTGTTCATGTAGACATGGATACAACATAAATATCGGCTTAATTCTAGCTCATGATAGTTGTAACAATGAACGTCATTTCAAATGGAAGTAATAATTTTAATTGTGATTCATTAAAAATACAATAATACAATCAAAACAATGATACAATGATTTTTTATCAATATTTCTGAACCTTCCACGCTTTCAATCCCTCCTTTCTCTCGAACCTTCCACTTTTTGAATCTCTCCTTTCTCTTTCTTTTCAACTACTATCTTGTTCTCTCTCACACGTCCATCCTTCTTTCCCATTCCTCAATCTTTTTTCACCCCATTCATACCATATTTCCACCAGCTATGTAAACTGGTAACCCTCTCCTTCTTTGTAAACTGGTAACTCCCTTCTTCTCCCCACAGTTGAACAATACCAACTAGGGTCCCAAGTTGGCGTAATATATTAGGTCTCAGCCATTACTCTTCAAAACTGTACTGGCCGTTTGAAACACATTCACCCCCTACAGACTCCCAAATGTTTACTTACGTCCTTTGCTAGCAGCGGATTTCTACTATTCAACCTTCTACTTCTCCTCCCACCTCTTCTATTCCTCATCTTTCTTCTCAACCCTCCTCCTTCTCTTCCTCCTCCAGAAGAGAAGGAGCTCCTCTTCTTCCATCTTCCAACTTCCTTCTCAACTTTAGGAGTCAAGTGTGAAACAGGTCTTATCCTTACTCCGCTCAAATTTGTTTTATTGTCTGCTCGGTCTCAAATTCCATTCATACCATAATTCTCAATTATTAGATCGAGGTTTTTGATTATATAGGAAATATTTTTCGCCACACTAGGACGTAATAAACTGTTTTTCATACCTCTATTGGAGGCCGAGAATGTTCGATTTCCGACGAGGTCAGGCTGGAGGCCTGTGTTGTGGCGAAAAATATCGTTCGCAACGCGGGCAAAAATGTTTTGCCGGCTCTCGATCGCTTCTCGAGAAAACCGCGATCTCAAGCCGGCAAACTCCCATTTTCCGCTCTAGGTGCGAAATACAGTATACTATTATTCTACAGGGTTCGGCACAAAAACTTCAAAATCATACCTTTCAAATAAAATAGGTCCCAGTACCCTATAATACCTACCGCCTGAATGGCGCGCATTTCAAATCAGATAGTTTTTGTGCCGAACTCTGTATAGTGTATAACTCCCAAGCTGATAAAGAGTGGGTCGGTTTTGATTCACTGAGACTAATCTCATTATATTAAAAGAATTTCATGTCCGACTTTGGAGAGTTCGTGGAGAAGATTGAGTGAACAGATTTCTATTCGGTTTGCGCCAAAAGATAGATGAAGAATCGAAGTTTGGCTCTATTTGTTTTTCAAAAATTATAATTTCAAATATTAGATGTCTGATAGAAACTTGGAATAGTTTTCTGTGGCACTATCTGTTGGCATTAAATACACTAAGTTATGAAATTTATTGAGTTTAGTTTCTCAAATTCCCATAGATAGAGCTTGAAAAGTTTTTTCTGAAAGTAGTACAGTTACCAATTCACTGTACAATGTAGGATTCAATTTTCGTCTCTTTTCTTCTCCTCCTCCCCTGCCTCCTTCTTCTTCTTCCTCTCCTCCACCATCACACTCTAATCCTTATTTTCTTCTTTCCATTTCTTCTTCTTTTTCTTTTCTTCTTCTTATTCTTCTCCTTCTTCTCTTTTTTCTTCTTCTTCTTCTTTTCTTCTTTTTCTTTTCTTCTTTTCTCCTTCTTCTTCTTCTTCTTCTTCCTCCTCCTTCTACTCCTTCTCCTCCTTCTCCTCCTCCTCCTCCTCATCCTCATCCTCCCTCCTCCTCGTTCTTTTCTTCTCCTCGTTCTTTCTTCTCCTCGTTTCTTCTTCTTCTTCTCATTCTTCCTTTTCTCCTCTACATCCCCCTTCCTTCCCCTCCTCCTTCTTCTCCAACAGTTCAGGTCATCCCCCTTCCCCCCCCCCCCCACCAGCTCCGCTAAAAGAGCAGGCCAACTTTGTATTGTTTTAACTGCTTCATAACTCTTTTTAATATCCTTGCAACCAACATACATTTTCGCTCATGTTTGTCGGGGCTTTATGGAAGCGGTGGCTGCGTCCTTCTTTGGATCCTTTGTGGGTCGTTTCCCCCCACGTTTCGGGGGGTTTTCCCCCCCTAAAAAACATACTCATAAGCAACGTCTTGTTCTGACCCCTCTCTCGTCTATGATCCTAACCACGTTCTCAAAACAGGCTCGACCTTCTCGAACACTTATTATTAAACCTGGCCATTATTGTGGAGCTAAACTTTATATACCACTAACCTTTTCTTCGGTTACTTTTCCGGGCCATCATTCATCTCTTGCTTGCCTCTCTCCCCCTCCCCCTCCACCTGCCTTGCTCTCTTTTCATCTTGATGGTACTTATCCGTAATATTCTTCCCCCATCCCATGTATGATACTGTATTGCTACTTGAAGTCTTCTTTGTAGTTATTTTCGTATCATTCTTCGGTCACTACTCATTATAATAATCTTCTTTTTATTCTTCTTCCATCAGGGGGGCACAAATAGAAATTAGGGTAGTATGATCCGGAAAGCGAACACAAAACGGTACTTTTATTAGAATGTCTTTTTTATCGATAAGGTCCTCAATATAATGTCTTCATTTTGTCTATGAGGTCCCCAATAGAATGTCTTTATTTTATCTATAAGGTCCCCAATAGAATTTCTTAATCTTGTCTATTAGGTCCACAATAGAATATCTTTATTTTGTCTATGAGGTCCCTGATAGAATATCTTTATTTTGTCTACAAGGTCCCCAATAGAATGTCTATTTTGTCTATGAGGTCCCCAATAAAATGTCTTCATTTTGTCTATGAGGTCCCCAATAGAATGTCTTCATTTTCTCAATAAGGACCACAATAGAATGTCTTTATTTTGTCTATAAGGTCCCCAATAGAATGTCCATTTTGTCTATGAGGTCCTCAATAGAATGTCTTTATTTTATCTAAGGTCCCCAATAGTCCCATAATATTATTCTACTGAATGAAATTCTCAGAAATAATATTTTGTATAGGACTAAACACAAACAATTGAGTACCAACAGAAATTCATTTTATTGAGCAGATCTCAACATTTTTTTCTACAAGATGTAGGGAGGGAACCCCCCCCCCCTCCCCGGAGCGACGCTAAAAACCACTAAGTTATATTTGGGAGAGAAACAACAGACTTAGCCCAAAACTGTTTCTTTCCCAAATTTTGATAAAATAATATAATTATCACATCAATAGAAAAAATAATCTAATCCAATCTAATCTATTTTTCTTGTGCTGCAACTTCTGTACTTCTCTCTCTCCTCCTCTGACACCCCTCCTCTATCCCCCCATCCCTATCACCAACGCGACTCATACCATCTCTTCTTTATAGAGTAGTTTTGTTGGATAGCACCATCATTCATTGCTAGCCACGGGGTCGGGGGGAGCAGCTACTTCAAGTAGTGAGGAGGGTGAGTGGGGGGGAGCAACCACTTGCTACAATGTTACCCCGAGTGCCTAATAAAATTCTCAGGACAATCATTTCTTCCTCCCGGCGTTCTCGCGGCGTCTGTAATTTGTTTGCTTACTCGTGATTTCTTCCTTCAATTCTTTGTTTCCTGTTTGAAATCATGTTTATCCTTATATTAACCATCATCAATCACTCGTATTTAAAAAAATCGGATTTTTTGAAAAAAAATCCTCGATAAAAGTCATTGAACAAGGAGCTAATATTTCTGTATAGTAGTGAAGGTGATGTTATGGTATAGTTTGAATAAAACTAGTTGTCACTAGGCCTGGTGCTCAAGAACCACTCACTAGAACTATTTTTGTCAGAAAACGACCGATCATCTGAAATGCAAACATTGAATCAAATAGTCAGCATTTCTGTTCGGACATCGGACTTTCTGAGGAAAACAGTTCTAGTGAGTGGTTCTTGAGCCAGTCCAAGTGACAACTAGTTTTATTCGAACTGTAGTTATCCATACTGAATAAGAAGACTTGGAATTCTCAAAACACAAATATTCAATAAAACAACGAAATACTGCAGTTTCGGTTGTTACATCATTATCAATCTTTGGTAAACTAAAGCACAGTGCAGCAGAAATTATACTCGTGACCGAGCGCTGTGATTGGCAGTTGAATGTATCAAGGTGAACGACTGCCATTGGCCAAGATAAGCTCCTCCCACAATGGGCAGTTCTCAAAACATCACAGCAATGGCGGTTCAAACAACTAACAAAGTAAAGAGAGGTTGATTATGAAGTGTGGTGTGGAGGACAATAAAGAAGAGAATGAAGAAGAGAATGAAGAAGAAGAAGAAGAAGAAGAAGAAGAAGAAGAAGAAGAAGAAGAAGAAGAAGAAGAAGAAGAAGAAGAAGAAGAAGAAGAAGAAGAAGAATAAGAAGAAGAAGAAGAAGAAGAAGAAGAAGAAAGAAAAGAAGAAGGAGAAAAGAAGATGAGAAGGAGAAGGAGAAAAAGCTGAAGGAGACGATGGAGAACTAGAAGAGAAGAGGAAGAGGAAGAAGAAGAAGAAGAAGAAGAAGAAGAAGAAGAAGAAGAAGAAGAAGAAGAAGAAGAAGATTAAAGATGCGAATAAAGTTAAGGAGGCGAAACTACTATGAAGATGAGAAGAAGAAAGGGTAAAAGGTGAATAGAGGAATCTATTGAGTAGACTACAGAAGTGAAACTGGACTACAGCAGATGTTACTTTCTCCTGTCCTCATGTCTGAATCAATTGTTATGGAAGACCTCCAAGAATTGAAATGTGATTGATTCCAGTAAGTGTGGTGGATTCTATTCAGAACAGCACTTCGACTGATATAGCCTACTTGTAAGAGAAAGTCAATTGCTTTTGTGAAAATTGCTTGAATGTTTGGGAATTGTGGTCAAGGAGATCAGAAAAAAGAGAAAGATATTGTGAAAGAGTTGTAAGTGGTGAAGAAGATCATGAATATAGAAAATATGGCGATTCTAAACAAGTATACGATTCGCCACTATACCTTATCTACATCTCTCATCTCTCAACATTTTCGTGGATACCCACCTTTCTATCTCAATTTTCCTATCACATCAATAAGTTGAACACCTTTTGATATTTACGCATCGCAAAATTGCTTTTATATTTTTTGTCCGTTTTGCAATAGACCTCTGTCCAGTAGACTAGTTTGAATTGAAAGTTTTAAAAATAATAGCCTCCTATTATTATATTATATCATAATTTTTTCAAATTGTTATCATTTTCTATTTTCCTTCCATATACGTATATTTAAATATATACGTATTTCAACTCTCCATTATTGAAAATGCATGTTTTTTCTCTTTTTTCATTCAAAAATTTCAATTTCATATTCAAGTACAGTAGTAGCATTATATTTGTAACATGATTTGAAACTTGAATAAAATAAAAATAGTGGAATTCCGACACATTTTTCATATAGTGGGTGCCACGAAATTCAATTATGCAACATTTCAAATCCAGATGTAAGACTTTATATAAAATGATGATTTAGAAGACTTTATATTTATGAATTTGATGTATAATGTTGAGATTTTGAATAAACTCCTCTGGTGGTGCTGTACCCATGACCAGAGAAATTATTATTAATATTTTTATTATTATTATTATTATTATTATTATTATTATTATTATTATTATTATTATTATTATTATTATTATTATTATTATTATCAATAAAACATCATCTATTCTTCTTTGCATTGTACTCACCATAGTAGATTGAGATAGAGAAATATGGAACGAAAAAATGTGAACCTAGGAAAAATGTGAGACCCATGAAATGGAAGAGAATTAATATGGAATGAAAATGTGAGAGAACGAGAAAGAGAGAAGAAAAGAGTGATAGAGAGGAAAATAAAGAGGAAAAAAAATGGAAAAAGAGAGAAAAAAATAGAGTGTAAGACAGAGAAAGAGAGACAGAGAGGGCGTGAGAGTCAGAGCCTAACCTAATAAGAAGTGTCGCCGAAAGATATTACTTTGTCACTCACTTTCGTTCTGGATTTAGCTGTCCGCGCGACAGCCACTCCAGCACATTTTATTTTATTTCTCAAGATTCTGCTGTCACTATGTGTAGTGACCTGGTGTTGAGTAGGTAGAAATTGTATGAATATATTTTTTCATTTTCCCGGAAAGCACAACACCTCCAGAATAATATACTGACAAAAGATACGGAAATTCACAGTACTACGGAAAAATACTGATGTACTCGTATTATTACAGAGAGCTAGAGAATCAATTGAAAATAACAGAATTACTGAGAAATAATGATGGAAAATTACACAGGGCTGATAGAAAATAATGATCTAGATATACAGAGCTATGGAAAAATACTGACAGCAAATGATACAGGTCTTAGGCTAGGCGTACACCGGTTAGTCAAGACAAGACAAGACGTTATTAGTCACGTTTAGTCACAATACTTTACATAGTTGCTTATGAAGCAACACACACCGATTAGTCATTGCATCTATGTGTGCTGCTTCATAAGCGACTATGGGAATTACTGTGACTAAACGTGACTAATCTCGACCTGTCTTGTCTTGACTAACCGGTGTACGCCTAGCCTTAGAAAAGGATAATAATGGAAATTTACAGAGTTATGGAAAAATACTGACAGAAAATGACACAGGTCTCAGGTCTTGAAAAAGATAATGATGGAAAATTACAGATCTATGGAAAAATACTGACAGAAAATTACACAGAGGTACAGAAGAAATTAACAATGGAAAACTACAGAGCTATGGAAAAATACTGATAAAAAATCATACAGAGTTAGAGAAGAAATTGACAACGGAAAACTACACAGCTATGGAAAATTACTGGGTGTGGAGAGAAAGAATGATCAGATAAAGATTTGAATTTGAAAAATTTGAAAGAGTTGAATTGAATTGAATTGAAAGAGTAAGGTCCAGTCAGTTGCACGAAGATCCAATTGATTATAACCACTGTGAGATGATGTAATCTAACGTCCAGTCGATTGCACGAACGTATAATCAAATTCAACCACTGTGAAATGATGTCATATATCGAAACCAATTAACGAATCCGAAGTGAAGGCAACTGCTTTTAATTGAAATGATGACACATAATAGAACCGAAGTAAAGAGAACCAATTAACAAATCCGTCGTCAATGCAATGACGTCATTTAACGGTGGATTAATTCAATTAAGATTTTGTGCAACTTGCCAAAAGACTTGCATTTTTTTTAAACCACATTTCTTTCAAGTTTTATGATCCATGCCCGTGTGGTCGAACAGAAAAATGGAGCAAAGAAAAGGAACTGATAGGAGATAGAGATAAGAAGAAGACGAAAATGAGGGGAAGCCTGGAAGTAGATTGGGAGAATGGACCAACGAAGAAAGAGAAAAAGAAAGAGGGGAAGAGAAAGAAAGAGCAGAAGAAAAAGAAAGAGAAAGAAAGAGAGAAGGAGAAAAGTAGAAGACAGGAAATATGGGGGGGGGGATTTGCCTGGAAGTAGGGTCGTTAAGAGAAAGCAAACAGCAAGAAAAAAAATGTTGGAGAAGTGATAAGCTATCTGAAGATTAACAGCAGCGCCGTACAGCAGTATAAGCGATCGTAAAAAACGTACGTAATCTATATTAATAAAAGAGAGTTGGTGTCTGTACGCTCGCTTATAACTCGAGAACGGCTGAACCGATTTAGATGATTTTGGATTCGTTTGAATTTTTAAAGCACTGGTTAACATAATATCTATTAAAATATAAGAAAATCCTTTTATAATTAATAAATAGTTATTACATTAATGACATAACCTATCAAATATTTCACAGAGCTACGTTCAAACATGCCGGCACGAACGTGTACCTACAACGGAAAGATGATCGCAATTTAAGATCAGATATATTAGCGAGCATATCCTAAGTCTCCGTGGCTCAGTGCAAGAGTCTCTGCGTGATAACCTAGAGGTTGCGGGTTCAAACCCCGCTCTGGACCGTTTCTTTTTGCTCTAGGTTTTCTACTCTAATTATTTTTTACGCTACAATCATCAATTAAGAATGAGTTATCGTTCGTATCATGCATGTTTTATTGTTTCTAATAATAAAATTGAAGAACGGAAATAAAATTGTAAAATAAATTAAAATAAAATAATTTTATGTCGGGCTATTTCTATTATTTCCAAGTTTCAAAATATTGTAGTTAATAGGAAAGAAAATATTCTATTTTCAGTTCAAGAGTGGCTGCGAATACTTTATATTTATATTTATGAATTAATATGAAACAAAGAATACAGTAACAAATTTAATAACGAACAACAAAATTAATGACGATTTGAAAAAATACTTCCTTTCTCCTAACCTTTCCTTCGAGTACCCAGATTCGTCACAAGGATACAGCACTCTACCAGTCTAGCACACAGCGGGAAGTTTCAAGCAAACTCTGATCGGTAGTAACATCATTGTTGAGTTGAAATAGTTCAGTAGAAAGTTCAATTTATAAGTTTTCTTGATAAAATAATATTGTGAGTGAGGCGTATAATTTAAATTCATTTGAAATACATTCATCCGTGATTGGAACGAAGATCGTTTTTTTGCTTGGAAACGCTGGTATTCATAGTTTCAGGTAATTATTTTCAAGTACAGTAACTAAAACTATACATGTAATATAATTTTGTTATATTATTCAGATTGTATTATCATGCTTGCAAATGTATTTTTTGAATGTGTAGATTTTCGAAAAGTTTATATTATTGAAATATACCTTGGCTCCAAGATTAAATCAACACTAGACACAAACAATACAAGATCAATTAGGTTATATTGGAAATAAAGCTGAACTATCCATTTTTATCAATGTGTAGACACGTTTTTCTTTGATTGAAAAATATTTATCTTATATTGACTTCTAGATGACAAAACTCTGTACTGTGTATATTCTATTCATTATCCATAATCATTTCTTCAATTTTGATGTTCACAGATTTGTATTGAATTGTATTATTTTCTTTGAATAATGCCTGAATGAAGAAAATTGAACCAATTACAGCTACTGAGACTTAATTGGAAAATTAGTTGAGTTTCATCCCCATGAAATTGTAAGTGTTGAGACATTTTTATTAATAGACTAATGGCTTTTTATCTGATTTTCATACTTAACTTGCAGTCTAATATAAAAATTTGATAATTTAGTTTATTTTATTCGAATTAAAGAAAAAAATAGAAGCTCACTTTAGGAAATTGATTACAACGAGAAATATAGTAGGCTATCAGAAAAGAATGCCAAATTTGCTACAACATTGAAATCTTTGTTAGCAAGTTATTTATAATATTTACAGCATTTCTATCTAGAACTTATTTTTCAATCTGAAAGGACATTGTGAATAAAGAACTGTGGGTGAAGAACTATCACCAATCATTTTCAAAATCAATAACAGTAATATAATTATATATATATATATATTTTCTTTCAATAATGAGTTAAAAGTTACTTTGTGTTTGAACTACATAATCAATCCATAGTCTATCATAAATAAACAATTTGCTAATGATGGAAATAAAGTTAAGTAGGCTATCTATTTTTGAATGTGTAGACCCTCAATGAGTTTCTATGATTAAAATACGGTTGTTGTGGATTAAAATACGTTGGCTCCATGATGTCAAAACTTTGTAGGCCTACTTTATTTTAATTTCATTCTCATAATCCGAAATCCATGATGAATTTTTCAATTTTTTTACAGAGTTTTGTCAAGATGCATCATATTATTTTCTTTGAATAATCTATATTAATAAAAGAGAGTTGGTGTCTGTACGCTCGCTTATAACTCGAGAACGGCTGAACTGATTTAGATGATTTTGGATTCGTTTGAATTTTTAAAGCACTGGTTAGCATAATATGTATTAAAATATAAGAAAATCCCTTTATAATTAATAAATAATTAGTAAATTAATGACCTAACCTATCAAACATGACATCCATTTTAATCCAGTCCAAACAATAATGCTCCTATGAAATCAATGTGTAGTTGAAGATGCTACAATATACGACTTTCCAAAGACGACATCGGTGGTCTATTGGATAGCGACTCTGCCTTCCACGCAGAATTCTCGGGTTCGATCCCGAGACAGGTGAAATTTTTTTGGCAACTTTCAGCATTGATTAATATTAATTTTATTATTATCCACTCGCTTTAAAAATTAGTATATTACAGATTTTAATTTTCTTATTAAAGAATTATTTAATTTTATTTATTTTAATTTTATTAATAGATACAGATTTATTTTATTTTTTTATTTTATAAATACAGATTTATTTAATTTTATTAATAAATCTATTTTATTAATAAATTGAATAGAATTTAATTTTATTGCAGATTTTAGTATATTTCTTTTAATTTCCATCAATAAAGCGATTGGATATGGTATAGATATTTTTACTTCCTGACATTTTTTCGTTGGGGGGGGGTGAAGAAGAGGGGAACATATGAAGAGGGGACATTTGGGGGTAGAGGGGGGTGACATGAAGGGGGGCATTTGGGGGGTTTACATGAAGGAGGCCAATTAGGGGGAAGAGGGGGGGAGACATTTGGTGGGAAAGAGGGGGTTGACATGAAGGGGGGGACATTTGGGGGGGGGAGAGGGCGATACGAAGTTCGCCGGGACAGCTAGTATTTCATACAGACAACCCCCTAAACTGTACTGGAGTGATATAGATTTGAGGATATAGGTATAACGTGTGTGATATTACATGGATAGGAGAGATGTACATAGATATATATTATGAATAAAGGGATATATGAACTCGTGATATATATATATATATATATATATATATATATATATATATATATATATATATATATATATATATATATATATATATATATATATAGATATATATATATATATATAATGTGTAAGATTTTACATGGATAGAAAGAGATGTATATATAGATATGGGGATAGGGATGTATGTTGGGGTGATATGAGTTCGTGAGATATGGACATATATAATGTGAAACACTTTACATGGTTACGAGAGATGTATATAGATATAGAGATACAGGAATATATGAGTTCGTGAGATATAGATATATAATGATAGATATATAACATGCCGTGGCGAAGCGTGGTATGCTTATTTGGTCATCGTATAGGTATCCATAATTATATTTCCTATAGGAAATATATCCGGCGATGTTGGGAATGAGGTGTATATTGAATTGGTATAAATTCGAGGGATATAGATATAGTGGAAGAAATATGAATATAAATATATGGAGTATTATAATATTTGGAGTGGTCCGTAGCCGAGAGCGATAAGCGCCGGTCTGATAATCCAAAGGTTCCAAGATCGAATACAGTTGCCGGAACGGATTTTGACATAAATGGCTACTCCCGTCTTTCGGAGGAGACGAGAAGCCGTCGGTCCCGACTGCCTAAAAACAGTCGTCATCTCTCATCATCACCCCTCTCATTACCCACGCACAAGCCTAAAGCTCATGTGGGCATCACCCTCGAAAAAAAATATATAGATAGGATGGAACAGATCCAGTAGACAAAATATATGAAGAGATGGATATTATGAGTAAAGAAGAGATGAAATATATATAGATATATAGTTATGGAGTTATTTATATGGATGGAACAGCTCTAGTGGAAAAGATATAAATAGGTATGACAAGATAGGTATTACGTGAAAAGAAGACATATATATAGCTATAGTGATGTGGAAGCCAGATAAGCCTCCGCAACTGCCCTGGAGAAATCTACAAGGATTTCCAAGGAACGAGCAGTTTCCTACAAAACAAAGCAGGATTGGTCAGAAAACATTCTCGGTGCGAAAGGAAGGAGAATGAAGGAGAAATGGTGGGGGGGGGAGGGAGTTGTACACCGGAAGTGGGATAAACCGGAAGCTCGCATTGAGAGCCTAATACACCCCAGAATTCTTCGGAGTTCAGAGGAATTTCTGGAGGATTTTTGGAGAATTCCAACCTCTAAATCAATATCTTGGAGAATGAACAATGGATAGGGTAGTACACAGCTGAAATATGGGAATTAATGAATTTGGAACAGAATTTTTTCGAAGATGGAAATTTCTATTGATTCATTACGAATTGCCATGTATACAATATTTATTTTACTTCACTGCAGTGATCAGGTTCTTAGGCTAGGCGTACACCGGTTAGTCAAGACAAGACAAGACGAGATTAAACACGTTGAGTCGCAGTACTTCACATAGTTGTTTATGAAGCAACACCCACTGATTAGTCATTCCATTTGTGTGTGCTGCTTCATATGCAACTATGTGAATTATTGTGACTAAACGTGACTAATCTCGTCTTGTCTTGTCTTGACTAACCGGTGTACGCCTGGCCTTCCTTCAAAAATAAAATGACTGCATGTCGGTAGTTAAGTAAAATTGCAGCTGATACAATAATTATACAACTCAACAAAAACATTATCAAGTCATCAACTCGACTACGTCCTGCGCCCACTAAGCAACTGCTATCTGATTTCAGTCAGCAACCCAGCGTTTCCAGATGACATTTGGCTGTTTTTCGGGTAATCGAGTAATGTAACCATTCAGCCAAAGTCATCTGGAAACGCTGGGTTGCTGAAATCAGATAGCAGTTGCTTAGTGGGCGCAGGGGCTAAAAGAGAAAAAGACAGACTGATACAAATATGCCCAGATAATTATCCAAATAATTATTCTTTTTTAGAAAATACAATAAAATTTCAAAATTTGCATAATTTTGATATTTTATGTCGTTTTTTAAAAGGAATTTTTAAAATTCAAAAAAGACCACCCCCTGAAGAAAAATATTATTTTTCAAATGACACATCAAACGTTATTTCATGTAAAAAAAGGACAGTGCTATATGTTTCAAAAGATTACAAAAATAAAATTGTTCTTATGGGACATTCTGACAAAAACAGTTCTAGTAAGTTGTTCTTGGGCATATATTTCATAAAACAACGAAATACTGCAGTTTCGGATGTTACGCCATCATCAATCTCTCGTAAACTAAAGCACAGTACAGCAGAATTTATACTCGTGACTGAGCGCTGTGATTGGCAGTTGAATTGCCTATCAAGGTGAACGACTGCCGTTGGCCTAGATAAGCTCCTCCCACAATGGGCGGTTTCTACGAACATCACAGCGATGGTGGTTCAAACAACTAACACAGTAGAGAAAGGTAATTCATATTTACAAAAACAAATGAAACAAATAATCCTATACGGCAGACTACTACTGCCCCCTCTTAATACCCCAGTCTCTCAATGCAGTTAGTTATTTGGAACGTGTAGTTTGAGCCGATAGATTTCGTTTCTCATAGAATTAATGATTTAAGACTTTTTAGCATTGAACCACATCCTCTAAGTGAATCCATGTGGAATTTCCACAACTTTACATTGTTCCACTCCAAGCAATAAGTTGCAGCGTTTAAACAGACCCAACAAAGTGTCCCCCATATGTTACCAAGTGAATCCACTGAAGTGTCCCCTCCGTGGGCACACATATTGCGCTCAACTTTTTCAAAACCCCGAACCCCAACTTTCTAAAACCCAAATAGGACTTTGGCCCTGAGAGTGTGGGCTGAGGAAAGCCAGTCAAGTTTATTCTTTTTCTAACATTTTCTTCTTTTTCCCTCACTTTTCTTCTTCTTTTGGCCCCGGAAGTTGTTGAATAACAATGGCGGACCTCCAGTTGCCTTAAATGGCGCTTGTAAACCGCCCAGTATAAGCCTCTGTCCTTTTCCCTTCCTACTTCCTTCTCCACCTCCTCCTCCTCCTCCTCCTCCTCCTCCTCCTCCTTCTTCCTCTACTTCCTCCCTCTTCCAATATTCTCCCTCTGAACTACCCCACCCACCACTTCTTCATACTTGTTCTTCCTCTTCTTCTTCCTTTCGTCTTCTTCTTCTTCTTCTTCTTCTTCTTCTTCTTCTTCTTCTTCTTCTTCTTCTCCTCCTCCTTCTTCTTCTTCTACTTCTACTTCAACTTCTTCTCCTCCTTCTTCTTCTTCTTCTACTTCTACCCTACTTCTTCTCCATCTTCTTCTTCTTCTTCTGCTTCATCCTCTTATTGTTCTTCTCCTCGTTGTTATTGTTGTTCTTCTTCTTCCTTTTTCTCCATGTATTTTCTCTTCTAATCCTCTTTCTTTCCCTCCATCTTCTTCTCCTTCATCTTCTCCCCTATCTTTTTTTCGCTCTCTTCTACGTCTTCTTCTTTCCTTTTTTCTCCTCTTAATGTTTTTCTTCTCAATCTTTCCCTCTTCTCGTTCCTATTTTCCTTCTCCTCCTTTATATTCTTCTTTCTATTCTCCTCATTTTCTCCTCCATTACCTTCTCCTTCTTCTCCTTCTCCTTCTCCTCCTCCTCCACATCATGTTCTTTCTCTCCTCCTCCACCCACTCCTTCTCAACCTCCAACACCTTCTTCATCTTTCACACCCCTTTCCTCTTCTCCTCAACCTAACCTCTCCCACCATTCTTTCTCCTCTCCTACCCCCAGGATTTTTTTGGCATTCGCACTTTTTCCCCTCTCTTTTCTACCCTCCTTCCCCTCCTTTTTTCTTCCCCACCATTAATTCTCCAGAGAGGAACGTTTATGTCCCGCACTTCAAAAGTGTATATACAGAGGGCACCATCCCATTTCCATAGGAATGTCATTCTCCCGACCATTTTCTTTTTGCTAGATGTTTGACTTTTTCCATCATCGACTTTTTTATTCCTTGTTATTCTCTCTAACCTCCTCTTCTATTTCGCTTTTCACTTTTTTCTTCTTCATTTTTTTTGTTCACATCTCCATTTTCTCCTGTCTATAATTCTTATTCTTTTTTGTCCTACTGTTCCATCTCTTTTATCAGACCTTATCCTACATCAATTTTCTTCCACGACCTTATCTTCTACTTCCTATCTCATTTTTTTGTCCTCCTCTTCCATCTGTCTCTTTAAATTTTTCTTATCCATATTTTTAATTCATATCTTCTCTCATCTACGTCCTCCTTCTACCATCCCTCTCCTTTGTCTCCTCCTCCTCCTTCTCCTCCTCTTCCTACTCCTCCTCCTCCTCCTCCTCCTCCTCTTCCTACTCCTCTCCTCCTCCTCCTCCATTTCCTGTACCCTTCTTCCTTCATCCTCGTCTTTTTCTACTTTTACTTCTCCTTTTTTTCACTCTCCCTCACGCCACCTCACCCCATCCCTTTGTCATGCCTCACCCTAAACTGCTTTCATCCCATTGACTTCTCGCCTCAATATTTCTGTCCACAACTCTCTCCTGCCCCACACCCCCCCTCACCCCACTGTCCCAAGGGTGCGCTATTTTTTTATAGAGAAAACTTCTCTAGCCTTTCTGCCTTCCACTTCCTTTGACCCTAACGGGACATATCTTCCTTTTTCTTTCTTGTGAAAAAAATTCCTTGAAAACTCTTTTCTGCCAGGCGGTGAATCGATTACCACTCTGCACCCTACTTCGTCAATCTGCTTCTTATTTATCTTCTTCTTATCCTTTTTCCACTTTTCTCCTCCCCTATTTTTCTGTCCTTGTATATTCTCCTGCAAGGAGGACCCTTGGAGCCACTCTATCTGTTTCAAATTTGCCATACCTTGTAGATACAGAGTGGCATCACTCAGATCTGGAAATTATACTTCAAGTCCACCACAATCAGTTTGAAAGTCACCGATATAAGTTAAGAAGAGGTCACGTTTTTCAAAGTCATTTTTAGCAACAACACTAGAAAGTAAGAGCTCTATTACATCCAGCCACAGATAAGGTAGTAATCTACCAATCTAAGATTACTACCTTATCTGTGATCCAGCCGTTCATCCTAGTGAACCAGTAATTTAGTTATTTATCCATTTTGTAACCATTCAGCATCATATCCATTATTATAGATTTTGTATGAGCTATGGATAAAAAATCTTCCACCCACAGCAGTGCAGCCTCAGGTTATGAAGCGGCAAAGATTTACTTGCGACAGTATAAGCTGTTGCCAGTGAGGTTATTGTAGTTGCCCTATACGATTTTTGAGTCACTTACCTCATTAGCTGATAATGTTGCAAAAATGAATCATTGAACATATAAACACACATTTATTGAAATTATTATCAACATTTTCAAGAGAGAAAGATGAGAAACTAAAGGAATACATCGCACCTCATTGAATCATCTTATATCGTTTGAACATAATTAAATATTCGACCAATCTTGGTGAAACCCGGCAAAAGAGTTATAGAAGAGTCGAGTGAGCAGCGCTTTGTGCTGCACGGGGTGAACTCGTAGAATTTGAAACAATTTATTAGAAGTTTTTTTTTTATTTTTAATTTTTATTTTGAGTGTGATGCCCACACTCCCACACTCTCCTCTGAAAGACGGGAGTGGTCGTTTCTGTCAAAATCCGTTCCGGCAACTGTATTCGATCTTGGAACCTTTGGATTATCAGACAGGCGCTTATCGCCCTCGGCTACGGACCACTCCAAGTGGCATATTATTCATATTCTTCATAAAAGGAATAGAGGATAGTTAATCTAGGAAAGATATATTAATAAGCAATAATTTGAAACAATGAGCAAAATTTATAGAGGAAAGTGAATCTGGGAGAATATGTTAATAGGAAGACTTTGAACCAATGAGCAAAATTTATAGGTTAATCTAGGGAGGATATATTAATAAGGTACAATTTGAAACAACGAAGAACACTTTCGAAATACGAATTGTTCCTTAACAGAAACCAATCTCTCCAGAGCCCACTCTCACCGAACACAATAGTAACCAACCAAACTCAGAACTGCCTCAAAAATCATCACCTCACGGGACCTCGCCTCACTCGCCTCAAACGAGGCAAAGTGCCCTGGCTCGCACTTTCCCCAGGTGGACTTAAAAACGAAGTCAGGTAATCTGAGCGGCTTGTAAAGCAGCAGATAAGTCCCTCAGGAATGTGGACAGCGTTCGACAGGATTAAGTCCGGGCTTAGTCGGGGCAGAAAGAGCGACTAAGTCCGATTTTCGTGTTAGCACTGAGAGGTTTGGGGGGATGGGATGGTGGGGGGGGGGGGGTTGAAGTTGCAAGGACGTGTTGAAAAGTGGGAGGGGAGAGACATGGAGCAAATCCAGGGTATATTTTTGTTTTTGGAAAAGTTCTCACGTGTGACTTCTATATTGGGTCTAATATCGATATCATATAATCGATATCATCGATATATAGGCCTATAATATCGATATTTTATAATATCGATATCAGTACATACATTTTGGACTGGGAATTGCAGTGATCAACTGAAGTGGAAACTTTACTTTATTCACGAATAGCATACATTATAATCAAGCTTCGGCAGTGAAATAGTTTCGTACCAAGACTGTTGTTCTTCTCTCAATAATATTATGATGATTGATGCTTTTAAATTAATTTTGTAAATCGATTCATATAGAAATAGAAATATGGAAATGGAAATAGAAATAGAAATAGAAATAGAAATAGAAATAGACAATTTTTTACATAGGAAAAAATAGATATCTCATCATCATCCTTCCATTACCCACGCACAAGCTTAGTGCTTATGTGGGGGTCATCCATAGCAAAAAAAAATCATTTGAAAGATTTCTCTTTATTAGAACAACTCGTTAAGAATTGATTAACATTTTTTGAACTATAATTATTTATAGTTAAGCAAATTTACACATTAGAAGGGGGGTGCTTCCAAAATTAATATTATAGTTCTGAATTAAAAATATGCTTATGAATAGAAAGACTTATTAAATGATTTTGCACCAACCAAATCCATGTGCTAACCTCACAATCTCTAAAAACATTGGAAAATTCAGCTAGTTTTTCGTACATACTGGAAACCATACATTGCACGGAAAATATTTCTCAGATGGGAAATAAGAAGGAGCATTGAATTATTCATAATTAAACACTTGAATCAAAACACATCGATCATGTTGACGTTTTTCAGAAAGTGGTAATTTTTCAAGAGAGAGACAAATCCATATCTTTCGACTGATGTATTAGGCTAGGCGTACACCGGTTAGTCAAGACATATGCACGTTTAGTCACAGTACCTCATAGTTGCTTATGAAGCAGCACACACCGATGCAATGACTAATCGGTGTGTGTTGCTCATAAGCAACCATGTGAAGTACTGTTACTAAACGTGACTAATCTCGTCTTGTCTTGTCTTGACCAACCCGAACTTTCACGTGTGTTTGAAAATCCCTCTGGGGTTAATTTCGTTCTCTACAATTCAAGACCAAGTATAGTTTCTGTCCTGTATAATTTCTGAGTTAAATTAACTACTTTGAATCAGCTGATCATACCTACAATGATATTAATTCAATTTGACGCTTGGCATTAGATACATAGATAGAGAGATATTATTCCTCTATGGTCATCAGCAACATCAAGAAATGATATCTCTCTATCTATCTATCCAATGCCAATCGTCAAATTAATCGAATGTCACTGTACTTAGCATCAAGCCGATCCCGGATTAAAATTGATCCCGCTCGGTGCAACCCGGACTTAAGTGAATGTAGTCCTCCATATGTGCTGAAGGGTAAGAAAATCCTCGGGGGAAAATTCACGTGGGAGTAGCACAAGTTATCCCCTTCCCCCCTTCCCCCCGCTCTTTTCTGAAACAATCACGTGACACAGACGACCAAAATGGACATGATCACGCGACTTCAAAGCTTATTCAATTTCTGTAGGACATACTGGAAATGTCCGCGCCTTATAGGGTCAATACGATCAAATATTAACGTTCAGGCTGCGGTAATTGTATTGTCCTACTGTGATTCAGATTGCCTGTTGATATAAGTAGAGTGATTACAAAGCATTGACGTTTAAAGCTCATGGCTTAGGAATAGATGGCACTATAGTGCTTTTCATCCTTAAGACCCCTGAGCGCATATAGACAGTTCCCCACCACTTTCCGAGCTAGCAAATTTAATCACACGCCTGCACCGTTGCTAACACATCCTTACTTGCTATCATGCTGATGAACAGTGCGCTACTAATTTCTGATCATCTCAATTTTGAGTGGGGATAGAATGAAGGAAGACGGGAAGAGAGAGAAGCTGACAGAGAGAACAAGCAGATTACAAACGAAAGGAAGACAAGTTCCAAAAAAGAAGGTATTAGGATAGGCGTACACCGGTTAGTCAAGACAAGACAAGACAAGATTAGTCACGTTCAGTCACAGTATTTCACATAGTTGCTTATGAAGCAACAAACACCAATTAGTCATTGTATCGGTGTGTGCTGCTTCATAAGCAACTATGTGAATTACTGTAACTAAACGTGACTAATCTCGTCTTGTCTTGTCTTGACTAACTGGTGTACGCCTAGCCTAACTGATAGAAAAACAGATAATTCATCAGAATAAGATGAGAGATAATGGTTTAAAGGGAGAGACGTAGATAAAGGGCTTGAAAAGAGAGGAAGAGAGAGATAGAGAGAGAAAAAGAAAGATAGAGAGCATATTGCAAACGAGCGAAGGACAAGTTCCAAAGAAAACAGAATGTAGAAAAAGAGAAAGTATGAGGATGACGTCAGAGAACATAATTTGAAGGAAGAGACGAAGAAAAACAAGCAGGAAGAGAAAGAAGAAGAGAAGAACAGCAGAAGAGCAGAAGTACGAAACGAGAAGAAGACAAAGGAAAACACGTGAGAGGAGAGGTTGTAGGAAAAGAACAGGATAGAAAGAGAGAATAAAAAAGAGAGGGAAATTTTGGAGGAAATAGGAGGAAAACAGATGTCATCGAGAATGAACCACGAAAGCACAAGAAGAAGCTCGCTCAGTTTTGCAATCCTATCACGAATTACACACATTCCGAACGTGATCTAGTTAGATTGAATATTATTGAGCTTGAAAGCGACAGAGAACCTTGATGAACGACAGAGAGAAGTGTACAAAATAGGACAGAATTTGAGTAAGATTGAGGTAGATAGAGAGATTGATTCATTGATTTGTTTATTTTTCTCCTGGCAAGGTTGAAACCATTTGGTTTCTGTTCCTACAAACCAGGCCAAACACTATTACATAGCATTTCATTCTTAAAATGCAAAATTTCAATAAATGTCACATGAAATACTTCGTCGCACAATTCAAGGAGGAATATTTCTGCAAAATCTAATGGAAATTGTTATATTAAGGCTAGGCGTACACCGGTTAGTCAAGACAAGACAAGACGAGATTAGTCACGTTTAGTCACAGTAATTCACATAGTTGATTATGAAGCAACACACACCGATTAGTCATTGCATCAGTGTGTGCTGCTTCATAAGCAACTATGTTAATTACTGTGACTAAACGTGACTAATCTCGTCTTGTCTTGTCTTGACTAACCGGTGTACGCCTAGCCTTACGAGTTTGTATTTGGCTGTTCATACGTTGCATGAATACAATGCAAACAGAAGAAAGAAAATACGATTCAGAATATGGACCCCACTTAATGTCTATTCAATTATTAAATTATTATTATTCTTTTTATTTTTTTCTAGGGATGATGTCCACATAAGCTCTATTCTATTCTGTAATTTGTGTAGAATAAAATAAATATACAATTATTATAGAGGCCTATCATGATAGCTATCACAAGAACTACAAAGACTGTATTATCACAGTGTGGTCAATGGTGTGAATAGGTCCATAACTGTGCGTTGGAAAATTTTTTTTTCCGCCACCGCCATACTTTTTCCATTTTTTTTAAATTTTGATATGGGATAGCTGACAAACATTAATCCATTCACTCATTTGTCAAACTTATTTTAAGAGAAACAACATCGAAAATAACTCTTCTAACATAAAAAATAGTCTCTTCACTACTTGTATTGGTTTGAAAACTTTAATAAATGATGAAAAATAACACTGGCGAAGGCAAATTGAAGGTAAGAATTTAATTACTCAACATAACATGATTTGCGTATGATTTCAATGAAAATATTAATATAGAAATTATCAAAATTATGGTGAATTTGTCCGAGCTAACCAATCAAAAGTGTGACATTTGTTAGCATCATTGAATCAAATGGTCAGCTGTTCGGACATCGAACTTTCTTACAAAAAGTTTATATAGTGTGTGGTAAAACCTGAGTTTAAACTAAAAATTGGTTTAACTGTCGTTGGAGAAACCGGCTCTCAATGATCAAATAGTCCATGTAACAGGAACTCATTACTCAAGCGGGATGATTCACCTTCTCAAATAATTACAAAGAATTCAGAAATTTCGAGAATTTTAATACTCAGGGAAAATGCAAAACTCTACTTTCTGAGAAAGACATTTCATGAAGAGAATTTCGACCGTTTATGATGGTCCAAGCTTCCATAATCTCTAAAACGCGTGATCCTAATCTGTTGATAGAAATAATCTCTCTGTAGCATTTCATTTCACAGTTTTCATACCGCATTTATTCTAATGGGATGAACGGAGCTTAGGTTGAATAGAACTGCTTTCCAACCGCTATTTACCCCTTCCATCCTTTTCTATCACAGTTCTTTCTCTCATTATCCTTCGTCATCAACGCAGGTGTATCGCTCTTGTACTTGTCAGGAGAAGGAGGAGAGGGAGGAGAAGAAGAAGATGGCAAATAACATTTTGTTTCGAAAGATGTATTGAAAGGAGGATCCCGCTTCTTATTTCTTCATCATTCTTCTACTCCTTCTTCTTCTCCTTCTCCTTCTTCTTCTTCTTCTTCTTTTCTTTCTCCTCTTCATCTCCTTCTTCTCCTACTTTCCACTCTTAGTCTTTATACTCTTCTTCTTCTCCTTCTCCTTCGTGTCGTCTCTTGCTCTATGTCATACTCTTCTTCTTCTTCTTCATCTCTTTGTCCTTATTTTTACTCTTATTCTTCTTCCTCTTCTTCTACTTCACCTTCTCCTCATCTCTTTCCGTCCTCTTCTTCTTCTTCTTCTTCTAGTCCTCTCCTTTATCTCTTCTCCCACTTCACCTCTTCCCTCATCACCTTCTCTATCTCTCCTTCTTTTCCATACCAATGTTCATCCTTCTTTGACCCATCAAGGCTTCTCTCCTCCTTCTTCTATTCATTATTCTTCTTCTTCTTCTTCTTCTAATTTCTTAACTTCATCTTCCTCTTCTTTCCTCCTTCTTTTTCTTCTTCTTCTCTCCTTCTCCTTGTTCCCAACCCCTTTTCTTTTCTTCTCCTTCTTCGCCTTCTTCTGTTACTTCCTCGTCGTCTTCTTCTTCTCCTCCTTCGGCTTTTTTTAATCCTCCTCCTTTTTCTTCTTCTTCTGCTTCTTCTCCTCCTCCTTCAGAAACAGAAAGACCTTTCCAAAAGGTTTAAAAGCATCAGCCAGCAGTAAGGCCCCGCCAGTGAACATGTTTTGATGAATGAGCTCCAGCCCCGGCTGAAAAGCAAAGGATCATGAAATAAATCTTATCTACCAACCAAACCCCTCCTTCCCCCCCACCACAGCTCAGGAAATTAGCCCATAAATTTGCCACAATTTGCTAGTAGCGAGTAGTAGTCATCTTTTTTTTAATAACACCAGAGCACCGCTTCATGAAGTATAAAACTTGTCAAAATTGAGCTTCAAACCCCAACTTTACCCTGCCATCTTCTTCTTCTACGTCTGCTTCTTGTCTCTTTCCTCTTCTTTCTTGTTTATCTACCTTCCCTTTTGTTCCCTTTCAACCTCTATCTCGTTTTGCTTTCATTCTTCTTCTCTAATCGCCTTATCTTTTCCTCATTCATCGTCTCATTATCACTCACAAGCTTCTCATTTTTCACCACTTCTCCTTATCCTGCTTCTTCTTCTTCTTCTTCTTCTTCTTCTTCTTCTTCTTCTTCTTCTTCTTCTTCTTCTTCTTCTCCTTCATCTTTACCCTCCTCCTTCACCTTTTCCTTCTTTATCAATGTAAACTGTCTTTTGTCAATAATTAAATTACATATTTTTGGTTTCATTCATAATTTTCAATTCTATCTACTGTATATTATTGTCTTTGCATGTATGTATTTTGTTAATTGTATCACTAAGAATTGAAAATGTAATTGAACAAGATATAATGCAATTCTTTTTCCCCCTTTGTTGCTCATTTATCAATTCATTATTATTATATTTTTCATGGTCTCCTCATTCTCGAAATGTTCATCCTTCTCTTTTGAGCCTTCAAGCGCTTCATTTCTTCTTCAACTATCCCTTCTTTCCCATGATTCACTACTTCTCCTTCTATTCATTAATTATCATTTTCTCCAATTCATCCATTCCCTCCTCCTTATCCTTCTTCTTAATTTTCTTCTTCTTCTATACTTTCACCTACGTTTTTTTCTATTCCTTATTCTTCGTCTTCTTTTTCTTCTCCCTCCTTTCCTTCTCCTCCTCCCAATTCTCTTTCTCCTCCTCAACCTCTTCATCCTTATTCTTCTTCTTCTTCTTCTTCGTCTTCTTTTTCTTCTGCCTCTTCTTCTTCTCTTCTTCTTCTCGTCCTTCTTCTTCTTCTTCTTTTTCTTCTCCCTGTTCTATGTTCTAAACATTTTCTTCTTCTTCTTCCTCTACTCCTCCTCCTCCTTCATCTTCTTCTTCTCTTCGGTCTCCTGTTTCTTTTCTCCTTCTCCTTCTTCTTCTTGGTTTCTTTTTCTTTTCTTCTTCTTCTTCTTCTTCTTCTCCATCCTCTTCTTCATCTTCTCCTTTTCTCCTCCTCCTCCTCCTCCTGCTTTTCTTCTTCTTTTTCTCCTCCTTCTTCTTCTGCATATCACCCACTCTCAACCCTTTTCCTAACCGCGTCCCAGACTATTACAATAATGCAGTCTTTACAGTCTGAGCAGCTCCACCGCTTTTATGGAGTGCGCCATCTCATCTATCTTCGGTGTAGTTAATTTTCGACCTGCTCTATTTCCCCACCAACACGAAGAATTATATCGCTCATAAAATTAGATTTTCAGTGATTATTTCTGAGTCAAAGTGATTGGTACTCGAGCAGTTATTGTTATTTATTGCGTTTCGGATTTCAAATCATTGAGAACAAGAGGAGAATTGTGCCAATATGGTTAAGTTACTGGTAGTTTTTTCAAATAATTTTTTTTTTCAAAAAAACTACAAAGGAGAGATGACGAAGAATGAATTTTATTTTGAAAAAATCTTTCAGTCGATTTATTTATGTGAATAAATTATTATTGAAGTGTGCGTTCAAGATGTTTCGTTAAAAACCTGGGAAGCAGGAACAATATTATCAATATTATAAGTCAAATTGACCATTATATGCATAGATTTAATGTTCGAAAGGTGTGTGAATGTTAGCATTCAAAAAACTTTTTCAATCTTATTTTGGATAATATTAGTTATTTCATTAAGACAGTACATTATTTCGCTTTATTACTCTGTATATTCATGATATTCCTCCATTGGGAGCCTGGCTAATCGTTAGTAAGGCTAGTCAGTCACTCCCAATATTTGGAGGCATATTAAATTGTTGCATTGCACTATATAGCTGCTTAACACAATTTTACCCAGCAGTGCTTTGTTCCCATAACTGGGTTGCGAAGACCAGCTCATGGTTGAGATGTCAATGTGCTAACCACACGTTACATCTTTTCTGGTTAATGATCATTCACCTCTGCTGATTCAATCAAGTGGATGTGAAACTGGCAACCTGCTGGTAGGCCTAAGCCCACATAGGGCTGTTGAGCCATTGACAAACAAAATATTCATCATATTTAATATAATACTTGTATGACTATAATGTATATTTCATGTACTTGTAATATTGTTTTTCCAAAATAAAGAATTATTAGATTCATTTGATTTGATATTTGAATTGGCCAACCCCGTTCCTACACTGCTCCAGTGAAATAGAAGAGAGTCGAGAGAAGAAACCGATTGAGAAAAAGAATAAAGTAAAAGAAGAGAAGGAGCGAGATGATTAATGTCAATCATTATCAACAATTAATAAGAACAGATGCAATATGTGATACCATAATTTAAGGAAAAACAGCGTTTCCGTATCCGCAGAAAGTCAACTGGCCACATGTAAACATATTGATAAGTCTTTTAAAACTACTTAGTCGAGTGAGAAATCACTAAGTCCACACATGGTTGATTTTTGTGTGCTGCTTAGCATGCGGCAAATGCTTGAGCATTGGTAGCATACTGTACATCCCACAAAATTCGGCCAAGTGTGGACATAGGTGGTCCATAATAATTCAAGTCTACTCATTGAGATCGAGGTAAAAAAGAGTGGAAACAAGAGTACTTACCAAGAAACTTGTTATACATTGTTAATAGGAGAATTGCATTATAATCATGTCAATGAAAATTTGAAGAATTGAACTCATAAATAAATATGTGAAGAAGTCTACTAATTAAAATCAGAACAACAGAGTGGATACTATGTACTTTCAAGAAACATGTTAAAATATTATGTTTAGAGGAAAATTACATTATAATAATATCTATGAAAGTTTGAAAAATTGAACTTGTTACAATGTGTATGCAATAATACAGGATTGAACAATATGAATAGGTCTTAGGCTAGGCGTACACTGGTTAGCCAAGACAAGACAAGATTAGTCACGTTTAGTGACAGTAATTCACATAGTTGCTTATGAAGCAGCACACACAGATGCAATGACTAATCGGTGTGTGTTGCTTCATAAGCAACTATGTGAAGTACTGTGACTAAACGTGACTAATCTTGTCTTGCCTTGTCTTGACTAACCGGTGTACGCCTAGCCTTACACATTTCTACTTACATACCAAACTAGAAACACCAATGATGGAGAGTAGTTCAGTAAGCTCACCTGGAAAAATGGAAAGAAATAGGTTAGATTCAACTTTGTCTGGCATTGTCAATAACATTAAAAATTAATACAGCTATATAGCAGGATCCATTTAACTTGTCAGAAAACAGCTGATTGATTGTACGCTCGTTTACTAACGTTAAATCAGCTGTTTTATGACAATTTAAAATAATCCTGATAAGTTTGAACAATAAGTTTGACAAACTTATCGTAGCGTCTATACCGGGCTTAACACTCACTATTCCATTGTTGTATGTTTATTCTTTCTGATGATCAGAATAAACGAATTTGAGTTTGAAATTTGAACTGAATAATAAAAATCTTTATGGTTTTAGTGGATATCCATACTTCGTGTACTACAGAGATTGATAGAATACAATATGTGTTTCAAGCAATGTTTTTAATAAAGTCGTAGCTCAAAGCGCCGAGGATGAACATCATTGTTCGAAACGCGTCTGCGACTCAAATAGTGTATAGCAAGAAGTTATATCTTCTCTTCTATTAAAAATCTTCAATTATTTCAAATTTCGATCCGTTTTCTGTAGGCTGATTCTTGTCGAAATATTATGCTACACAAACCGCTGACTCGCAATTACATTTGCAATTGAATGAATGAGCTAGCCGGCAGAGACTAAAAAGATAAGCAGCAATCATTCACGCCACTCTTGGTCTCAAACGGACGTTTCTGAATTTTATGGTTCAGATACGCATCGGCTGTGCATAACCGGGAATTAGTCGGCGGAGGTAGGAGGAGGAGGAGGAGGAGTAGGAGGAGGAAGAGGAAGAGCCGAGAACAAAGAGGGACTGATAGAGGGTTTGCGGTGGGGGCGGGTAGAGAGGCAGAAATGGACCACGATGAGCAAAAGATACAGCGAAATGATTTATGGAAGCTGGAGTCCAAAGTCCGCATTAATCTTGCTAATTGTTGGAATGATAACATGGGCAACTGACCTCATGCCACTCCACCCCCCTCTCCATTCTATTCAACTCCCCCCACCCCCAAAACCCCCCACACTCTTTATCATACTCTTTCTCTTTCTTCTCTCACCATCATTTGCATCACTGCATCTCTTTTGTTTCTTCATTTCAATGCTCTCAAAATATTCTAATTTTGTAGATGAATGAGAGCGAATCATTAGTCATATTTAAGACGAATTCAATACTATTCCAAGGAGAAAATTGATATCATTTGATGATAGTGGAATCCTTTTTGAGTTAGAATACTATTTTACCGTAGAGTTATTGAAACACTTTTTGTAGTGAAAATAATATTCTATCAAAGAGTTATTGTAAAACTTTTGAGAGGAAATAATCATCAAGTATTCAGTCCGTGAGTAAATTATTAATAATCTATTATATCAAATAGCTTCTATTTTCAATAAAATTAATTGATTGATTGCTGGAATAATAAAATATTGTAATATATAAGAGGTTATGGAATATACTTTCTTCTCTACTATTGAATCCGTTCGACTGAAACATCTCACAATCAGAGGCTAAATCTCCGTTTAGTTGAGTACCCACTTATCTGCGATCTAAAATCTGTGATCTTAGAAGCTCTCTAATGAGACAGTCTCCATTTTGCGACGGATTTCCTGAGTAGACGCTTTATCTAGCTACTATACTGGAAGTCGTACAACGTTCTAAACCCAATTAACAGGATAGACAGCAAGAGCTCCAAAATATCCTTTGGAGCTCAAGGTTCTTGCAAGATCTCTCTCATCTCTCGTCTTTTCTCTTATCTCTCACTCTCACTATCTCTCAATTCCACTCTTTCTCCCTTCCTCTTCCAATCTTTCTCTTTCTCTCCTTATCAACAATTATTCTTACTCATCCTCCTTTCCTCCTCAGTCTCCTCTATCTTCCTTTTTATGTCTTCTCTTTCTCCTCCTTTATGTTTCCCTCTTCCTCTTTCTGTCTGTCTTTTTCCCTTCATCATCAATCCTCCCTACTTGTTGTCTTGTCTAATATCTTGTCTTCCTCTTATATTCCTCTTTTCTGGATTCTCTCTATTGCTATTCTATTCTATTCTATTCTATTCTATTCTATTCTATTCTATTTCTGTTCTGTTCTATTCTATTCTATTCTGTTCTGTTCTGTTCTGTTCTATTCTGTTCTATTCTGTTCTGTTCTGTTCTGTTCTGTTCTATTTCTGTTCTGTTCTGTTCTGTTCTATTCTGTTCTGTTCTATTCTGTTCTGTTCTGTTCTGTTCTGTTCTGTTCTGTTCTGTTCTGTTCTGTTCTGTTCTGTTCTGTTCTGTTCTGTTCTGTTCTGTTCTGTTCTGTTCTGTTCTGTTCTGTTCTGTTCTGTTCTGTTCTGTTCTGTTCTGTTCTGTTCTGTTCTGTTCTGTTCTGTTCTGTTCTGTTCTGTTCTATTCTGTTCTGTTCTGTTCTGTTCTGTTCTGTTCTGTTCTGTTCTGTTCTGTTCTGTTCTGTTCTGTTCTGTTCTGTTCTGTTCTGTTCTGTTCTGTTCTGTTCTGTTCTGTTCTGTTCTGTTCTGTTCTGTTCTGTTCTGTTCTGTTCTGTTCTGTTCTGTTCTGTTCTGTTCTGTTCTGTTCTGTTCTATTTCTGTTCTGTTCTGTTCTGTTCTGTTCTGTTCTGTTCTATTCTGTTCTGTTCTGTTCTGTTCTGTTCTGTTCTGTTCTGTTCTGTTCTGTTCTGTTCTGTTCTGTTCTGTTCTGTTCTGTTCTGTTCTGTTCTATTCTGTTCTATTCTGTTCTGTTCTGTTCTGTTCTATTCTGTTCTGTTCTGTTCTGTTCTGTTCTGTTCTGTTCTGTTCTGTTCTGTTCTGTTCTGTTCTGTTCTATTCTGTTCTATTCTATTCTGTTCTGTTCTGTTCTATTCTATTCTGTTCTATTCTATTCTATTCTATTCTATTCTATTTCTATTCTATTCTATTCTATTCTCATCTACTATTCTATTCTCTTAGCACCAGTATCCTTCTTACTTGTTCAATAGATTTCAAGCAGTTTTTGGTAGATCTGGTGATTCCTCCAATTGGAGACCAGTTCTGAAAGGTGTTCCACAGGGTTCTGTATTGGGACCCCTTCTTTTCTCTATTTTCATCAACAATGTTTCCACTGTATTCTCAAACTGTTCATATCACCTATTTGCGGATGATCTTATGATTTATGCACACAGTTCAAAGAGTGTATCCTGAAGTAATTCAATCTATAAATCAGAATATCAATTCACTTTTGCAATGGACTAATGCCCATAAGCTCTTTCTCAATGCACAAAAGACTAAAGCATGATCCTTGGCTTCCCTACTCTTCTTAGCATAATTGATCACGATTGACTTCCCTCAGTCACGGTTGCAGGTAATGTTGTTCCCTATCTGAAGAGTGTGCGAACTCTTGGATTGTTTATAGACCAGAATCTTAGCTGGAAGGAGCAGACCACTCACGTCTGCAACAGAGTGTTTGCAGGTATGCACCAGTTCAAACGTCTAAAACAATTCCTACCTCGAAGCACACGTATTCTGTTGGTCCGATCATTGATAAGGCCTTTTATTGATTATTGCTCACCTGTATATGTTGACTTGACTGATGAATTGAACAGTAGGATACAGAGATCGCTGAATTATGCTGTAAGATACATTTATGATGCCAGACGTGATGAGCATATAACACCCTACTACATGGAACTGGATTGGCTGAAGATCAAGAATCGAAGGAAATACTTTCTCCTGATTCTTGTGTATAGGATCATAGTGAGAAATGAAGGACCAGCTTACCTTCGCAAGTCGTTCACTTTGCTGGCTTCCGTTCATACCGCTCGTCAAACCAGGTCTCATCAATACACACTACAAATCCCTCATCACCGTACATCCATATTCAACTCATCTTTTATTACCACAGCCTGCAGAGAGTGGAATTCCCTTCCTACTCACATTGTATTTTCAACTTCTCTCCCATTGTTCAAAAAACGATTGCATGACTATTTGCTGGGGATTGATGAGTGACTGGTCGGTCTTAGTGCTTAACATCTTCTTTCTTTCATTACTATTATTATTATTATTATTATTCACCAATCATGTCATTGCTGTACTTTTACAATCTTAGTTATTTATTCATTTCTATTTATTATTTGATTCTCATTTTATTGATTTATTTTTTATTATTATTTTTCTTGTGAAAGTTGTCAACCTTTATTATAGATTTAATCTGCTGTATTATAGTTATAGTAAGTAGTATGATATTATTTTTCAAAATTGCAATTATTTACTTTAATTATTGTAACTTGGTCATTGCTGTACTGTTTTGAATTAATGTGCCATGGGTCTTTCTCGACTCAGCACACGAATACAACATCAACCAATCAATTAAAAAATCAATCAATCAATCAATCTCATCTTTCTCTCACATCGGATCCTCTCACTCTTTCTCTCTTCCTCTTCCAGTCGCTGTCTTGCACTTACTTGGTCTTTCTGCCTCTTTCTCTCCTGCTCTTCCTCCTTATGACTATCTGTTTTCCCTTCACCAACAATCTTCTTTACTTATTATCCTCCTTCCCTTCTCTGTCACCTTTATCTCTGATCTTTCTTTTTGATCGGATTCTCTCTTTTTCTTCTCCTCTCTTCCTCCATCACTCACACTCTCTCTCTCTTACACCCTCTTCAATCTCCCCCCCCCCTATCTTCTCTCTCCTTCCTGCCGTCATTTTGGAGTTCTCCATCTAGAAAACCTCAGGGTGGAGATTGCAGATAAAGCATGCGTCAGATTAAACCTACGCACAAGTTTCAAGTGTCACTAGAGCTTCGGACTAATTTTACTTAGCAAAAAAACTGAGATTCAGAGAGATTTTTCAAACCAAGTCTGTGTTCAATTCTCAAGCAGTTTTCGTTATTATTAGTAGTGTGGGAGAAAAAGGGAGTTGATGAAAATTCAAGTTTTTTCCCTGAGGTGCCTAAGTTCAATTCTCAGGTAGATCTTGTTATCAGGGAAAGTGTGGGAGGGTATAATATTTTATGGAAATTCAGGTTTTTCTTGATTTTGATTAGGATACAAGAGTGTATATATTATTAATCAAGACTCCCGGTACAAGTATTGATGTGAGATTTCCTTGATTTATCGTGGAAAAAAAATTATATAAAGTTGTAAAACAAGAATTGAAATATCAATAGGGGAAAAGCTGGGCTGTAGTAAGTTTTGGCGGTTGAATCAACTATGTGAAGTACTGTGACTAAACGTGACTAATCTTGTCTTGTCTTGACTAACCGGTGTACGCCTAGCCTAATACTTAACGTATCCAAGTTGAAATTTTTGTGTTTGACCATTTTCATCGGTTCATAATTTCTAATCTCACCTCAACACTCCGTAAACCAACAATAACTGCATGATTCAATTATCATCACCGAATTTTTTTGATAACCCATCAACAAAGCCTCTACCTTCGTAAACCACCTACCCGTTTTAAACCTCATAATCACACAGAGCAACCTCATAAAAGCCTCATTACTTTCAACACATGGCAGCCATTCAACAATCAATTTCAATCGCTTCAATTCACAAATTATGATAGTGAGAATTGAAAATGTCAGATAAACAGAGTTACTAGTGAGGTGGTCAATAATCAATTAGTGCTACCCATTTCAAGCCACCGATTGAACTATAATTATAGGATGCCTATCTATGTTGTGCTATTTCCACTTGAATTATGAAACCGAGAAATATATACTGTATAAATATAGTGTATATACTACATGGATATGATATGTTACATAAGCATAAAATGTTCAGTGGTATATGGTGCACTATCTATACAACAATATCCAAGAATTCAAACTTTGATAGTGAGTTAATGTTTTCATTGTTTTAGAAAAATGTTTTTTCAAAATCATTTCAGTAGTAAGGAATCCTTCCTTCTTGCCACAAAACAGTAGCCTATTGGAAACCGATATACAGACTTATTAATATGGTGACTTAAATATAATATGGTAATATGGTGAATATAGAATATAACATAGAATATATAGAATGGAAATGAACTTTATTGAACAAAACAAAAAGAAAGTTTTGTTCAATAGAGTTCATTTCTATGGTGACTTACATATTCTACTCAATTATCAAATCTGTTCAATTATCATGTTATATTTCCAGGTGAAGTACTTCACTGTAATGAATATCTAATACATCTTTTAAATACTATTATACTATTTTTGAGGTGCCTCCTTTTTTTTGTTTAGGAAAGATGTCCCACTTTAATCCATGGAAAACATGTCTCACACTGTTATTTAAAGGAAGATATTAGTGAATAAGTATACCACGCTTCGCCACGGGAAGATATCCCACTTTGTTGAATAGTAGAGATGCCCGCTCAATTGCACGGGAAAAAATTTTATTTTATTTTTTTTGTAGGGAAGATGTTTCTAATTTTTTCGTGTAGGGAAGATGTTTCTAATTTTTTCGTGTAGGAAAGATGTCTCACTTTGTCATGGAGAGATAATGTAGCCCCACATTGTCTGTAAGCGAAGATGTTTCACTTTGCTTTTCACATAATATGTCCCACTTTGTCGCATGTTGGAGATGTTCCACTTTGGTAACGTCAACCAGTAATCCACACTTCTCTCAACCACTGGAAGTAATGCACAATAAAATTCGGTGTGGAAGTGGTGAGCGATAAAATGACAAACAAAGAGGATTTGCGAACAGGTGTGGAAGGGGAAGGAGTGAGAAGGAGACAGGTAAAAAGAGGAGGAGGAAGAGAGGAAGAAAAAGGAGTGAGATAGAGGAGATACTAGAAATGCTTCCATCCACCTGAATTAGACCGAAGCTGCAGCATTGAGTGGAATTCCTGCTCTAAAGACTGGCAACGGTACTGATCTGAGTTTACGCTCTGGCGAGAATTGTGAACTGCTGGGGAGGAGGAGGAGGAGGAGGAGGAGAAGGAAGAGGAGGAGGTGTAGGACAGTAAGAAGTGGAAGAAGGAGGAGGAGGGAGGAGGAGGATAGGAGTGGGAAGGGAGGAGGAGGTGGGAGGACAGTGAGGGAGGAGGAGAGGGAGGAGGAGGAGAGGAGGAAGTGGAGGAGAGAGGAGGGAGGAGGAGGAGGAGGAGAGGAAAGTGGAAGAAGAGAGGAGGAAGAGAAGGAGGAAGAGAATAAGGAGGAAAAGAAAATGAATTGATGGAGGGGTAGGTCGATGATGGCACTAGTGTTGAAGAAGAAGAAGAGAAAAGATAAGAAGAAAGAGAAGAATTACGAGAAGAAGGAGGACGAGGAGTGAGGAGAGGAGGAGGAGTAGGAGGAGTAAAAGAAGGAAAAGATGGGAGAGGAAGAGAATAAGGAGGGGAGGAGAATGAATTGATGGAGGAAACGTTGATTATTATAATGTTGGATAAGGAGAAGAAGAAGAGGAATGATAAGAAGGAAGAGGAGAAGGAGGAGGAGGAGAGAAGAAGGAGTAGGAGGAGTAAGAGGAGGAGCGTTACTTCTTAATGATCATTGGAAAATGAACATTTGAAATACTATTGTGATCAACATTAAAATATCTAATATTCTATACAGATGCCATACCAGATTCAAGTAAGATAGCAAATATCATGGGAATTGCTAGATCATTATCCTTCCCACTATATTTCCCGATACTCGTTCACAAGGTTCTATGTAAATTTGAACCAGCAAAATAGAGGTTCTCCTAATAGCGAGGAAAACCGAACACGTTTTCATTTCATGATAAAATCATGAAGAGAAGAACAGAAGAAGATGGAGAAAGTGTAAGAGTGAGAGAGTGGAATAGAAAAAAGATGTGAGAAATGGAATGACAAAATTATGTGGAAGAGGAAAGGAAAAAAGGTAGAAGCAAATAGGGAAAAAAATGCGTTGAACTACGAGCAATGGTCGTGGACAAAAGGGAGAAGGAAATGCGAGTGAGAAAATAAAAGTGAACAAGAGAAAAGCTGAACAACAGAGGTGAAAATTCCCATAGTTTAGGGAAAACGTGGTTTTAGGGTTCATGCAATGATAAATGGGCGTTCTTTGAAAAGGAACCCTCATGACCTAGTTTACAAAACGTTTGGTTTCCTTGACCAGTTTGAAAATTTGGAAAAAGCGATCACGGTTTTCGTCAATTATTCCAGTTTTAATGCTCCAATGGCGCATTCATTTCCCTATTCTCGATTTCCCTTTCGTATTAAAACAATTTCTTCAGAGACCTTTGATTTTTGTTATGAGGATGAAAGAGATTATTAGATATTGCAGTTAACCAACTGCTATGATCCTACTATACAGGGTGTCCCAAGAAATAGTGACTCCAGGTACTAACACGGTATTCTACAAGCCAAAACAACCGTGGTGAAGCGTGGTATACTTGACCGGTCACCGCCGGGTATATTTCCTATAGGACATGTACCCGGCGATGACCGGTTAAGTATACCACGCTTTGCCACGGCAAAACAAACATGAAATGTCATTGGTATAATGCCGAATTCTCCTTAGTTTCTCATAATCCACCATCATGATTTTTCACTTTTTTTTTCAATAATGGGTGAATATATAGAATTGAAACTTTGAAACTACATTTATGACAACTCGACAATGCTAAAAATGTTTTTGACAATTTGAAACAAAAAAACAAAATGACGGCCATTTAAAATTATGTTTCAAAATTACTCGAAAACCGTTGATAATACAAAATTTTTTTCAAGAATAACATGTTTCAGTAAATTCAATTACAAATCGATTGACACACCCTATTTGTTGAGATTTAACAAAAATATTAACTGAGTTATGGCAGTTTTATTGATAGATTACCACTAAATCTGAATTGAACGATATTTAAAATTTACAACAGTAAACTTTGAATTTGATGTGAAGAAGAATCACATGCCAATACGTTCGACTTAAAATTCTCTACTTAACCTCTGTTGAACGGCGGTTGCAGATTCATTCCATTTGAAATATTGTTCAACAGCAAATACGCGATGTTGCAAGGTCAATTGCGACAATGTTACTAAAACTGGATACTTTAACAAACAAAATTGTGTCGCTCGGCAGTCACAGACAGCTCCACTCCACTGATACTATCCTACTCAAATCCATGCGTTCTTTTCGCGCCAACCAGTACAGTAGCTAGATGTCGTCTGGCGAATTTCGAAGTTATTCCACGCATTCAATAATCTATTTTTTAGTGTGATAAGTGTCATTATGCAATGTCTTCAGTCCACAAAAGCAAATTCAGTTTATTCCAAGAAAATGTGTTGTGGAATTACAGTGTATTTATTGTTCAAGAAGTCATGTTTTTGAAATAGGTTGAGACGCGTAAGGCTAGGCGTACTCCGGTTAGTCAAGACAAGGCAAGACAAGATAAGTCACGTTTAGTCACAGTACTTCACATAGTTGCTTATGAAGCAACACACACCGATTAGTCATTGCATCGGTGTGTGCTGCTTCATAAGCATCTATATGAATTACTGTGACTAATCTCGTCTTGTCTTGTCTTGACTAACCGGTGTACGCCTAGCCTTAGTCTATGCGCGTGATCAACAAGCAGGACTGTCTCTCTCCTATGTTTTCTCCACTGTCTACGTTTGATTCACCCGCCTTCCTAAAAAATCCTGCTCCACCAAACCATAGAAAACCTCCTAACTCATCCAACAACAATCCCACGAGAACGCCACCGATTATTACCTCCATTCAGTCGCCCCAAAAGTACTTTCGAAGTCCCCATAAATTCGTGAATACTCAACAGTGGTTATTCCAGTCAACTGGCTCCGTGCAAACTTACTTGCTAGTGGCGAAGTTGGGACTTAAAGTGGGCAACTTTGACTTGTGATTACCAACATTATTGGCTGGATTTCAATAGGGCCCACCCACTTTCACCTGCTAGGAAACTTTTGCAATGGATTGGATGCGGGACTGCGAATAATCCACACTTGCAACCATAGATGGGTATAATATGATGCTGTGAATGTACCCACATAGAAAGGAGAGACTCTTCATAACCTATACCTATTATAATACCTAAAATCTAAATATCTATACTCGTACCATAATATTTAACAATAGTCCAAATATCTATATTTTTGGTTGTTGTGGATATCCATACTTCGTCTTTTTTATTCTATCTATATTTTGTCCCATCATTATTATTTTGTAGCCTTATACACTGCAGCCTTGCATATTTTGCTATTTCACAAAATCTGCATATATGTCAAACGTATCATCATATCTCTAGTCCTATACACTTCTGTACCCTTTGGCCTTCTATACTTTGCCTTGTAGCAAAATTTACCTATTACCAAAAGTGCTCTTATACAAATGATGATTATGACACCATGCAATACGATAAGCTTCACAATCTTCAAATGACTGGTGAGTTATCTTCAAAGAATTTATACTACTTATTTATACCAGTATAGAACAGTTGATTTCCAACACAATATATACATCTTTATTTATACTCACATAGATGGTAGAGACTCATGGTAACCTACTACACCTTTTCCAGTTGTAAGAAATTGTAATTGAGAAAACATCAGTTGTAAATGAGAACGGTCAATATTGTATTTGAGAAGATATCACATGTAATTGAGAATGGTGAATTGTAAATGAGAAAGTATAATTTAAAATTGAGAAGATGTCACTTGTAATTGAGAAATCAAATTAAAGAACCAGTTGACCTTTTTCACGTTTCTAACTTCTCATTTACATGTGAGGATTTCTCATTTACAATTCACCTTTCTCAATTACATGTGATAATATCTTCTCAAATACAATTGACCGTTCTCATTTACAACTGATGTTTTCTCAATTACAAATGACTATTCTCAATTACAACTGATACTTTCTAAAATTGAATGGACACTTCCTCAAATACAGTTGGAAAAGGTGTAGAGTAGGCCATGTTAGAGTAGTAGCATGTAGCGCTACTTACTTCGACCAAATTTGATGCTAACTTATCAGTTACTCTAACTAGCATGAGGTCCAAGTATTTTAGACCAGACCATGAGCGCACAGGTTGTATAAATTACATTATATACTGAGAAATTTCATGAAATCATTTTGAAGTTTGTCAAAGGTTATCAAAGGTGGAGTTTTGTTTATCAAGAAAACCTTCTTGAAATATGCTGCAGAAGAAAATATTGAAGTGTATGAATTTATAACTTGGTCTTAAATATTGAGAATTGATAGATTTTGTGGAGAATGCTATTTTAACAAGAAAATGTTCAGATTCAATATTCCAAAATGGAAATACACCTGAAAAAACAGAGTTGAGGGTAGACAAAGATATGAAATCAATATGAAGATTAATGAGAGATCAATAATAGTTTTGTATCTGAAACTCCAAAAATCAATTTGGAAACAACTCAGAAAAACCTCAAAACATGAGGGAAACCAAAGTACATGCTCTGGAAACAACAAATCATTCGCAAAGACACACCAGATTATCATTCCAACATTTCTGTACAGATATCTCAAAACATACATTTCAAAAACAGTGTATTTGAAATAAATACCTTTTCGAAATGTACATATTAAACTTTTACTTCATGTATAATTTCCCAGAACAAATCCGTGTGTATGTCTTCTGGATGGAACAAACACAAATTGAGAAATTTTAAACAACCCAAATATCCCGAAAAGTATGAAAAACAAACATGGCATACGTCGACTGCAATCCGAAATCAGTTTTCTGATCTCATCTTCCTCTCTCCCTCTCTCTCTTCTCCATCTTTCTCTCTTTCAATATATATCTTTCTCTCTTTCTTTCCCCCTATCTCTCTCTCTCTCCTCAATCCGGGATGCAGAGAGATTAGTAGGCGCATTTGCATAACATAAAGTTAGCATGCAGAGCAATTTGAATTTTCCATTTAACTTCCAAATATAGGAGGCTATTTGAGCTAGACTGGGACTGTGCTGGATTCTCAACTACATTTTCTCAATATTCCTCCTTCTCTGCTTCATCATTGTTTTCTCTCTCTCTCTCTCTCTCTCCATCACTATCTCTCTCTGTTTCTCTACATTCTTTTATCTTTTCATCTGCGTTGTAAATCTTATTTTCATCTTCATCTTCACCACTCTTTTTACGTCTTCTAACAAATCATATTCTGATTTTCATCTCCCTTCCAATCTTACTTCTACTTCTTCTCCTCCTGCTCCTTCTCCTTCTTCGTCTTCTTCTTTTTCCATCTTCTCCATCTTCTACTTCATCATCATCATTATCATCTTCTTCTTCTTCTTCTTCTTCTTTTTCTTCCCTCTTTTTCTCTTCTTCTTCCCTCTTCTTTATCTTTCTCTTTCCTCTCCTCCTTCTCGTCTTCCAGAATTCCCATCCTCCTAGTTTCTTTATTTTCTTTTTCTTCTTCATCCACTCTTATCCGCTCTTCTTTTTTTTTTCTCTTCTGTTTCGGCTCTCCACCTCTCTCACTTCCCCACTCCATTTTTATCTGTTCTTGCTTCTCTCCTCTTTCACACCTTCCTCTGCTGTTTCCTCTCTTTTTCTTCTCTCCTATCTTCTACAAACTCATAAAATTGTCTCGAATAAAATTTTATTCTCTCTGTACACGTTTCCCTCATTGCATACAAACTTGTCTCATGAAAAACCTCCCTCTTATTCATCAATCTGCTATTCAAATCAAATATATTATTTCTTTCATTGAATGTATTTGTTTTTTCCACTATAGAGTCATGGGTTCTCCTCCAGTACTCCTCTCACTCCTCCCACCTCCTACTCCTCCTACTCCTCCTCCTCCTCCTCCTCCCTCCTCCTCCTCCTCCTCCTCCTCCTCCTCCTCCTACTCCTAGATGAATAAAGTATATAATCCAATCTAATCTCTTGCTATGTTCAATCGATAAAATTTTGAAATTTCTATTATATTCAATTTTCATTATCTAGGATTTAAGCCAATATATTTTGTATCATACAGGAATAAAGTGTACAATCCAATCTAATGTAATCTCACACTCTCTCCCCAACCATTATTGCTACTATTCCATCATCTCTATCCTTTTATCCTCATTTTACCTCTCTCAATCATCATCTATCTCTTCAATTTCCCACTCCTCCTTTCCCATAACACTCCACTATAACTGGCCTAGATTTTACTACATTCACACCACTACACTCTTTCCCTATTCCAATATTCTAATACGATTCACTCTACGAAATAGTGGAAGCAACAACTCGCACCCATCCACTCACTGTCGATTGAACCAATTATCGGGTTGCTTGTCGAAACGAAATGGATCCCATGTCATCAACACTATCATCATCAACCTTCTCCTCCAACAATTCATTCTCCTCCCCCTCCTCATTCTCTTCCTCCTCTATTTTCTCATTTTTCACTCCTCCTTCTCCTCCTCCTACTCCTCCTGCTACTCCTCCGACTCCTCTTCCTCGTCATCCTCCTCCTCCTCCTCCTCCTCCTCCTCCTCTCCTCCTCCTCCTCCTCCTCTTCTCCTCCTTCTCCTCCTCCTCCTCCTCCTCCTTGACCATCTCATCTATCTCTCATTACTTCACCTTCACCTCCTCTTCTCACACTTTCTCCTCTAACTACTCTTCCTCCTCATTCTCTTCTTCCTCCTTTTCCTACTCTTCCGCCTTCTTCTCTTTATTCTCTTCCTCCTCCTCCATCTCCTCCTTCCTCTCAACCATCTAATCCTTCTCCTACTCTTCCTCCTCATCCACATTCTCTTCTGACACCTCTTCCTCCTCCTTCTTCTCCCCCTCCTTTTTCCATTTCTTCTTATTCTCCCTCTATTACTCCTTCTTCTCCTGCTTCTCCTTCTTCTACTTCTTCTCATTCTCCACCTTCTTCTCCTTCTATCTCCTTCTTCTCCTTCTCCTTCTTCTCCTTCTCTCACTCCCCAATTCATGTCCGAACTTCGCCTTTTCATCTAGATAACTCGCAATTATTGAATTATTAGTATATTTTCGCTTTATATCCATAATGATGGCATAATTTATAAGCTAATGTAGATTTGACACATAATCAATTATATATTTGTTATTATAATCTAGAATTTAAGCCGTCATATTTGTTATCTACATGAATAAAGTAATAAATCTATATCTAAGTCCCCAACTCCTCTTGCTCCTCCTTACTCCTCCTCCTCCTCCACCACCTTCTCCGTCACCTCCTCCTCTTCTTCTTTGTCCTCCTCCTTCTCTTCTTCTTTCTTCTCCTCCTTCTCTTCTTCTTTCTCCTCCCTCTCTTCCTCTTCTTCTCTCTCCTCCTCCTTCTCTTCTTCTCCGTCCTCCCCAACCATCTCATTTTCTTCCGTTTTCTCCGCCTTCAAATTTTCAGTTGTTGCATAACATCAAACTGTAGTCATAAAAATGTTACAAAATGTAACTGAAAATATCCCTAATCTTCCAAGAAATTTAGGAAAATATCGCTCCAGAAAAATATTCCTTCAAATTTCGGAAAATATTGCCAAGCGTCTTCCAGAAAATATCCTACATTTATGATCAAACGAAGAAAATGATAGTGGAAAAGAAAACAATTTTCGAGTGACTTATGCCCGCTCGGACGAGATTGAAATGCGACTCAAACCGTACAAAATTAAACAAGCGCTCTCTTGAGGAAAATTCGAGCTTTTGTGAAAAAGTTGTTTTAGAAGTTAACTTCTTTGCCAGCAGCATTCTACGAATAAACAAGACGACTAGTTAATGAAAAATTCTGATTTGATATCTCAGCTGAAGAAAGCACTGACTGACTCTACTTCATCAGGACGTAATTACCTTAATAGACTCCTTCCTTTTCCTCATATTCCCCTATTCTCTTTCCATGCCTTTCTTCTATCAATTATTTTTCCCTCCTCAGTACTATCTTCTATTCTGGCATTACCTCATTTTTCTACCGTCTTTAATTTTTTCCTCAATTCACTTTTTACTCAAACAATATTACAAATAAATATCATATAAAATATAGAGGGACAGTGGATCGAATGAATAAATAGATGTTAAAGAATGCGTCACTCGCCACGTGACATCCCAATAAATTTCTCCCACAGCAAACACCAAACTTCCCATAGTACAAGACTACTCAGACAAAGAAAAGAAACAAAGCTATCATAACAATTCTTCTCAAAATCATTAATATTTATAATTTATCATCTATCATTTAAATATATCATTTTATTCCTACTAAAATTTCCATAACCATAATGACTTACTTCAAAACAAAATCCACAGATTACCAGCGAATTACCAACGTTTGACTTCTGTCAAAACTCACTAAGGCTGCCAAAATAATTTCCTCATGGATTTTCAAACTGTCGCCCAGGCAAAAGTGGGCTGTGCAGAGACGGAGTCATAATCAAGGACTACTCCAAAATTGTCAGAGAAGAAATAAAATTGGATTATCAACTAATCTCTCTTCTGGTCCTCCTAGTTAAGCAAGATAATTAAGCGCTGAAGATGTGGAGAGGGGGAGGAGGAGAGGAAGGGAGTGGAGGGGGAGTAGAAGGAGGGGGAGAGGTAGGAGGAGGGGTGGGAGGAGGAGGAGGAATAGGAGGAGGAGGATGAGGAGGAGAAGAAGGATCTTCTTAGAAACAAGAACCAGCAAGCAACATAAAACTAATTAAAAGTTGCCGCTTGTCCAAAATTGCCAGAAAATACAAGACAGAGAAAGATTGTGTGTTAGGGAGGTGGATGTAAAGAGAATTTTGAGAGAGAGAGAGAGCACGAGTGAGGAAGAGGAAGAGAGGAAGAAGAAGAAAGAAAAGGACAGGATAGGTGGAGGAAATATAAAGGGATATAGAGATGAAGATATTGATATAGAATGGAATTGAATTGAATTGAATGACTGCCTTTATTTTCAACCTGGGAGGGCGAAGTTAGGGCGCAGTCGTCCCTCTCTTACACTTAAAAGATAGAGATCGAGAGAGAGATCAAGGGATGTAGAGGTGGAAATATAGATCAAGATAGAGAGAGAGAGATAAAGGGATATAGAGATGAAGATATAAATATAGGTAGAGATCGAGAGGGAGAGATAAAAAAAATAAAGTGAAAGAGAGAAAGACGGATGAGGAGATGAAGATATAAAGAGATAACCAGATAAATCTCTTTAAAAAATTTAATCAATAGATTTATTTATTTTTTTTCGTGAAAAGGTTAGAGATAAAGAGATAAAGAGATGAAGAGATACAGTTGATTTGTGATTTATCCACATAAAATAGTGAAGTTTGAACATAGAAATGTCCATTCATGAAAATGGATGCCCAGAGATATATTTATTAACAAGAGGAAGATTAGGTTCCAGATAAGATTTCTTCATCAATGTGGAGGGAGAGAGGAAAAAAGTGAGAGATAGAAAGTGTGAGAGGAATCCATTATGGTAAACCTTCCATCAGGAAAAGATGATTTGAAAAGAGCCAAAAAAGATATCTTCAATGATATAGAAATCAACCAAGGGGAAAGAATGAGAAAGACCACAAAAAGAGAATAAGAGAAAGTTTAGAAGTAAGCACCCAAGAGCAAGAGATGAATAACTCAGAGAGAGAGAGAGACTAAATAAAGTCAAGTGGACACTCAAGAAGTCTCTCCTGTAGATTACCGGCTTTTTCCTGATGTAAAGCAATATAACTGCCGTAGTTTATAAGCACGCCAGATAATTATATAATCTGCTCCGTCTCATCCAGTGACGCCCAAGAGGTGCAAGAATGATTTAATGGGGTATTAAATTTTTAATAGCTTTTAAGAGCGTCCCTCCCACCTAAGTGACACATTTTATCTCCAATATGGAGCTCAGAAAAAGTGTCCAGCTGCCTACATAATTCATGGAACATTCTCTGCTCATTATAAACGAGCAGCTTGAGATTAAGAAAATGGGGAAGTTGTCAAAGAGTTGATTAACTCTCATTGAGAGAGAGAAAGAGAGAAAAATTAGAGAGAGAGGGAAAAAAATTAAAAGTCTTCAGAAATTCAGTTGAAAAAAATATTGGGCAAAAAGACTGTTGTTGATCTTCAACTGTGATAATTTTTGAATTATTTATCTTGATTAATAAGTTTGACTCGTTCAACCAGATGAATAATAAGTGAAGTCAGATTATTTTTAAAGCGCTTATTGACAGGGAAAGTAGAGAGAGCAAGTTACTTTCTGGAAGTACTTGCCATTACGTCACTTTCTACTTTTTAATGTTCTTCTCAACACATTGAGTTATTGTTGATAATGTTATTGTTTGTGGGAATAATTGTGTTATTATTCTCACAAATCATCGGATTAATAAAACGATGCGTTCCTTCTGCTCTACTGGCTGAAAGTGGGAGAAAGTGATTACATGACCACCCACGTGACCATCTACTTTCCTTGGAGTGGCAAGTAAAAACAAACAAGTTTGATTTTACTTCTAGAAAGTGATTACTTTCTCTGAAGTGGAAAGTACCCCTATAGACAGGGAAAGTAAGGGGTAGGTTGAAGAGGCAAGTACTTGCTGGAAGTTACTTTCTCTCTCTACTTTCCCTGTCAATGAGCGCCTTAAGATAGCTATGAACAAGAAAAACATACTATAGTGCACAATGCGATTGTCATTTCCATCCTCGGCTTGAAATGAAGGATTCCATCCAAGGATTTTCATCCTTAAGGTACGATTTACCATCCGCCTTATATTGCTATGACTTGGTATACGGCATCAACTCAACACACAGAAATAGGTACAGTCATTTTCCTAGCAGCCAATTTCGGCAGCGTCTCTACTTCACTTTAGTAATGAAGTGTTATATTCAAGAATTCACGAATGAATTCAGCAGCATTTCTCTGCTCTTAGAAAATCCGGCCTTATTTGAAAGACCACTGGCCAGCTTGGTTCATAATTCAATTGGAATACCCGGCAATTTTGTCATATTGTGTGCTGTTCGATCATCTGGGCATGGATGCATATAACACCGAAATATCAGTTTCTTATGACATCTGTTATTATTTATCTATTCATTCATTCATCAATTGTCACAATACATCATAACCTGAGTTACACCCATTTGACTGGTGACTGTTTACTTTCCTGTTACTGCGGCTTTCCTTGCACAGTCTTTTCTGTCAATTGCCATTAAATCAAGTATCAACACTACACAGACTATTCAAGTCCTTTATTGAAAAATATTCCAGGCATTGACTATAATCGGGTAAGGCTAGGCGTACACTGGTTAGTCAAGACAAGACAAGACGACATTAGTCATGTTTAGTTACAGTAATTCACATAAATGCTTATAAAGCAGCACACACCGATTAGTTATTGCATCGGTGTGCTGCCCATAAGCAGCTTGAATTATTGTGACTAAACGTGACTAATCTCGTCTTGTCTTGTCTAACCGGACACCAGCCTTGTCAAGACAAGACAAGAGATTAGTCACGTTTGGTCACAATGCGTTTATGAGCAGCACACACCGATGCAATGACTAATCGGTGTGTGGTGCTTCATAAGCATCTGTGTGAAATACTGTGACTCAACGTGACTAATCTCGTCTTGTCTTGTCTTGACTAACCGGTGTACGCCTAGTCTTACTGTTGTTTTCCTTGCACAGTCTTTTCTGTCAACTGCCATTAAATCAAGTGTCAACACTATACAGACTATTCAAGTCCTATACTGAAAAATATTCCAGGCATTGACTATAATCAGGCTAATGATTGCAAGCCTTCAACTCGATCAGTGAGCTTTTCCATAATTCGACTTCAATTCCGAAACGATTGTAGTCCAATCAATATATTAGCCTAGAATTATACGGTAGGAATCGGATTAGCCATCGTAGCAAATGAAGGGGAAACGTTAAGACATTCCAGACTGAGCAAATTCTTTGATCGATCGCTTATTACACTTTCAAATTAGCGGCGAAAGAGAGGCGAAGAACGAGAAATGAGAAGAGATGGAGATAGAGGGAGAAGGATGAGAATGAGAAAGGTGTGGGAGGGATTGAGTGGGATGAGAGGAGGATGAAGTGGAGAGAGAGAGAAAGAGAGAGTGGTTAAGTGGGAGGAGGAGGAGAAGAAGAAGAAGTAGAAGAGGAAAGAAAAATGAGAACAAGTAGGAGAAGAAATGAGGAAAAGAAGAGTAGAAGAAAAAGAAAAGGAGAAGAGATGAAGAAGAAGAAATAGAGGAGAAAGGTGAGATGAAGAAGAGAGGAGAAGAGAAGAAGAAGAGAGAGAGAAGAAGGAGGAAGAGAAAGAAAGAAGAAGAAGAGAGAAGAAGAGGAAGAAGAAGAAGAAGAAGGAGAAGAAGGAGAAGAAGAAGAAGAAGAAAGAAGAAAAGAAGGGAAGAAGGAGGAGAAGGGAGAGAAGAAGAAGAAGGAAGAAAAAGAAGAAGAAGGAAAGGAGAAGGAGGAGAAGAAGAAGAAGAAGAAGAAGAAAAAGAAGAAGAAGTAAGAAGAAGAAGAAGAAAAAAAAAGAAAAGAAAAGAAGGAAGAAGGAAGAAAAGAAGAAGAAGAAGAAGAAGAAGAAGGAAGAAGAAGAAAGAAAGAAGAAGAAAAGAAGAAGAAGAAAGAAGACGATGAAAATAAGAAGATGAAGAAAGAGGAAGGAGAAGAAAAAGAAGAGGAATAAGAAGAAAGAGAAAAAGACAAGAGAAGAAGAAGAAAAAGAGAAGACGAGAGGAAGAGAGAGTAGAAGGGTTAAGTGAGAGGGATGAAGTGGGAATAGGAGGACGATGAAGAGGACAGACAGAGTAAGAAACAGAGAGAATGATAGAGAATTGTAGGAGTAGTAGAAGAGAGTGAGAAGAACACAAAATGACAATCACATTAGAAAGGTTTCTCTCTGAATAATTACACCTCGACCAGAGGACAATGAATATGGCAATTTTTCATAACTTCCTTATTTCCCTACATTTCTATATTCTCCCACTTCCTGTACTTTTTTCAATTTCTTTGCACTGGTTGACTGATCGTCATGCAACCTCAAAGTGACGTAGAACACGCTGGGACTAGCTGAATTCCAACACGAAACCTTACAACTTATTCAGAGTGTAGCCTATTCTTTTATATTTTCTTAGGGAGGATTCAATTGTAATTGACAGATAATTGATTCACAAAAGTTATGGGTAGATAATTATTACCCATTTTTTTTTTTTGAGGGTGATGCCCACATGAGCTCTAGGCTTGTGCGTGAGTAATGAGAGAGGTGATGATGAGAGGTGACGACTGTTTTTAGGCAGTCGGCTTTTCGTCTCCTCCGAAAGACGGGAGTGGCCGTTTCTGTCAAAATCCGTTCCGGCAACTGTATTCGATCTTGGAACCTTTGTATTATCAGACAGGCGCTTATCGCCCTCGGCTACGGACCACTCCTAGAAAAAAACTTATTACATGAGGTTATCTATCTATACAATTATAAAAATGGGATAGTGTATAAATTATATTATGAAAATATAGTATAATATAGTGTAGGCTATATAGATAATGAGATAGTGTCTGTCTGTCTGTAGGTCCATCACGCCTAGAATACTTGACTGATAAAGCTGAAATTTTGCATGAGGCTAGGCGTACACCGGTTAGTCAAGACAAGACAAGACGACATTAGTCATGTTTAGTCATAGTAATACACATAGCTTCTTATGAAGCAGCACATACCGATGCAATGACTAATCGATATGTGTTGCTTCATAAGCAACTATGTGAAGTACTGTGATTAAACATGACTAATCTCGTCTTGACTAACCGGCGTACGCCTAGCCTAACAAGGAAGGACATAGGCCTATTTACATATTTCAAGGATATTTTTTAAGGATTTGAAATTTTCTTGAATTGACCTGAATTTGCTCTCAGCATTGATAAGGTAATGTTAAGATCAAAATCATATGATTCTTTTCAAACTTATTAGGCTAGGCCTACACCGGTTAGTCAAGACAAGAGAAAACGAGATTGGTCACGTTTAGACACAGTACTTCACAAAGTTGCTTATGAAGCAACACACACCGATTTGTCATTGCATCAGTGTGTGCTGCTTCATAAGCAACTATGTGAATTACTGTGACTAAACGTGACTAATCTTTTTTGCCCAATCCATCAAAAATACATCCCAAATTTTCTATCAGAAACCTCATTCTAATTTACATCTATCGATCATGGACATTTTTTCGGTTTTTATGTCAATGTTAACATACAAAATTAATATAGCGGGTTTTGAGTTTCATATATCTTTAAAATTCCCTCTGTGATTAGATATTTCACACGAATATCCTTAACCTCAACGGGATTTCTGAGACCCCGTAGCGAAGCACGGGTGACCTGCCATTTATCTCATAAAGTTAATGAATCATCATTTTAATATCATCATAATCATCATTATGAATGCAATGACACTGATGCAATGACTTATCGGTGTGTGTTGCTACATAACCAACTATGTGAAGTACTGTGACTAAACGTGACTAATCTGATCTTGTCTCGTCTTGACTAACCGGTGTACGCCTAGCCTTAGCCAATTCAATGCACTTCGCTCCCATACAATATTTATTCATTCCAATCAGCTGACACCGACGGATTCAGAACTTTGCATTAATTCCTTTGCATTCTATAGGCTACCTGCTAGTGAGATCCTATCTCTCCCCATGATTTATTATGGACAAACAGGTCATAACCGTTATGCAATTATCACACGGCTATTGCGTGATTCTGATGAATCAGTGGAGAAATTTTATCAGCGCACGTCACGTGATCTGGCGAGAAGGTGCTAATCTGAATAGGTTGTAGTGTGATTTTCCCTCCTCACCATAGTGTGGTATCCTATTATATTAAGCGAGCAATCTCTGTATGTTTATATTTATGTATTTATTTATGTATGTATGTCCAACGGATCTCGAAAACGGCTCTAACGATTTTGACGAAATTTGGAATATAGGAGGTTTGTGATACAAAAATTAGTTTGCGCCGGGTCTCATCCCTGGGATAACTCGCTGAAGGACCTTAAAAAGGAAAAACTGATCCTTTAAGAATCAGCTGACAGAAGAAAGAAATTTCCATCGGCTGTAAATGATGAGAAAGAGTGAGAGCGAGTGAGTGTGTGAGTGAGACAAGATTATTATTTCAGCTGCTGAGACAGAGACAGAGAATCAGCTGACAGAAGAAACAATTTTCCGTCGGTTCTTGATGTTGAGAGAGAGAGTGAGTGCGAGTGAGAGAAGATTATAATTATCAGCTGTTCAGATAATTCGTTTCAATCATCTGACCCAGGGACCTGATATCTTAGGGACTGGAAGTAAGAGAAATAATGGGAGTAGTATGTCTGCCATTTTGTGGACGTACTTTTAGCAGTTTATTTGAAAACATCGTAAATTGATAATAATTACAGCTGATTCTGATTAAATAGCGGATGGTTCAAAAGCTTGATACACGCATAACGATATTAGATCAATGATATTGAAGAATAATCCAAAAGTTTGATACACGCGTAACGATATTAGAAGTTGACCATTATTAGTGAATTAGTGAATAACCGACTGGTTTGGATGCAGCAATAACGACCTATTTCGATCTGCGGTCTCAAAAGTTAGAATCGCACTGATGATTGCCAACCTTCGAAACGGAGACGGCACCTAAAGAAGAAGTGAATAACCATTCTAACCTGTAGTCTCTACTACAGATTCTCTAATCACACCTACTTCTATTCAAACCAACCTAAAAAACAAAGAATCTGACAAAATGTTATATTTTGCCGTAAATATTAACCATATTCTCTCAACAGTTTTGATTTATACCGCAAAAGATACCATAAACTTTTAAAAGTCTTTATGAAAATGAAACTTAACATAAAGGCTCTGAATTCAAATACAGCACCAAAACTCCGTCCGGAAACTAGCGTGAGAGCGGTGAGTGTGGGAGTGAGACAAGATTATTTCAGCTGCTGAGACAGTGCATTTCAATCACATGATCACTCGCGAAATACACAACTACACTAACTTTTTTGGTAAAACCAGCGGTTCCATTACTAGAATTGAGGAAAATATCGAAACACTTATTAAGCTGCTCCTATTCCCTTTTTTATTTCTGATTTTAATTTATCTATAGAAAATTAAAAGGAATTTGAAATTTTGAAAATATTCCATATTGTATCATTATTTTTAAATTTTAGGCATGAAGTTATTAGCCATGTGATCTGTTTTTATTTATTTGAGAGAAATCGTCAAGAGTTCATCAAAACAGCTGAGCTAAAAATAGTTGTCAACTCATATTATTATTTCTATGAAGCAAAATTTTACCACAAGTGCGATTTTTCAAATGATATGCATTCAAACTCGATTATATTTCGAAAGCTGAGATTAATTTTTTTATAGTGCAATGATGATTCAGTGCATAAGACTGATGGCTGTACTTTAAAAAATTGTTTAATTTCATTCCTTTTTTCCTTTGAAATTTCCATTCCTGTGCCTTTGTAGACCTACCCCCGAGCAGAGCTCGGTACCCCGATATTTATTATTATTCTACTCGTTTCGTCAAAATACTGCTTATATTTTTGATCTTCTTCTTATTCATCTCTCAAAATAAATAAGCGTGTCTTATTAAGATTTTTGTTCCGTATCAATAGATCAATTAATCAATGAAACCAAACAATAAAGATAATTGATAATTAATTGAACGAGAATCCCAATTAGGAATTTTGTTCAATTATGATTATGAGTCAATCATTATGACTCAAAAGCAATTTGAATAGCTGCCTTGTCTCATTTATCTCCATCAATAATGAGAATAATAAAACCAAACTTCTCAGTTGGAACAGTGAAATAATTGAACAATGTAATACTGTAATTCAATTTTTGTTATTTTGTAAAATACTGTATGGTTTTTATGTTGTTGCTTCTTCTTTCAGGTATTAATATATTTTCTTGTATTTATTGAGTATAAAAATTCCATTCAAAATGCGTCAAATATTTAATTCATATTCACCACATCCCTTGACTGTTGTGAATCAATAAAATTAATTGGGAAATCATACTGTAGTAAAGTTCAATTGATTTACTCAGATTTGCGGTTCCAAACTCACATTTTCTCAATTTAATTCGCTATCAATAACATTATAATTATTTCAGCTATATCAATTTAATTTGACGCTTGGCATTAGATAGAGAGATATTATTTCTTTGCTATTGTACTCTATTGTATTAAAAGTTTACATGGTGTTATTCTGGCTCTTTCAATATGATCAATCATTCATTCAATCATTTACAACAGGCTTATACTAAGAGCTGTTCCTCCTCCAATCTATTCAAAAAGTTCACATTCAGGTTATGATAGGTATTATGGAAAACTCTTCATATAATGAGGGTAACCAGTAAATAGGCGAAGTTCAGACAAGTCCTGTCCCTCAGTTGAACTTCAGATGAATAAGCTAGACGACTGCGAATATCAATGGGAAATGGGATGTGATAAAGGTGGGGGAACAAGGTGTAGAAGAGAATGAGGCGAATGAACATGTGTGAGAGAAAGTAAAACAATCATTGTCACCGCTGAAGTTGAGATTGTGCTCAAACAACTTCCAACATTGAGGAGTATTGACTCAGTCTGTAGTGACATCAAGCTTGTGGTTTGTATCACACTCTTCATTGCTCCTCTCTTTCTCTCTCAATCTATTTCTCTTTTTCTCCGTCATTCCCTATCCTACTCTCTTGCTCTGACTCTCCTCTCTCTCATTTCCTCTCCAACTCTGACCCCTTTTTTTTTCTTTGACACCTCTCTCTCTCTCTACCTCTCTTCCTCAGACTCCACTATCTCTCTCCCCCTCTCCCTTAATTGTATATGTTATTATATTCTAGAATTTAGCATTTAAGCAGTCATATTTGTTATCTATATGAATAAATTAATAAGTCTAAATCTAAATCTAAATCCCTCTCTTGCTGTGACTCCTCTCTCTCTTCCTCTATTGCTGTGAGTTCTCTCTCTTTCACTTATTCCTCTCTCTATCTAATCTCTATCTCTATCTAATCGTTCTCTATCAAATCCAATCTAATCTATCTCTTCCTATTTTGCTCTGACTCTGCTCTATATCTCTCTCTTTCTCTCTCTATTGACTACTTGCTTCTTTCTCTCTCCTCCTTTTTTTCATGACTCCTCTCTCTCTCTTGCTCTCATTCCTCTCTTTTTCTCTCTTTCTCTTGAACTCATTTCATGTGGATAAATCTCAATTATGTCAACTATTGTACATAACCTCAATTTGAACATTTAGTCAGACCAAATTTTGGAACAGAAGAAGTTTTGGGTTAACACCTGTTTTTTCTTTGCTATAAGATTTTAAATTGCTTGATCCAATAAATGATTATTATTGTTGAAATTGTTAGCTTACAATTCATAAAAATTGATAGAATAATATTACTCAGGCTACACTTATACGTCTTTTGTGATCTAGAACCTAAGCAATTATATTTTGTTATTTACATTGATAAAGACATCTTTTACTATCTTATCTTTCTTTTTTGTGACTTCTCTCTCCTGTTCTTATTCTTCTCTCACTCTCTCTCTTGATCTTATTTCATGTAGATAAGTCTCAATTATGCCAACCTTTTTCACACTGTATTTAGTACTTATATTGTAGAAATTATTAGCTCACTTTTCATAAAATTAGTAGATTTAATATTACTCATATTTATAAATTTTTGTTATCTAGAACCTAAGCAGATAATATATTTTGTTATCTATATGAATAAAGAAATTTAAATCTCTCTCACTGTGTCTCTTCCCCTCTTACTCTGACTCGTCTCTCTCTCTCTCTTTCTCTGATCCCACTCTCTCACTTCCTCTCTTCCCTCGCTGTCTTTCTTCTTCTCTTGCTCTGTTTCCTCTCTTTCTTGCTCCAATCACATTCTCTCTTCCCCCTTCTTTCTCTTCCAGTCTGATTCCTCTTTCCCCCCCCCCCCCAGACTCTTTCTCTCTTTTACACCCTCTCTCACACACACCACACAATCAGGCACACACATGGCCTACCACTCTACACACATGTACATGTCAACACATGTGGAAGACAAACACATTCAAAATGAACGAGCCGAAATGAGAGTGGAGTCTCCCTCCATACCATTCACAGTTATGTGTCTGCAAATGAGAGACAATGTTTGTAAAGAGCACAGTAGTCGTTCGAATTCCAGACAATCGTGCAATATTTTTATGAAACAGATATGGATATTGCGAAGGAATGCTAATTTTCCTAGCGAAGACTATCTGCAGTTTAATCCATAGTACCATATCGAGGTTTATGCTTGCATAAATGGGGAGTTGAGAGTACGTTAGCTAAACAGTTTCCAAACCAATTTATGGCTATGATTATGATTTCAAAAAAGTGCATTATCCAAATTATCACTATAAGGCTAGGCGTATACCGGTTAGTCAAGACAAGACAAGACGAAATTAGTCACGTTTAGTCACAGTAATTCACATAGTTGCTTATGAAGCAGCACACACCGATGCAATGACTAATCGATGTGTGTTGCTTCATAAGCAACTATGTGAAGTACTGTGACTAATCTCGTCTTGTCTTGTCTTGACTAACCAGTGTACGCCTAGCCTTAGTGTAATGAATAAAGACTGGAAGTTGTCAAATCTATTTATTTCATTTTTCTCATCTAGTACTAATAATATACTCTATATTATTTTGTTGCAAATGTTGCTTCTTGTCTTTTTCAATAATGGAATCTATTTATTACATTGTTTCTCTTTCACCATGGATTAGAATTTCTCGTTCTTGTAATTTCATTAGATGTCAATGAGGTTTGTTTTGGCTCAAGCTGTGAGCCTCTATTTGTTGTGAATTTGTATGAATGTATTAAATAAATAAATAAAATTACAAATCTATTTAGATATCAAGATACCTTTTTCTATTGTTACAGCATTGAAGATCTCATTATAAACCAAATCTAAAGTAGCAAAGTTTATACTATAGTCTGTTCAGGGAAAGGAGAGACGATGTAAATAAACCTGTGCGTGCGAAAATATGTTGAAAATGTTGAAAATATCGAGGTTTAAGCATCCAATTCATAATTCTATTTCCTGTCTTTCTCTCTACATAGTACGCCCTCATTCATCCCCTTCTATTTCCTATCTTTCCATCAATTTCCACCCCCCCAAGTACCCTTTATCGCTCACTTCGTTTTGTACCCTGTTTCGCCAACACTATTAATTGGCAGTCGAAACATTAAACAAGTCTCGCAAACATGCTGAAATTACTTGTCCGATACAACTAGTACACTAACACACTGTAGTGTTGTGTTTTCAAAAGGCGTCATTACAACATAGTGGGTACGTAGAACAATTAGCGACAGTACTGTTGTAACACACAGTATTGTTAGTTTCCAGTGACGCAAGAGTAACATTGCTCCTATTTTGTAACTAAATTTCGTAACGCGAGTGACATTGGTTCTATTTTGTAACAAGGTTAAAACAGAGATACTGAATGCCAGACTCTCTAAGGTCGGTTCATGAGCTCGGGATTTAGCCAAGTCCTAGACTAAAACGGGTGCCCACCGTAGCATCGACAAACGTTAGCCTCGACACTATGTACTAAGGGCTTTCTATGCTGCTAACCCACTAACCTGTCGAGACGAACGTTTGTCGATGCTACGGTAGCCACCCGTTTTAGTCTAGGACTTGGCTAAATCCCGAGCTCATGAACCGGCCCTAAATGTCTCTAAGATTAATATTCAGGAAATGAAAAGACCCCATTATTAAAATGGATGTCAAACTCGAAAGGTGAAAACTAGTGGCGAAGCGTGGTATACTATTTGGTCATCGCCGAGTATATTTCTTATAGGACCAAATAAGTATATCACGCTTCGCCAGGGGTGAAAACCATTCTTGAAAAAATGAATTTGGGGAAATTAAATGAAATAGGATTAATAAAAAATATATATTCAAATGAAATGGGATGATAAATTAGACTATTTCATTGTATAGAAGATAGAATTAATCATATTGAGATTTATGCCCGGTTTTTCAGTCGCTCAATAAACAGTTTATGAATCCAATAGCACTATTGAATCAATAACCACGTGTTTTCAAATGCAAAAAAGTTATTGATTCAATAAGTGTAATATCAAAATGAATGACTCTAAGGCTAGGTGAACACCGGTTAGTCAAGACAAGACAAGACAAAATTAGTCACGTTTAGTCACAGTACTTCACATAGTTGCTTATGAAGCAACTTACATCGATTAGTCATTGCATCTGTGGGTGCTGCTTCATAAGCAGCTATGTGAATTACCGTGACTAAACGTGACTAATCCCGTCTTGTCTTGACTAACCGCCCAGCCTGAATAGAATAGAATAGAGTTCATTGTGATACGGTTTTGGCGTATTGAGATGAAATGGTTCAATATCATATTGGACTCATCTGAATGATTGAATGATTAAACCTAACCTAATCATGTAATTATTGGGGAATCAACAGGAATTAAAAAGAATATAATTATTTATAGTTGTCCATTATTTTTAACTGGTGCCCTAAAACATAATAATTATTGTAACATTTCAATAGAAGAATGAATAGAATTTCGCCATGTATAACAATACTATAAAAACGTAGTTAATTTTTGCTTCACTGTTTATTATATGGATTGTTTATATTCCATTACATGGCCGAGCTACTATTTGAGTTTGGAGTCATCATCACTTCCCTTACGAGACATCCAGTTGAGTATACTTTTCGCAATATACAGAGTGATTCAAAAAGAATACCACAACTTTAAAACGTTGTATTTAATAAAAGAAATATAATAGAACCTTCGGTTGTACATCATTTCAAAGAGTAATTGAAGAAGTTTTTCTTGACTCACAAAGAGTTTAATATTCATCCTCTTTCACTCACTTACAAAGCTCAACAGTTTGATATCTGCTGTTGCCCGGTTTTCAAATCAGACAGGCGTTTCATTTGAACTAACAGCACTATTGAATCTGTTATATAGTTTCCACCCACAAGTTTGAGGAGGTGCTCAGTTATGGAACATGTTTAGTGAAAAACTAACAATCTTAACTTTTTGTACTTCTATGTGACATTATGTTTCATTCGTTAAATACACATTTTCAAAGTTGTGGTATTCTTTTTGAATCATTCTGTATTATTGAACTACCATCAATCACTCACCATAAACCCTCCTTCAATTTGCAACAATGATAATATTTCCATGAACCTACGAATACCCTTCAAAAATATTCACTGCCCATCTGAATACATGATGTCTCAGAATATTTTTCCAGGAGACGATTTTCCTGAATACTCACACAAACTGTCTGCTGCAAAGGTCTGTCCAGAGGGTCCGAAACTTGCGAGCCTATTGTGTGAATTTGTCAGCGAATATATATGCGTGCGAAACACCTTTCTATTGGTGTCCGTACCTACTGTCGTACGTCCTCACAGATGGTAAAGGGTGGGATACAAACGCGGAAAACTTCTGCTTCAACTTTTCTTTTTCTTGTACTACCTTTCCTTTTTCTATCTTTTTCTACTGAACCACACATAACATTCCTCCTTCCACTATTCCTTCTCTTATTTTTCTTTTTGTCATTCTTCATCTTCATCTTCTTCTTCTTCTTCTTCTTCTTATTCTTCTTCTTCTTCTTCTTCTTCTTCTTCTTCTTCTTCTTCTTCTTCTTCTTCTTCTCCTTCTTCTCATTCTTTTTCTTCCTCTCTCCTTTTTCTTATTTTTCTTTTCTTCTTCTTCTTCTGCTTCTTCTTCTTCTCCTCCTCCTCCTTCCCTCCTCATTCTTTTCTTCATCTTTTCCTTTTCCTTTTCTTCTTCTTCTTTTTCTTCTTCTTATTATTATCTTATCCTTATTCTCATCCTTCTTTTCTTCTTCTTCTTCTACTTTTCTTCTCCTTCTTCTTCTTTATCTCCTTCCCTTCTCATTTTTTTCTTCTTCTCTCTCCTTTCTCTCCTTCCTCTTCCTCTACTCATTATTATTTTACTTATTATTATATTACCACCATAACATTCCTTCTATTTTACTTATTATTATAATTACCACTCATAACATTCCTTCTTTAATTTTTCCTTCTCTTATTCTTCTTTTCTTCATCTCCATTTTCATCTTCATCATCATCATCTCCTTCTTCTTCTTCCTCTTCTTCCAATCCTTCTTCTTCCTCTTCTTATTCATCTTCTCCTCCTCCTCCTTCCCTTCTTATTCTTTTTCTTCTTCTCTCTTCTTTTCTCCTTATTTTTCTTATTATCATTATTTTGTCCTTATTCTTCTCCTTCTCCTTCTTCTTCTTCTTATTTACTTCTTCCCTCCTCCTCCTCCTTGTAATCCTCCTCATCTCACTCCCATCATCACCCCTTCACAAGTTCATGAGGAGAACCGTCATGAAATGTTCAAGGACCACCGGGACCCTACGCTACTATACTATTCATAAACTTTGTTTGGGAAAGCGCTTTCCTTTTGCAGGTGAAATCCGTAGGCCATCCGGAAAATTCAGCTGTGAAAATTCGTGGAACGTTTGATCTACAAGCCTTTGAAGCGGTCTATTCCGAATCGCTCAATCATTTCTGACGTTGTCACCTTTTACAATATTTATACATTAAAGAGGGTTCATGAATCGTTTAGGAACCTCACCCACTTAAAATTCCGTATTTAAATCGAGTATAACATGACCACCTTCCTATTAGAAAATAAAGCTTACATTGAAAGTGGTGGATCATAGTTGTATAGTATTTCCCATTTGATTAGAATAATTATTCTTAATCACACCAACTATCAAATTACCTTTGTTTTGGGAATATCAATTGGTTTTCAAACTTTTTCCACTTTTTACTGTATTTACCTGAACAGCATTTCCGTATAAATTGATTATATTTTAGTATTCATTGATCAAATTATCTATATATAATAATATATACATTTGAAATTTTCAATTGAATTAACTCGAAAATCTGTTGCTACCCGCCATTTTGAAATATTTTGTCAGATAAGGTTGCTTCATTTTGTTACAGCAGACCTTCATCCTGGCCTTGACCATGCCAAATTTTAACAAAATCAGTATTCAACATTTATATCAAAATTTTAACGAACCATTCTCGAGAAAAAAAAATAAAAAGTGAAAAACAAAATGGCCTCTAGTGGGGGAACGAAGCATTTCAGGACCCATGTTTACTGGATCTTTTTTTAAATTTCAATGTTAGAAGACTGCTCACGAAGTTTGTCGGTCTATTTCTGAAACACTCTGTATATTGAAGTGAGACAAAATATATTGATAAAAATATGGAAGGATAATATTTCATATTATTGGTCACATGATTAGACAGATAATGATCACTATAAATAAGTATTTTTCAATTCACATACCACACTAGGAGCAGGGAAGATGAGAAATTGTGCAGTGAGCTTACCTGTAAAATAAAGAGAAAAATATATTAGAAATATTCTCTCGATGTTTCTAAGAATTATTTACATATAATTTTCAAGAAATGAAGGAAGATTGATAATACGTATCCATATCTTGATTTTATCCATGAAGATTTTATCCATATCTTGTACATATGTACAAGATATGTATAAAATACAAAAATGAAATAGTAGTTATAGCCCCTTCAGAAAAACTTTAATAGTTTGAATTTAAATGATGTACTTATAGTATGAATTACAGAACTCAACTATGTGATTAAGTCCAATGAAAATTTGAATAGGCTTGTTTTTTACTTCACATGAATAAAATAGAACAAGAGCTCATTCATTTATTTATCTATTTATACAAGGTAGTACAATAATACGCATATGATAGAAGCACAGACAATGTCCAAGACGATGTTCATTAAATAGCGGTAATTGGAGTTTGGAGATGTACTGTAATGAGAATATGGTTCGAATATACACAAATCTACTCGAATAACGTGGTATCAATTACATAAAATTTGAATGATTAATTCCTCTATGAAACCCCACTGTAATCAAGTCGAATGGAAAAGTGGAAAGACTTGTTTTTCACCACATGAATAAACTAGACCAAAAGTATATTGAATAGCGGTAATTGGAGATATACTATATACAATACCGATATACTCTATAATGGATATATATACAATAGATATATATACTCCTATATATAATATATATAGGAGTATGAGATAGAGAAACTGATTTTCTAACGTAGAATAGTGCATAAATTACCTCATAATCTAATAATTAACTCACACTATAAAGACCATGAATAAACTAGACCAAAAGTCTTTCAAATAGCGGTAATTGGAAGTACACTATCAAAACAAAAGAGTTAATTAGAGAAACTAGAGTGAAACTATAATACAGGGTTGTACTGTAACAGGATTGAGCTGACCTCAAGAACAGTGAGATCAATATAAATTAATTAGTACCAACGACAACTTACAAATTTCAGGGAGCGGTTCTAAAAGGAGTTCTCCTTTAGTGGAGGTTCTGCTCCTCCCCAGAAGAGAGGGGGGAAGGAGAAGTAGAATGATGGAAAGGGTGATGAAGGAGAGGAAGGGAGAAGGAGGAGGATGAGATGTGAAAAATGAGGAATAGAATTGAAGGTGGGAGAAGAAGGAGTGGTGAAAAAAACGTGGGAGGTAGAGAAGGAGGAGGGGGAAGAGAAGGAGAAGTGAAGAAGGAGGAGGAAGAAAAAGGAGGAGGAAGAAAATAGGAGGAGGAGGAGGAGAAGGAGGAGGAGAAGGAGGAGAAGGAATAGGAGGAGGAGAAGGAAGAAAAGATTAAGAAAGAGGAGGGCGGGAAGGAGGAGGAGGAGATGAGGAGAAGACGGTGGAAGAGTTAGGAGAAGGAGACCAAGACGGATACGGAGAAGGAAAAGGAGGAGGAGAACGAGACGAGGACAAAGATGCAGACGAAGACGGAGTAGGAAAAGAAGGAGGAGAAAGAGAAGAAAAAAAAAAAAGAGTGGAAGAATAAGGATAAACAAGAGGAGAAAAGGTTGAGGAAGGAGGAGGAGGAGAATGAGAAGGAAGAGAAGGAGGATAGGTAGAAGAGGGAGAAGGAGGAGGAGAAGGAAGAAGAATAATAAGATGAGAGAGAAAGAAGAAGAAGAAGAAGAAGAAGAAGAAGAAGAAGAAGAAGAAGAACGATCAAGAGGAAGGTGTAAAGGGGTGGAGCAGAAGGAGGAGGAGAAAGGAGTGAAGAATGGGAAGGAGAGAGAAGAGGAGTAGGAGGAGATGGAGGAGAAGGAGGAGTGGAGAAGGAGGAGGAGGATAAAAAGAGAAGGAGGAGAAGGAGGAGATGGAGGAGTAGAAGGAGAAGGAGGAGGAGAAGAGAGGAAGAGAAGAGAGGAAGAAGAGAAGTAGGAGGAAAAAGAAGAAGAAGAAGAAGAAGAAGAAGAAGAAGAAGAAGAAGAAGAAGAAGAAGAAGAAGAAGAAGAAGGAATGTAATGAAGGAAGAAAGTGAAAGCTAGAACCAATCGCTGTGAAGTTCTGAATAGAACAGCTTGTCACTAGCTTAATGAGCTTGTGAGAAGAGAGAAAATTCAAAAGGGATTTTCTTTGAAATTTTCTCTGCCTTCGTCTCCGTGACATGCTTTTATGCTTTCCACGAGTTTTCTCCGTTCAAAGTGGAAAATAACATCACAGTAACCTATTAGAGAAGGAACGGCAGTTGTGGAGGAGAGATTGAGGAAGAGAAAAAGGAGAGGAGAAACGGAGAAGAATAAAGAATATAAAATACTAGAAGGAAAGTGTAATTTACTTAAGTAGCCTCTCCATGTAGATTCGACTAAAAATGAATGAGCTCAATCTAGGTTTCTGTAGTGAGTATGCTAACTATAATTTGTGATTATCCAGTATCTACCTGGAATAGTGGAGGATGAAGATGATTGTCCATTTATGGAGAAGGATATAGAAGGACATCCTCTCGATTGACAATAAAAAGAGAAAAAGTGACAGATTGATCTAATTATTTATCTTGATTACAAATATTTCCTGCTTAAATACTAGATTATAATAGTAGTCTCATAATAACATGAATTATAATGGATTTAACTTAATTTCTGCAAACAAAACAAGGAAAACCAGAAAAATAAATGAATAGACATATAAGTGTTCTAAAAAAATGTAAGTGTTTTCATTCTATGAACTATACGAGACATTAAATCGGATTATTTACTTCATTCCTGAAGAATACAATAATTATTTCAAAGACAATTAAAGATTTCTAGACGAGGAAATGGTGGAGGAGAAGGAGGAGTAGGAGAAGAAGGAGGATGGGGAGGAGAAGAAGGTGGATGGCGAGAGAAAGAAAGAGGAGAAGGGAGAGGTGGTGGAGGAGAAGACAGAGGAGGAGATGAAGAGAAAGAGAAGGGGTAGGATGAAAAGGAAAAGAAGAAGGAGAAGGAGGTGATGAAGAAGGAGGAGGAGGAGGTGGAGAATGAGAATAAGAAGGTGGAGGAGGATGAGAAATCAGAGGAATAGAAGGAAGAGGATGAGGGTGTGGATGAGTGAGAGGAGGGGGAGGAAATGGAAAAGAAGATGGAACAGAAGAATAAGTAGAAAATGGAACAGAGAAAGTGCTTAGTCTTTCTAGATATACATTTATTCCGATTATTTAAGTTTATAACGTTTTTCCTTCCATCAACAATAATATTGAACAAGGCAAAGATACTAGAAAGCCAGAACTAGAAGACTGAGCCTTTGAGCATAATAATTATGTTTCAGACAGGATAAACAACAGACTAGCCTTTCCTTATATTTCTTTCTTTTCTTCTTGTTCTTCTCCTCCTCCTGCCTTTCCGATAAGTTGAAAAGCTACAAGAAGCTACAACACAAAATGTACAACTATCACGCTTTGTTTCCCTGCTTCTTCTTCTTCTCCTTCTCTTCCTTCTTCCTCTTCTTTCTCTTCTCCTCCTCTCTTTCTTCTTCTCTCTTCTTCTTCTTTTCTCTTCTTCTTCTTCTTCTTCTTCTTCTTCTTCTTCTTCTTCTTCTTCTTCTTCTTCTTCTTCTTCTTCTTCTTCTTCTTCTTCTTCTTCTTCTTCTTCTTTCTTCTTCTTCTCCTTTTTCTTCTTCTTCTCCTCCTTTTCTTCTTTTTTTCTTCCTATTCTTTTTTTCCCTCTTTCTATTTCTTCTTTTCTCCTCTCCAAAAAGTTAAAAAGCTGCAAGAAGCTATCACCATCTATCGACTAACGGTACCTTGATAATGAGGTTTTCAGACTATTATAATGCAAAGACCATTGGTTCTTTGTAATTTTTACTCCACTCCAGCTTTTTCTCTGTGTACATATTTTTTGCTCTGATGAGGAAAATGCGTGAGGAACGTACTTATTAATATTTTCCATTCTTCAACTAGTCTTCTCCATCTTTAATGAGAAGAAAACTTCTCGTTGGAATTCTGTTAAATATTTCTGCTGGATGCGATAAACATTTCTAGTTGGATGGGAATGTTTTTCATGAATTATTATGAATAATGAAATATTTTAAATTATAATTATTATTATAATTTATTTAGAATTATTATGAATATTGTTACCCCTGCTGTACTAAGAATGAAGAATTGATATGACGTAGATACAAAATATTCATATTCCATATACTTCCCAATCCGGTTCCCGATCTACTATTCCCAATTCTGCCCATTTTTTCCATGTGATACAAATTTCTATTTCTATCATCCTTCTCCTCCTCCTACTCCTCTTCCTACTCCTCTTCCTCCTCCTCCGCCCACTCCTCCTCCTACTCCTTCCTACTACTCCTCCTCCTCCTTCTCCTCCTTCTCCTCCCCCTACTCCTCCACCTACTTCTCTCCATATTCTCCTTTTAAACTCCCCCTCCCACCACTTCCTCTTCTTCAACTTCTTCTCTCTCTTGGTGCTCCTCTCTGCACCTCTTCATTCTTCATCTTCTTCTTCTCCTCTATCTTTTTATTCTTCTTCTTTTACTTTTTCTTCTTATTTTTCTTTTGAGGAAAAATAACTAAGTATGAGGAAAAAATAACTACAATAGGATTCATTTAATTTGACGCTTGGCGATCAGTAAAAAGCTGATGCTACACAGCTTTGACACAATGATACAAATACTTTTTAAAGTCTTGAAGACCTGTGAATTCTTAAAAAGACCAATTTGAAGAAGACCTCTCTTGAAGACACTTTAAAGTCAATATTAATGTGCGATATTCAGCATTTTTAGATTAAGTATTGGGTCAAAGCTGCCTAACATCAGCTGTTTACTGATTGCCAAGCGTCAAATCAAATGAATATCACTGTAATAAGGAATAGAATGGAGAGAATAAGGGTGACTTAGATAGTGGCAGAGTGGAAAAGGAAAAATGAAGAGATAATGAAGGAGTCTAAGAGAAGTCACGAATCTGCCGCAAAAATCGACAGAAATATGGTGACAATCGAAGAAAAACTGATGAGAAACTAATAAATGAAAAGACAAGATGTTGTCAAACCACTGATTTATTAGAAAATCGAGATACCGGTTTCGGTTGTTACACCATTATCAATCTCTGGTAAACTTAGTTCTGGTAAACTAGAGATTGATAATGGTGTAACAACCGAAACCGGTATCTCGATTTTCTAATAAATCAGTGGTTTGACAACATCTTGTCTTTTTATTTATTATGGATAACTACCACAATATCACCTTCACAACTACTCAAAGAGTGATAAGAAACTAGCTTAGGTGGGAAAGAGAAACCATTCAGAGAGAGAAAAGCCAGAAAATGAGATGGGAACTAGCGTATGTGAGAGAAAGACACCTTTAGGATGAGGAGCAGGAGGAGGAGAAGGAGAAGAAGGAGAAGGAGGAGGAGGAGGAGTGGGGAGAGGAGAAGGAGGGGAAGAAGAAGAAAGGAGGGGAGGAGAGAGAGGGTGGAGAAGAGAGAGAGAGAGAGTGAGTGAGTGTAAAGGAAATAAACATACAAGAAAAGTAGACGAAAATAGGAAAAAAGAGAGATAACTGGCGTATAGCTCTTCCATTGGCGCAGTTAAAACTTTTAATTGAACTCGTAAAAATATCATCATAGCGCTTGAAGTGTGCTGTGGTCGAATTCTAGAGCCCACTAATGTATAGCCTGCCTCATTTCTCGGCATTGAACGTTGTAAAAAACGCCATCAAAAACTTGAATAAACGACCGTTTTCAATGTCCTGCGTTATCGTTATTCAAATCGCGCGCGCTCAAACCTTCAACTTGATAGGCTGTGACTTGATTATTATGATAATTTTCGGCTTGAGTGGCTTCTCTGATTAGTCGTAAAACGTCTTGAGTTTGCATTGGAAATGTGTTTGATTGTGAGGTTTATTCATTGAAAATGTAGTTTAATTATTATGAGTTCTATTGAAGGTTCAGTTGATAGCTCAATATAAGTGGAGCGCTCTGATATGGTAATTTTCTACAGACCTCTGTTGCACTCAATAAACAAAACATGAACTAAATTTGTGAGGTTCATTCATTGAATCTAAAGTAAATAAATGAGTATAATGAACCTGGCTAAAGATTTTCAAGTGAAATTCAATATTTTCAAATGTTTTTAATTATTTGTTTGGTGCATTTTTTACTTCTTAAACATACTTCCAAATTCCAAAATGATAAATCACAGTTTTTATTTCATTTTTAGGAGTGAAAATTTATGTTGAATTGTGAATGTGCACATAACCTTCTTTTGAAATTTTATCAAAATCAGGAAGAGAAGACGTTTTGAACTCTGTCTGTGTTTTCATCCTATAAGTTATATTTTGTACTCGATGAATAAATAAATAAATAAATAAACCTAGAGTAAATATATAATGAGTTTTTATGTAGATTAAGTTGGTAGCTCAATATAAGTATAGTCTGGCAACAGACAAAAGAACCTTCGCGCATCGTATCACTGAAGTGATGGGATCTGCGCATGCGCAGGATTGGAAAGTAAGTCTACAGTTAGCTCTTCAGTTTAACGTTTAATTTAAATTTAAGTGAATATTATATGAGTTTTAATTGTGATTTTACGAACCATAGAGTGGTGTTTTACTGTTGATGTAAGTAAATTCTTGGTGAACTGTGAGTGGTTGCTGGTAATTGCTAGTTCCATTGTTTGACTGTCTTCTTAACCTAAGTTTCAACCGGTGTCTTACTGAGTCGTCAGCTGTTGGTCACAGCATGTTTATTCAATATAATTATATATATATCTAGGAACCGGTGGAACGACAGATATATATATATAAATATATACACTGATTTCTTATCTTGGTGGGTCAAGCTGAACTCAATTTCGGCAGTTTCAAGTGATAAGATAGGACGGTACCGAATTATCTACAGGTGTACTATAGGTACTTTATCAATTTATCACTTTTGTTCGTTGGCAACTAGGAACATAATATATATCTCAATCGTGTCTTTCTTTTTGAATTAGCATATGGACAATACTCGTGGTATTCGTGATAATTATCATATTATGTGGACATAATCTTCCTCATAATTAAAACTTCACATTCGACAAGTTTTAAGGCCTCCAATTCTCTCACAAATTTCCTATAACTTCCTTTTTAGCAGGAGCTTCCTAATTTATAGCCTTGATAGCTCTCTGGGCGTTCCTCTTTCCCTTTTCCTGTTTTGCCTTCCCGAAAAATATATGGCCTGTTGATCAGATGGTATTTTGTTGAATTGGTTTCGAATAGTGATGGCACTGGAATTGATAAAGACAACTAAGGATCATCCTGGGATTAAGTATATGGATTTTAAATACAGCAGACCATTGAAGAAGAAATCAGGAGAGATTATTTGGCGATGTACGAATAAAAACTGTTCGTCATCCATTGTAACTGACGGATTGAAATCTAAAGTGATTGGTGATCCTAGTGTACATAACCACAGTGTACCACCATCAAATACACAAAAGCGGATGTCATCAAAGCGTGTAAATGCAGTTGAACATGTTACTGTATCTCCGAGTGTGCTGGATGATTTTGCAGGTGTCGCTTCTGTGGATGTATCAAGTTTATCACTGGCACCAAACGAAAAAGATATTTCCCCTGGTAGATATTCGGATATGAGTTGTACAATGTCATGCTCTACGCCTACAAATACGTTGAGTGACCGTAAATCCAAAGAGCTGATTATTTCGGGCGTAAATACTAATGAATTTTCTACATATGATAAGACTTACGTCAAGAAATTGTTATTGGAAAATAGCCAACTAAAGCGAGACAATGAAAGACTTCGTACACAATGGGAAGCTGCTATTGACAGATCTATTGACAATGACAGAATAATTATGAACTTAACTGAGAAACAAACTGAGAAACAAGTAGTGAACAGTGCAACTCAGACTGAGTGTGAGGAACCACTACCAAAAAAAGGAAGAGAAACTTGGCTCAACGATGCCGAAATTTGGAATGAATTGAAGGATTTACAAGAAAGCAATGATATCCTCTTTTTACATCCGAGTGTTTGTATACAAATCATGCATGATGATGATGTTTCCAGTGAATATGAAAGTTTAAATCTGCTTAGTTATAAAATGATTTTGGCTCCTATTTCTGATTGCAAACTTGACCCATCGATAAACGGCAATACAGAGGGAACACACTGGAGTTTGATTGCAACTGAACGATAAAGCCTTCTTACATTTCGACTCTATACCCGATTACAACAATTATCCGGCAAATGTTTTTTATAATAAGATGTCTAAAGTAATGAATATAGTTGGTACATCTACTTTCAAACAAGCTCAGTGTAGAAGACAGGAGGATTCTTATTCATGTGGCTGGGAAGTTATCAGAAATGCAAAATTATTGGTGGATAAAGTGCGTAATAATCCAAAATCTCCATCAAGTAAGAAATGGCTGAATTTGCATATGAATTTTCGAAGGAATAGTGATTTGGAGAAGATAAATTATGACAATAATGACTTTAGTAATATGTCTAATTCACTGCAGGTAAAAATCTCGCAACAGCAACAACAGATTCAAAAGTTGATTAAAGAGATCAGTAAGCTGAAGCAGAGGATTATCGACCTCTGTTCGGATACATATTTGAAGAGTAATAACGACTATAAAGTGGAGTTAAACACTAGACATAATACTGATCGGAGAAACGTTTTGATATTGGCTGACAGCCACGGTAGGAATTTGAGTTGCCAGCTAAAAAATTATTTGCGTGGCGACCATGCGTGCTGTGGTTTCATCTACCCTGGTGCTTCGTTGTCGCATATCGCCAATAAATATAGACATGACTATGTGTTGTATCCAAGTCACATTACCTCTCTAGTTGTCTTGGGCGGAACGAACAATTTTACAAAAACCTCTACAGTAACTGACATAGAATTATACATTCTTTCAATAAAAAATTTCATTTCAAGGCACAAGGACATTGAAATAATTCTCTCAACCATACCTTACCGTTACGATCTGAGAGAATCTTCAACGGAAAATACGCTGATTCGTGAGGCGAATATCCAAATCAGCAAACTGTGTCGAACTGAATCAATCAAACTAATAGATCTCTGGACCCTGCCGCGTCGTTTTCACACTAACCACGGTCTGCATTTCAATAAAATAGGGAAAAGCCATATCGTTCGGGAAATTCGAGCTTTTCTACGTGCCGACTGTCTTACAATTAATGAAAGGAATATTGAAGTGCAAACATTGAATCTGAACTCAAGTGATCCTATCGATAGTGTCAAAGTATCAGACTTATCAACGCAGAAGAAACAAAGTTTAACAAATTACAACTCTAGTGAGATAATTAATCAAGGTTTATTATCAAGAGAGGACATTTACAACGATTTTCCATTAGTGGATAATAATTCTAGTCTAGTAACAAATAATTGTCAAGTAACGTGTGCTATATCGTCACATACAACTAGTTTAAACTCCTTGGTTTTGGAAAGAGAATTGATAACGTAGAAAATCGTATAACAGGTGTAAACAAAGATAACAATAACAATAGATTTAAGCGAATAAGAAGTGAAAAATATACATTGAAAAATAGGTTAGTTATGTTTCATCAGAACATCCAACATTTTGAATCCAGGATAGACTCTCTAATTATTACACTACATGAAATAAAAGCTGATATTGTGATTATCACTGAGCATAAATTGGAAGAAAATGAAATTTCAAAAGTTAAAATACCAGGTTATTCGTGTGTGAACTGGTATGTAAGGAGAAAAATTCAAAGGTGGAGGAGTCTTAATTCTAGTGTCAGATAAATTAACTGAATTTAGGACTATTATGGTGAATTCAATAAATGACATAAATGAAGATAAAATTTTCGAAACTTGTGCAATAGAGATAAAATTGATAATAAAAATATATTGTAGCTGGGCTTATCGAACTCCTTCAGAGAATATCGAGAGGTTTATTGAAAAGTTAAATCAATTTTTAAACGTAGTACGTAAAATTAATGGTAATGTAGTGATTGGGGGTGATTTTAATGTGGATGTTCTGACGGAAGGGAAAAAGAAAACTGATTTTGTTAATGTAATTGAAATGCATGGTTTAAAATATACAGTAGAAACTCCCACTAGAGTAACTGAGACATGCGAATCTGCAATTGATAACTTCATCACCAGCCTTAACAAGAGTGAAATTAGAGTAGAATGCTTGATAACGGCGCTGTCGGATCATGACGGGCAAATTTTTAATATCTTGAATGTAGACAATGAGTGTCAAAGCAGAGGTATCTCTACAAATGTTAGGAAGTTCTGTAAGGAACAAATTGATTGTTTTAAAAATGAGCTCGCTAGACTGGATTGGACTGAACTGTTTCAGAGACCAGTTCAAGATAAATTCACTTACTTTTATAATACACTCAAGTATTATTTCGATTGGCATTTTCCTCGTAGTAGAATTGTAAAAAAAAGGAAAACCAATGATTGGGTTGATGGTGAGGTTGTTGATGAGCATGATGAGCTTCTTAAAATAAATAAGTTATACAGGAAAGATAAATGTAATGCTAATCTCAAGGATAAATTGAAGGAACACAAAAAAAGCTTTAGGAAAACTATTATAAGTAAGAAAAAAAACTACTATCACTCTAAATTGAAAAAGTCTATAAATGTAAATAAAACAATCTGGCAAATAGTGAATAACGAGACTAGAAGCATAAAGGATAAGGTCTTAAAGAATATTGTACTTAAAAAGAATGATATTGATATAGTAGATCCATATGAGGTATCTAATATATTTAACAATAACTTTGCAGATATGGTGGAAACGCATGTCATACCAAACCTAATTAAAACTGGCACACAAATTGATAGGGTACAAAGAGTTACTGAATCCAGTTTTGTAAGCAGGACTGTTGAGGAGGAGGCCTTAAGTGCAATAATTGACTCAATAAAACCAAAGTGGTCAGCTGGCTATGATGAAATACCAATGAGAATTATCAAGGAATCTAAAACATCCCTCATCAAGCCCCTTTTACATGTAATTAACTCATCACTTATATCAGGAATATATCCTGATGAATTAAAAATGTCAAAAGTTATACCCGTATATAAAAAGGGGGATCCTTCCGATCCTTTGAATTATAGACCACTGGCCATTCAATCTTCATTAGCAAAAATATTTGAAAAGTGTGTACTAGTACAACTTATGAACTACTTTGAAACTAATAATCTGCTTGACATGGAACAACATGGGTATAGGAAAAATAAGTCCACCATAACTGCAATAATTGAGTACTTTGAACACATTCTAGAAAAATTAGATAAAGGAAACAATGTTGTTGGTGCCTTCCTTGATTTAACAAAAGCGTTCGATAGTGTAGATCACAGAACACTATTAGAAAAACTCAACACTTATGGCATAAGGGGTAAAGAGCTTAAATGGATTCAATCTTACTTGACAGGTCGTAAGCAGTATGTAAATATTAGACATTTTAGTGACAATAAACTAAGTGATATAAAATCTGATGTAAGGTATATGTACTACTCTGTACCTCAGGGAACAGTTTTAGGCCCATTTCTGTTCATATGCTACTTGGGGGGGTTACCTAAATATGTTCATGACTTAATAAATGTAGATAGTAAGTTTTGTATGTATGCTGACGATATAAGTCTGTGTCTAGCAGATAAAGACATTTATAGAATTAAAACTAAATGTAATGACTCTATATTGCTCTTGAAGAATTTTCTGACTGAAAAGAATCTATTACTTAATGACGACAAAACTACTTTCATGCAATTCTCCTGTAGATGTCCTGCAGAAAAACAGGTTGTCATGAACAATCAAACTAAAACAAAATTTTTAGGTCTACATCTGGATAGCAAGCTCAATTGGACAGAGCATGTACAGAAAATTTGCGGGAAATTGAGTTCAGGGATTTTTGCACTTAGACGGCTAGCTCCAATTTGTAATCTTATAACTTTAAAATCGGTGTATTTTGCAACAATCCATTCACATATTTCTTATGGTATTGAGATATACGGAGGAACTAGTATCACAAATCTGAACAAATTACTACATCTTCAAAAAGAAGCAATAAGGAGAATTTTTAACTTAAATAGTGAACAGTCATGCAGAATACTTTTTAAAGATCTGGAATTTATGACAGTGTACAGCCTCTATATATACCGCACAGTGCTATATGTAAAAAATAACGAATCAAGATTCCCACGGCAACTGGAAGTACATAATTACAACACTAGAAACAGGGATACATTCTTAATTAAGGAACATAAAAAAGAAAAATTCAAACAAAGTCCGTCTTATATAGGAATAAAATTTATGGGTTATCTACCAAGTGGTATTAGAAATGAAAGGGATAATAAGAGATTTAAAAATAAACTTAAGAAGTACCTGACAGAATTAGTTTGTTATAATTATGATGAATTTTATAATGCTAGACGATAATTGTATTATATTGGCCTATGCCTATATGTTATATGTTTTTTTTTTATATGTTCAATGACGCATTCATGTACATAAATTGTATGTGTTGAATAAAGAGTTTGATTGATTGATTGATTGATTGATACAGTATCACATAGTACCACTACTCTAGTGAGCGAGTGAGATAAACTGCTGCATTGCATAACGTGCGCTCTCTCTGCGCAGTAGATTTCTTATTTTGAAGGCTCTTTTGTCAGTGGTCGGATTATAGTAGAGATCGTGTCTTTGAGATTGAAAATTTTTTCAGATTTCTGTAGCATTCATGAACTATCTATGTATGTCTATCTAACATCTATGTATGTTACTAAAATGAATGAGTAATACATCTAATGAATAATCGATGAATGAATTTTCATTAATATCTCATTATAATCGATTGAAAATTTTTTCAGATTTCTGTAGCATTCATGAACTATCTATGTATGTCTATCTAACATCTTTGTATGTTACTAAAATGAATGAGTGATACATCTAATGAATAAGCAATGAATGAATTTTCATCAATATCTCATTATAATCGTCATCATTCATGTAGAAACCGATGAATTTATTAGTTTTCCACAATGGAATCAACATAATATATTATTATCGGTTCAAGCACGCGATTTGCAAATTTGTGGTGATATGAGTCGGTTAAATGTAGGCTGAAATACTGCAGTGTCTGCGTTATTATTAAAAGCTGATGAGGCGGTAATTGATGAAGCCGCACTTGCCTCAAAAACTTGGCGCCGAAACCAGCCACACACTCCAGCTCCACAGGTTCATTACTGAGATAAACCATCATGTTCCCACTGGGGTTGAGCGGTAAGGCTAGGCGTACACCGGTTAGTCAAGACAAGACAAGACGAGATTAGTCACGTTTAGTCACAGTAATTCACATAGTTGCTTATGAAGCAGCACACACCGATACAATGACTAATCGGTGTGTGTTGCTTAATGAGGCTAGGCGTACACCGGTTAGTCAAAACAAGACAAGACAAGATTAGTCACGTTTAGTCACAGTACTTCACATAGTTGCTTAGGCTAGGCGAACACCGGTTATTCAAGACAAGACAAGACAAGATTAGTCACGTTTAGTCACAGTAATTCACATAGTTGCTTATGAAGCAGCACACACCGTTGCAATGACTAATCGGTGTGTGTTGCTTCATAAGGCTAGGCGTACACCGGTTAGACAAGACAAGACAAGACGAGATAAGTCAAGTTTAGTCACAGTAATTCACATGGTTGCTTATGAAGCAATCATCTCATAATGGTACAAAAATCAATACAAAAATGCTGAGATCCAGTTCACATCTCCTACAACTGTAAAGGGTAAGGCTAGGCGTACACCGGTTAGTCAAGAGAAGACAAGACGAGATTAGTCACGTTTAGTCACAGTACTTCACATAGTTGCTTATGAAGCAGCACACACCGATGCAATGACTAATCGGTGTGTGTTGCTTTATAAGGCTAGGCGTACACCGGTTAGTCAAGACAAGACAAGACGAGATTATTCATGTTTAACCACAGTACTTCACATACTTGCTCATGAAGCAACACTCACCGATTAGTCATTGCATAGGTGTGTGCTGCTTCATTAGCAACTATGTGAATTATTGTGACTAAACGTTACTAATCTCATCCTCCATTGGGAGCCTGGCTAATCGTTAGTAAGGCTAGTCAGTCACTCCTCAAATTTGGAGGCATATTAAATATTGTTTCATTGCACTATATAGCTGCTAATGTTACCCAGCACTGCTTTGTTCCCATCACTGGGTTGCGAAGACCAGCTTATGGTTGAGATGTCAATGTGCTAACCACACGTTACATCTTTTCTGGTTAATGATCATTTACCTCTGCTGATGTGAAACTGGCAACCAGCTGGTAGGCCTAAGCCCACATAGGGCTGTTGAGCCATTGACAAAAAAAAAACGTTACTAATCTCGTCTTGTCTTGACTAACCGGTGTACACCTAGCCTTATAATCCAAAGGTTCCAATGGTTCGAATACTTCCCCCCACCACTTTTTTAGATTAAGTTGCATTCAATTGAACTAACCGACCAGCTATTTTGAACCCTGAACTGATTTTTTTTATTATCATAGATCCTGTATCAAAATTAATTTTGCTTGATGCAACTCAACATTTTTGTCCATTTTTCAGGTGATTTCTGCACCACAATGCGGGCCGATAAAGTGATTTTTCTCACTATAACTGTCATAACAGTTTTTTGGTGACAAAATCGCAAACATTTCTAATAGCAGATGACAGAACGTGAATGAGGCCAGTTGAAATGTTGAGTCATGCAATGGATGCCCAAATCCTTTCAGACCACAGATTACAGACAGGTATTACATCATAAATCTGACGGTCAATTCTAGCGTGAGATTTTCTGATGATTTATCAGTTTTCACCGCTGGGGAGATAGAGAGAGAAAGAGCGAGATTCCGATCGTTAGAGAAATAAGAAGTGAGAAAGAGAGAGTGAGATTGATTGTGAAAGAGATTGGAGGAGGAATAAGAGCAGGAGAGAGTGAGTGTGAGGCCGAGAAAGAGAGAGAGAGAGCGAAAGAGAGAGAGGTCTAGCGCCCCGTGTCATATGGGGATATGCACTCGCCTCAGAAGCACTTGTGGGGCTATATGTCCCTATGGGGATGTCCTCATATGGACGTAGCCGTTTTATAGCTGGAATCGTTAATATTTGCTTCTGGAGTATAATAAACTCATTTTATCGAAATCGAAAAATATCCTCATAAGTGTTTTTCAGACGATTTGCCAAGTTGGGGTATAAACCGCCAGGGCTGCGCTGAAAGCAGTTTTATCTCTTCAAAAGAAGAAAATGGTCCATATGGGGAGATGAGCTGTGATTGGCTCATTTGAATTCCAGAGAGAATTGTGTGTCAATGGTCACTTGTGAGACTGCGAACTGGCAACAGCGCCTCGCTGTTGCCAAGTTGACAATCTCATAACTCCTAGCGTCCAGGTCCAGTGCCCGTGTCTGTCTAATATGCTTTACAACTTTGAAGACCTAGAGACCGATATTGAAGATTTTGATAATGGGGTTTCGTGGGATTGATTCGATTTTGGCTGAAACCGTCAGGAAAAATCTGACGTTTCGAAAAAGACTCCCCTTTTTAAACCGCGAAAACCCCTTATTTTTGTGAAATATTAAATTTTATTTTATTGCTTAAAATTGAAGAGGAAGGGATTCTTTACAGGTTTGCATTGTTGTTTTTTTATTTTTGGGCGATTTTCAGGTACAGGGGGGAAGGTAAAAAATGAACTTTCTATTCTTTGTGATATTTGAAAATTTCAAATACCAATCGATTCAGTTTTTCAAGGAGATTTTTTCGTTTTTGAACTCTTCTCTATTTTGAATAGATACAGGGTGGTGCGCGAAATAGTGGTCAATTATTGAGAATCTGAGTCTATAGGAAAATTTCGGTTTTCTCGACCGGAAATGGTAAAAGAAAGTGAGTAGATGACGTTTTTGAAACTTGAACTTTTCGGGTGATTAGGTAAGTGCGTCTAGGGGTGAAAATTCTCGACTTTTTAAATATTCGAATTTTTGGAAAATTCTTTTTCCATTGTATAGAGCTTCGAAAGCTGATTGAGATGGTATGTGGGAAACGTTTTCGGATGAAAATTTGAGCCGCCATATTGGAAAAAGGCCTCTTCTATATAAATTATTGATTAAAAATTTTTTGAAAGTTTTTTGTACTTTATCACTTTTAGGTGAAATTCAACTACATTTGAATTAGATTATGAAAAATCACGCTCCTAGGTTCAAAAAGGCGGAATCTAGAGGGGTTTGATAGGGGTAAATCAAAATATTGATATTTTCGAAAAATGAATTTTTCATCGGATACGGCTCCAAAAGTGTTGAACACTGTTTGATTTAATTCTTTAAAATCACGCGAAAAAGAGTTAGGGTTGAAAAATCTATTTTTCATGAAAGTCTAGGGCACAGTGTAAAATAAACTTTATTGTTTGATGCAAATTTCGACTTTTTCTGAAGGGATGAGGTGAGCAGTGATTTACTCGTTATGAAGATGCAAAAGAAAGCCAAGAACTGTTTTCTGGGTACGGTATATTATATAGCACCCCTAAGTCACTAGAGGGGAAACAATGTTCAAAAAAGGCTTGAAATTAGGAAAATTCAATGATCAAAAGCCTGTAAAACTTAAAATGGTAAATCTTAAAATGGGCGAGCGAAGCGAGCCTGTGGGTCACTTGTTCAGTTTTTCCAGGGGCGCAGCCCCTGGTAAAGCAAGCGTCACACTTTTTAATGTTGGATACACCAAATATAGTTGTAATAGTTATAGGTTTTATTGGAAAATAAATAATTATTTATCTAAAAGAATATATAATCATACACCATACAACTATCCTATGATTAATGTTAGCCTCAAATGGTCAGCTGTTCGGACATCGAACTTTCTGACAAAAACGTTTTTAGTGAGTGGTAAAACCCCAAGTTCAAACTAAAAATTGGTTCAATCGACGTTGGAGAAACCGGCCCTAATAATGCTAGCCATTGCTGTACTCTCAACTATCCAACTTGATAGTAGGTTCATCCGATTTTGAATACAAACAAATGCCACAAATCATTCTCATTATTCTCATTATGCCACATATCTCATTAAATTTTATGCATTTGTCGAATTTAAATAATTTATAGACAAATTGAAAATTTTCAAACAATAATCACAGCTTCCAAGTCTTCCATGTGATACCTGTTGTTAAGCCTGTAGGAGCAAAGCTCAACAGCTATTCCAATTATTTTTAAACAGCACTACAGCACAAACAGCACTAACTCATAGGCTTATGCAACATTTTCTAACCATTGTACGGACCCAACGGGGGTGCGGAGGGTGTAATCACTTGCGAGCGCCGCAAAGCGCGAGTAAACAATTTGTATTTTACAAAACAAATATGGTAGCCTACAGCTATCTAGTTGAATTGAAACTGGATGGTAAGAAAACAGGTAAGTTTTATTTTTATAAGCCTCAAATCTTGTACAATATTTAAAAAACATTACTTATCTTTTATCTCTAATTTTGAAGAATTCAAAGCAATTTGAAAATACTTTTGAAGACTTATTAAGTCTCATTGAAGATTCCACAAGATTTCAATAGATTTTACACTTGTTTGAAAAATCTGCATGGAGTATTTTTGGTAGTATCGATCATAGTTTTTTTCAAATATAGTTGTTAATTAAATATTTAAGTAACGTAGCATCAGAATCCTGACGTATGATAACCCTATCCCGGAGGTGGAAGGCTAGGAGTTAACTGAAGGAGGATAACACAATTCTAATATAATTATGATACAAAAGGTCGAATATTACTACTACTAAAAGGTGACAATTGAGTTAGTCCCATATTGGGCGGAGGTTGGATATGTCATTTCTCCTACCAGATTTGAATATAGGAGTAACCCTGCCAATTTTCCATCTGGAGGGGAATACCGAGGATCTCAAGGACAGATCAAAAATGATCATCGCGGAGAGACCCAAAATTTCAGCACAACCCTTACATGAAGAAATATTATCTGGTCCACAACCAGTACAAAGTCTCAAATCACCTATTGCTGCAATTATGGCTCTCAAATCAACAGAACTGATTGAGAGAGAAGGTACATTCAGTCTACTGTCTAGGTTCACCTCATTGTCAACATCCAACTGCGACTCATCAGAAAATACTGAAGAAAAATACTGAGCAAAACCATTAGGCAAATCATGAAGTCCAAAGATCTGATCCCCCAATGCATACCCTCCTGTAGAACTGTTAGCTCTTCTTGCATTGACAAATCCCCAGAAGCTCTTAGCATCGCTCTTAATATTAGTCTCAACCCTATCTAAATAATTATGATATTCATGAGCAATAAATTGCTTAACCTGACTTCGCAATCTTTTGAATTGCTCATTGTGATATAGAGAGAAGTGCTGCTTCATAGCGCATCTGTCCATCCTCTTCAACAGCCGAATTATTTCAGCATTGAACCAAGGTTGATACTTAGTACACCCAGGCCTGACCATCCTCTTTGGAATACAATTGTCAAAGCACTCATAGATGAAGGTATAAAATAAATCCACAGCCTCATCTACTTTACTTAAATTATCCATAAGCCCCCAGCGATAGGCTCTCAACTGATAATAAAGCAGGAGATAGTCAGCCCTCCTAAAGTCAAACAGTTCAATGCAATTCAACTGAGAATTATCAGTGGACCATACCTGTACTGTGACAACAAGAGAAGGATAATGAGCGTCCTCAGGAACCAGGGAACAATCACTTTGCTCAACCCTGATATCAACATTAGAAAATACTAGGCCCAGAATACGATCATTACAATTAAGAACTGAGTTACAGAGAAGCCTACAAAAGAAGCCAGTTTCCTAGCAGAAGGAGAGCCCAATTCCAAACGATATCTATCATTATTAATCTCAGGTAGGTTGACTTCGTAGATTTACGTATCCTATGAGCATACTTCCCAGTACATATATATTATATAAACTATAAATTATAAACAGCTATAATTCCCTATAAACTGTACATCAATATTAATATTTGCCAAAAAAAGAACATTTTACAAAATTAAATATTTACATACAAAATAAATACTAAAATAAATATTGAAAATTAGGTAAGATAGAGTGAAAAATTATCTGATTTCAAAATATCGCTTGTCCTGTTTCATTGATCATAAAACAAATAGCTTGAATAAAATAAAATCTTAGTAATAAACATCAAAATATTATTATTAGAGAAACAAAAATCCAAAAACTATATAATATACGATTCTATGCAATAATTCATGCATTCATATCAGTTGGACTGCCACATTTAATAATTCCTCCCAATAAAATTCGTAACCTTTACCACTGTAAATTAATCCTGTCAATTGTAAACATAATTTTGTCATTTTAATAATTCATCCACAGTCTAATAATTTTTAATCAATAATTATAATTATAAATTATAATTTCGTCAATTTTAATAAATCATAATCACTATCCCTCTAATATTTTACACCTCATTCAAGGTCTCAACTTTCTTATAATTTTCAGTTTGTGGTACACAATATTTATGATTAGTTACTGTTGATTTCAAGGATATTATTGACAAATAAAGAATAATCTAATCTAAACTTTCTTGCCTTTTTTGCCGCAAATTTCTGAATTATGCTATCAAAAGAAATCATTGAAACCCTTTCGTGTTCAATTGAGATGATAATCAGTTTTGTGATTATTTTCTGTTGCATAGCATTCCTCAAATAGGTTTTTATGAGCTTCAATTCTCTGAAACTCCTCTCTCCAGTTGCTACAGACACTGGAAAAGTAACAAAAATTCAAATATGTTAGGGTAAAATATCCTTCTCTCATATCCCCATAATTCATCTCTCATATCCCCTTACTTCACCTCTAATATCCTCATAATTCCTTCTTTCATAGCCTCATAATTCCTTCTCTAATATCCCCATAATTCCCTTCTCTCATATCCCCATAATTCCTTCTCTCTTATCCCCATAATTCCCTTCTCTCATATCCCCATAATTCCCTCTCTCATATCTCCATAATTCCCTCTCTCTCATATCTCCATAATTCCCTTCTCTCATATCCCCATAAATCCATTCTCTTATATCCTCATAATTCCTTCTCTCATATCCCCATAAATTTCTCTCTTGACGACCGTTATATCCCCATACGGCCAAAAAATATTGAAATTTCAAACGCAAAATTCGCGAGAGAGGGGAAGAGCATCTGATTCCTCATATTTTTTTGTTCAATATTCTCTCCTTTAAACTTCGATAAGTGGTTTAATAAGCGAGTTCCCACAAGTGACCCAGGGATCCAATATCGCCATAAAGTACGCGGCGCTAGACAGAGAGAGAGATTAAGAGAGAGACAGATTTTGAGAAAGAGTGAAAGAGAGAGAGATTGAGAGAGCCAGAGAGGGAGTAGAATAGAGGGAATGGATGAGAGAAAGTGAGAGAAAGAGTGATTGCTAGTTAGAGAGAGAGAGAGAGGGAGAAAGAGAACGAGAAATACGTAGAGGTCTAGCGCCCCGTGTCATATGGGGATATGCACTCGCCTCAGAAGCACTTGTGGGGCTATATGTCCCTATGGGGATGTCCTCATATGGACGTAGCCGTTTTTATAGCTGGAATCGTTAATATTTGCTTCTGGGAGTATAATAAACTCATTTTTATCGAAATCGAAAAATATCCTCATAAGTGTTTTTCAGACGATTTGCCAAGTTGGGGTATAAACCGCCAGGGCTGCGCTGAAAGCAGTTTTATCTCTTCAAAAAGAGAGAAGAAAATGGTCCATATGGGGAGATGAGCTGTGATTGGCTCATTTGAATTCCAGAGAGAATAATTGTGTGTCAATGGTCACTTGTGAGACTGCGAACTGGCAACAGCGCCTCGCTGTTGCCAAGTTGACAATCTCATAACTCCTAGCGTCCAGGTCCAGTGCCCGTGTCTGTCTAATATGCTTTATAACTTTGAAGACCTAGAGACCGATATTGAAGATTTTGATAATGGGGTTTCGTGGGATTGATTCGATTTTGGCTGAAACCTACAGGAAAAATCTGACGTTTCGAAAAAGACTCCCCCTTTTTTTTTAAACCGCGAAAAACCCCCCTTATTTTTTGTGAAATATTAAATTTTATTTTATTGCTTAAAATTGAAGAGGAAGGGATTCTTTACAGGTTTGCATTGTTGTTTTTTATTTTGGGCGATTTTCAGGTACAGGGGAAGGTAAAATGAACTTTCTATTCTTTGCGATATTTGAAAAATTTCAAATGCCAATCGATTCAGTTTTTCAAGGAGATTTTTTTCGTTTTTTGAACTCTTCTCTATTTTGAATAGATACAGGGTGGTGCGCGAAATAGTGGTCAATTATTGAGAATCTGAGTCTAAAGGAAAATTTCGGTTTTCTCGACCGGAAATGGTAAAAGAAAGTGAGTAGATGGCGTTTTTGAAACTTGAACTTTTCGGGTGATTAGGGTAAGTGCGTCTAGGGGTGAAAATTCTCGACTTTTTAAATATTCGAATTTTGGAAAATTCTTTTTTCCATTGTATAGAGCTTCGAAAGCTGATTGAGATGGTATGTGGGAAACGTTTTTCGGATGAAAATTTGAGCCGCCATATTGGAAAAAGGCCTCTTCTATATAAATTATTGATTAAAAATTTTTTTTGAAAGTTTTTTTGTACTTTATCACTTTTAGGTGGAATTTAGTTACAATTTAATTAGATTTTGAAACAATCACGTTTCTAAGTTAGAAATAGCGGAATAGAGAGGAGGGTTTGATGGGGGGGGTAAATCAAAATATTGATATTTTCGAAAAATGAATTTTTGCATCGGATACGGCTCCAAAAACTGTGTTGAACACTGTTTGATTTAATTCTTTAAAATCACGCGAAAAAGAGTTAGGGTTGAAAAATCTATTTTTCATGAAAGTCTAGGGCACAGTGTAAAATAAACTTTATTGTTTGATGCAAATTTCGACTTTTTCTGAAGGGATGAGGTGAGCAGTGATTTACTCGTTATGAAGATGCAAAAGAAAGCCAAGAACTGTTTTCTGGGTACGGTATATTATATAGCACCCTCAAGTCACTAGAGGGGAAACAATGTTCAAAAAAGGCTTGAAAATAGGAAAATTCAATGATCAAAGCCTGTAAAACATGGTAAAATCTTAAAATGGGCGAGCGAAGCGAGCCTGTGGGTCACTTACTCACTAGTTGGAACCCAGGGGGCGCAGCCCCTGGTAAAGCAAGCGTCACACTTTTTAATGTTGGATACACCAAATATAGTTGTAATAGTTATAGGTTTTATTGGAAAATAAATAATTATTTATCTAAAAGAATATATAATCATACACCATACAACTATCCTATGATTAATGTTAGCCTCAAATGGTCAGCTGTTCGGACATCGAACTTTCTGACAAAAACGTTTTTAGTGAGTGGTAAAACCCCAAGTTCAAACTAAAAATTGGTTCAATCGACGTTGGAGAAACCGGCCCTAATAATGCTAGCCATTGCTGTACTCTCAACTATCCAACTTGATAGTAGGTTCATCCGATTTTGAATACAAACAAATGCCACAAATCATTCTCATTATGCCACATATCTCATTAAATTTTCTGCATTTGTCGAATTTAAATAATTTATAGACAAATTGAAAATTTTCAAACAATAATCACAGCTTCCAAGTCTTCCATGTGATACCTGTTGTTAAGCCTGTAGGAGCAAAGCTCAACAGCTATTCCAATTATTTTAAAACAGCACTACAGCACAAACAGCACTAACTCATAGGCTTATGCAACATTTTCAAATTTACCATTTTCTAACCATTGTACGGACCCAACGGGGGTGCGGAGGGTGTAATCACCTGCGAGCGCCGCAAAGCGCGAGTAAACAATTTGTATTTTACAAAACAAATATGGTAGCCTACAGCTATCTAGTTGAATTGAAACTGGATGGTAAGAAAACAGGTAAGTTTTATTTTATAAGCCTCAAATCTTGTACAATATTTAAAAACATTACTTATCTTTTATCTCTAATTTTGAAGAATTCAAAGCAATTTGAAAAATACTTTTGAAGACTTATTAAGTCTCATTAAAGATTCCACAAGATTTCAATAGATTTTACACTTGTTTGAAAAATCTGCATGGAGTATTTTGGTTGTATCGATCATAGTTTTTCAAATATAGTTGTTAAATATTTATCTAACGTAGCACCAGAATCCTGACGTATGATAACCCTATCCCGGAGGTGGAAGGCTAGGAGTTAACTGAAGGAGGATAACACAATTCTAATATAATTATGATACAAAAGGTCGAATATTACTACTACTAAAGGTGACAATTGAGTTAGTCCCATATTGGGCGGAGGTTGGATATGTCATTTCTCCTACCAGATTTGAATATAGGAGTAACCCTGCCAATTTTCCATCTGGAGGGAATACCGAGGATCTCAAGGACAGATCAAAATGATCTTCGCGGAGAGACCCAAAATTTTAACACAACCCTTACATGAAGAAATATTATCTGGTCCACAACCAGTACAAAGTCTCAAATCACCTATTGCTGCAATTATGGCTCTCAAATCAACAAAACTGATTGAGAGAGAAGGTACATTCAGTCTACTGTCTAGGTTCACCTCATTGTCAACATCCAACTGCGACTCATCAGAAAATACTGAAGAAAATACTGAGCAAAACCATTAGGCAAATCATGAAGTCCAAAGATCTGATCACCCCAATGCATACCCTCCTGTGTAGAACTGTTAGCTCTTCTTGCATTGACAAATCCCCAGAAGCTCTTAGCATCGCTCTTAATATTAGTCTCAACCCTATCTAAATAATTATGATATTCATGAGCAATAAATTGTAACCTGACTTCGCAATCTTTGAATTGCTCATTGTGATATAGAGAGAAGTGCTGCTTCATAGCGCATCTGTCCATTCTCTTCAACAGCCGAATTATTTCAGCATTGAATCAAGGTTGATACTTACTACCCCTGACCATCCTCTTTGGAATACAATTGTCAAAGCACTCATAAATGAAGGTATAAAATAAATCCACAGCCTCATCTACTTTACTTAAATTATCCATAAGCCCCCAGCGATAGGCTCTCAACTGATAATAAAGCAGGAGATAGTCAGCCCTCCTAAAGTCAAACAGTTCAATGCAATTCAACTGAGAATTATCAGTGGACCATACCTGTACTGTGACAACAAGAGAAGGATAATGAGCGTCCTCAGGAACCAGGGAACAATCACTTTGCTCAACCCTGATATCAACATTAGAAAATACTAGGCCCAGAATACGATCATTACAATTAAGAACTGAGTTACAGAGAGCCAGATCATAGAAGCCTACAAAGAAGCCAGTTTCTAGCAGAAGGAGAGCCCAATTCCAAACGATATCTATCATTATTAATCTCAGGTAGGTTGACTTCGTAGATTTACGTATCCTATGAGCATACTTCCCAGTACATATATATTATATAAACTATAAATTATAAACAGCTATAATTCCCATAAACTGTACATCAATATTAATATTTGCCAAAAAAAGAACATTTTACAAAATTAAATATTTACATACAAAATAAATACTAAAATAAATATTGAAAATTAGGTAAGATAGAGTGAAAAAATTATCTGATTTCAAAATATCCCTTGTCCTGTTTCATTGATCATAAAACAAATAGCTTGAATAAAATAAAATCTTAGTAATAAACATCATAATATTATTATTAGAGAAACAAAAATCCAAAAAGCTATGTAATATACGATTCTATGCAATAATTCATGCATTCATATCAGTTGGACTGCCACATCTAATAATTCCTCCCAATAAAATTCGTAACCTTTACCACTGTAAATTAATCCTGTCAATTGTAAACATAATTTTGTCATTTTAATAATTCATCCACAGTCTAATAATTTTTAATCAATAATTATAATTATAAATTATAATTTCGTCAATTTTAATAAATCATAATCGCTATCCCTCTAATATTTTTACACCTCATTCAAGGTCTCAACTTTCTTATAATTTTCAGTTTGTGGTACACAATATCTATGATTAGTTAGTGTTGATTTCAAGGATATTATTTACAAATAAAGAATAATCTAATCTAAACTTTCTTGCCTTTTTGCCGCAAATTTCTGAATTATGCTATCAAAGAAATCATTGAAGCCCTTTCGTGTTCAATTGAGATGATAATCAGTTTTGTGAGTATTTTCTGTTGCATAGCATTCCTCAAATAGGTTTTTATGAGCTTCAATTCTCTGAAACTCCTCTCTCCAGTTGCTACAGACACTGGAAAAGTAACAAAAATTCAAATATGTTAGGGTAAAATATCCTTCTCTCATATCCCCTTAATTCATCTCTCATATCCCCTTAATTCCCCTCTAATATCCTCATAATTCCTTCTCTAATATCCCCATAATTCCCTTCTCTCATATCCCCATAATTCCTTCTCTCATATCCCCATAATTCCCTTCTCTCATATCCCCATAATTCCCTTCTCTCATATCCCCATAATTCCCTTCTCTCATATCCCCATAATTCCCTCTCTCATATCTCCATAATTCCCTTCTCTCACATCCCCATAAATCCATTCTCTTATATCCTCATAATTCCTTCTCTCATATCCCCATAAATTTCTCTCTTGACGACCGTTATATCCCCATACGGCCAAAAAATATTGAAATTTCAAACGCAAAATTCGCGAGAGAGGGGAAGAGCATCTGATTCCTCATATTTTTTTGTTCAATATTCTCTCCTTTAAACTTCGATAAGTGGTTTAATAAGCGAGTTCCCACAAGTGACCCAGGGATCCAATATCGCCATAAAGTACGCGGCGCTAGACAGAGAGAGAGAGATAGAGAGAGTGTGATGGTAAGCGAGAGAGGTAGAGAGTGTGAGAGAGAAAGAGTAGGGTAATGGAAGATGTGGAGATATGTTAGAGCGATACGTCAATCAGACTTTAGAGATTTATAATCTTTCACAGATATAGATAGACGTCTAAAAAATCCACATATTCCCTATATATAACACCGATCTCTCCTATTTCTGTACACGTTCCCAATGTGGAAAAGATAACACAATCGATGTGTCCAGTTGATTTTATTCAACTTTTCAAATTTCTCCACGATTTTTTTCAAATCAATTCAATTTGCAATCGATGAGGAAGAAAAAACAATTTTTTTCTAAAAATGGGGGTGAGAATTGTGTGATGAGGAGGAACGTGGATTGAAAGAATTAGTGGAGAAGCGAGGTGGAATGACAAATTGAAGAGAAAATGAAAGAGAATAGAAGGATAGGGAGAATGAAAGCACCAAGATAGAAAGCTAGATAAAGATAAGATAGGCTTCGGAAGCGCGAGGAAGCTTTTGGACTAGAATTAAGTTGCACCAAAAATAGTTGCATCAAGCATGATCAATTTTGGGAGACCAAGGAGGAAATGGAGAGACTGTGTTGCAGGGGACATGAGGGAGAAGGAGATGACAGATGAAGAAGCCGGGGAGAGAATGGTGTGGAGGAGGAAGATACGGAATAGCGACCCCGAATAGGGAAAAGCTAAAGGAAAAGAAGAAGAAGAAGAAGAAGAAGAAGCATGATCAATTTTGATCCAGGATCAGTACAATGCTTATCAAATGGGATCAGCTGATTCAAAGTAGTTGGTCCCGGTTGGTGCAACCCGATTAGGGGCGGTTTATGAGCTCGGGTTTATCTCTACTTTGAGTCTAAAAACCGGATTTAGCACGGAGTGTTAAAACTCAGGTTCATGAGCTCGAGATTAGCGAGTTTCAGGCGTAAAAGAGCAATATTATCGCAGGGAAAACCCCGAGGTTTAAAAGTTGAGTTTATGAGTCCAACAACAGATCATCTCGAGTCTAGAAGATAAACTAGGTGGACTAGTAAATCCCGAGCTCATAAACCCACCCTTATGGCTGGATTTCACGATTCCAGTAGACGTTCAGGTTACTGGAGGCAGGTTACTTGCCTGAAGGCAGAGGCAGGTTACCTGCCTGGCAGCCTGCCTCTGCTCTGGTGTGAATAAGCTATTAACTTGTTCAAGTGAGTGGTCTCACGGTTCAGTTTACCTGCTTCAGGTAACCTGCCGCCAGTAACCTAAATGTCCTCTGGAATCGTGGAATCCAGCCATTAGTGTAGTAACATTTCCATCCCCACATGTCACTGACAAATCAAGGCTTTTGCTTTTCCATTCAAAAGAAATATGATGGAAAAAATCGTCAAAATGAAAATGAGAGATAAAAATCAAATACAGTTTTCGTTTTCGAAAATGAATAAATCCCTTGTCACTCCACTCAAAAAACGTGAAAAATACAGGGATGGAATGAGAAACATTTTCAAAGCTCACAAAATCCTGGATATAATGACACTATCTCCAGATCTCCAATCATGTGCGGTATTCAGATTAAATAAATAAATAAATAAATAAATAATAATTTATTTCCTTTTCAAAACTAAAAACCTAAGAATACATTAATAAAATTGACTACAAAAATATAAAAAGAAACATATAATTTTTATCAAAAAAAACTTCATGGAAATTAACCCACTCAACTGTGGAATTCCATGTACTAGAGTGGGTGTGAGTAGTATTTGGGTGGGGGGTGCAAATATACTTGGTAAGTGAGCTCACATACTATTATTTGAAATGATTTGTTCTATACGTCGTCTTCCTGTATGTATTATCCATTTTTGAACAGCATTTTTGAATTTTCTTTGGTGAGGTATTTCCTTAATATTTACGGGAAGCAGATTGTAGAGTTTTGGTGCTAAGTGGTTGAACTGTCTGTGATACAGTGCCTTCCTGGCAACGTTTGTGATGAGAAGGTTCCTATTTCTAGTGTTGTGATGGTGGTTCCTATTTTGGAAGTTTCCTGTGTTTTTGTGTAGTCTGCAGATAATTTCCTGGGAGTAGAGCTGTCTTGCATCCAGTACACCAAATTCATTGTAGAGCTGGTCTGATGGGTAGCGAGGTGGCTTCTTGTTGATGATTTTCATTATTAATTTTTGAACTTTTAGAAGTGGGTCAAAGTGCGAGTAGCTACATCCACCCCATACTACAATCCCGTAGGTTAGTAGTGACTGTACCACGGAATAGTACACCATCTTCAAGCACTTCTCATCTATCAACGGCCTCAACATCTTAAACTTGTAGATTGTTTTCCTCAGTTTCTTGCAAAGATCATTTATGTGGTGATCCCATCGCAGAAAACAGTCCAGTGTAACTCCAAGATATTTTATTGTTGTTTTTTTGTGTATGGTGTATGATGTGCAGTTGGTAAGGTTGACTGACAAAAGGTTTTCTGTGGGTTGTTCATGCTGTGTAGCCGAGAAAGTTAAAAAATGTGTCTTTTCATAATTTAGGGTCAACAAATTCTGGTTTAGCCAATGTGAAATTTTCTGCAATCCTGTTTCAGCCCTTTTCCATGTTATTGACCATGTTGGTCCTGGAAACAAAAGTGCAGTATCATCAGCAAAAGTGGTGATATTTCCTTTTATTTATATATTGTAAAGAGGGTTTATGTAGATAAGGAAAAGGATTGGAACAAAGACGGTTCCCTGGGGTACCCATATTCAACTTTGAGCTTGTTGCTTGTATGCCCATTAACTCTGACACACTGTGTTCGGTTTGATAAATAGCTTTTGAATAAGTCCCATGCTACTCCTCTGATTCCGTAGTTATAGAGTCTTCCTAACAGAATATCATGTGACACTGTATCAAATGCTTTTTTCAGGTCCAGGAATATTGCCAAAGGTTTCTCCTCACTGTTGATTTTCTCTGAAATTTGTGATATAACATTGTGGATTGCATCATTCGTACTACAGTTCGATCTAAAGCCATATTGATTTGGTGACAGAATGTTATTCTTTTCAAGGAAGCTAATAAGTCTTGTTTTTACACATTTTCAAATATTTTAGTTAGAATGTTTAATAATGATATTGGCCTATAACAGTTCAAGTCTTTCTTATCTCCTGTTTTAAAGATTGGACAGATAACTGCTTCCTTCAAACACTGAGGGAAAACACCTTCACTGAGAATTTTGTTAGCAATCAGTGTCAGCGGTCTAGCAAGAGCTGTACTGTTTCGTTTGAAGAGCTCTGGTCTGAAGTTATCAGGGCCTGGCGCACTATCTGATTTAAGGCTATTGATTATTTTTATTATTTCTTCTTCATCCACTGGTGTGAGAAATATTGATTGGCATACTCTATTGTTGGTGATGATAGGTTCATTTGCATGCTGTTGACTATTTAATATATTTTGTGCTAGCTCAGATCCAATGTTTTTGAAGAATTTGTTGAAAGATGTAGCAATTTCTTCATCATTCTCTCCTGATTTCAATGCTCTCCCTTGTACATTCAGTTGTTTTATTTGTGTTTTTGGTTGCTGGGCTTCAGTTATTTCTCGTATCACCCTCCATGTTTGTTTTGAGTCTTTTGAATCTCCAAGCATGTGTGAAAAATATTGTTTTTTTGCTTCTTCTATAACTTTAGTTAATAGGTTTCTGAATCGCCTATAATATTCACACAGTTGTACATTTGCCACATTATTTTTACATTGTCTGTGCAGTTTGTCTCGCTTCCTTATAGATGTTATTAACCCCAATGTGATCCACGGCTTAATTTTCTTCTTCCTATGTGGAATTCTGTATGCTTTTTTACACTCTACCATGTGTTTTTCAGTTATTGTCACAAACTCCTTCAATGCACCTTCAGTACTATTCTGCGTGTAGACAGAGCACCATGTTTCCTCCATAAGCAATGACGAAAACTTATCTTTATCAAAAATGTCTTTGTGCTGATTCTTCATTTCATTATTCAAAACTTCAATGCTTTTTATTCCCAGAATAGTAATGTAGTGATCTGTTATTGAATTTTGAAATACTATTGGCATAAGATCTTTTTTGAAATTCACTAATATGTGATCCAGACATGAAGCATTGTTGTTGTTGACGCGAGAAGTTTGATGCAGTGAGCAAATCCATATTCACTGAGCAAGTTCTCATACTCATCCAGTTGTCGATGCTTGTTTGGTTCTATGGTGTTTATATTGAAATCTCCAGCAACTACATGAAAATGTCCACTTGTTTCCTCAAATAGTTGTCTCAAACTATCAATGAATTCCGTCAAATCTGGATTGGAAGGTGACCTATATATTGCAGTAACAACAAATACGCTTCCTTCTGTTTCAAAGCGGAGATTTAAACAGTTAGCGTGTTGAATTTCTGGCTCCTCAACTTCGACGCTAATGCCGGACTTGACGTACACAATCACTCCATCATTCTGCAGCCGGTTCTTCTCTGTCGCATACAGGCTGTAGTTACTCATTATACGTGGCGTTGTACCACATGAAATCCAGCATTCCGTTAAAACAATCACATCAAAATCACATTGTAAGTCTTCTAATTGGATCAGGAATTCGTCAATGTTCTTGTTGTAGCTTCTGATATTAAAACTGATAATTTTCAAGTTGAATTTATGACAATCGAAATGTGACAATCGAATACAATGAAACTGGTAATTGAATATTGATAAAAATTGGCCAATAAATTCGAAAATTGTTCAATACAATGACATATCTATCAAGATAACTTTGGTCAGGTGGTATTCAAAGTTGAATGATTGGTTATAGAAATTGAATACATTGTCCAATAAAATACTGTTTTTGTTATATAAGAATGATGTTGAGATTTTCTATCATGATAATATTTTGCGATGACAGGTGTGTTGATGGATTATTGAGGGAATTGAATCTTAATTAATCTTTCGGAAACGTTTTTATAATCGTTGAATATTGTGAATATTGAGAAGATGGAAAAGAAAGAGAAAAATAAGGAGGAGCAGAGGAGAATGAGAAGAAGAAGAAGTGGGGGAAGAAGAAGAAGAAGAAGAAGAAGAGAGAGAACAAGAAGAAGACGAAGAGAGAGAAGTAGGAGAGGAAGGAGAAGTAGAAAAAAGAGAATAAGATGAAGAAGTAGAATGGGAAAAAGAAGGAGATGGAGAGGAGAAAAAATTGGAAGGAGCAGGAAAATAGGAAAAAGGAAGATAAAAAGGAGGGGGAGGAGAAGGAGGAGAGGGGGAAGAAGCAGCAGTGGGGGCTCTTTTCAGCAGTGAGAGTTTTCGTCAGGGAAAACTAAGGAAAGTGGGGGAAGATGTAATACAAATAAAAGAGGGAGAAAAGAGGATGGTAGGAGGAGGGGAAGAAGAATTTCTGGTGGAGAAGTAGGATAGAGAGAACAGGTGAAGAGGTGAAGAGAGAAAAGAATAAGCAGTGAGTGCATCGTCCGTCCACTTCTTCTTCTTCTTCCTCTTCTTCTTTTTCTCATTTCTTCTCTTCTTCTTCTTCTTCCTCTTAATAAGCAGGGAGTGGATCATCAGGTAGAAACGAATGTATGAAATGTAAGGATGGAAGACTACAAGGAAGATAGGAAAGGGGTAGTGGAGATTGAAAGAGGATTCGAAGTATATGTGGAGAGAAAGGAGAAACGAAAGAGGATACGAGGAGGAGAGAGAATAAGCTTTGAAAGTATCATCAGGGGACCAGTCGACGGTTTACTCCGACACCAGACATCCCGAGGGAATTGCGTCAGTCACTGTCTTTGCCTACAGGAATGATGACAAGGGGAGAAGAAGTAGAACAAGAGAAAGAATAAGAAGGAGGAGCAGGAGAAGAAAAAGAATAAGATGAAGAAGAAGAGAAGAAACATAAAAGGAAGTAGAAGAAGTAGAAGAGGTAGAAGAAGTAGATGAAGTAGAAGACGTAGAAGAAGAAGGAGCAGAAGAAGGAGAAAGAGTGATAGTTGGAAATGTGTCAAGGAGGAGGAGGAGGAGGAGGAGGAGGAGGAGGAGGAGGAGGAGAAGGAGGAGGAGAAGAAGAAGGAGAAGGAGAAGCAGAAGGAGAAGGAGAAGAAGAAAAAGAAGAAGAAGAAGAAGAAGAAGAAGAAGAAGAAGAAGAAGAAGAAGAATATTCATGGAAAATTACACAAAGCTGTGGACAAAATCAAACACGGAAAACTAAAGGAGTAGCCTACTGAAGGATACTCGTGGAAAATTACATAGATCGACAGATGAAGATAACAATGGAAAGTTACCGAAGTATGGAAAAGTACTGACGGAAATTTACTGATGACGCAAGAAATAATTAACAATGGAAAATTACAGAATCACGGAAAAGTATGATGGGAGATTACACATAGATAAAAAAAATAATAAACACGGAATATTACAGAAGTAAGGAATAATACTGACGAAAGTTTACAAGATCTATTTTTATCTACGACCGTGTTATAAGGCAATCATTACAGTTTCTTAATTGAAATCAAAACAGTTGCTTTTTCGAAATGGAATTTGAAATTTCGTATCGAGGAAGAAGAAGTGGAAGGAGAAGTAGAATAAGATTAAGAAAAAGTTGAAAAAGGGAGTTGAAGAAGAAGAATAAAAAGTTGAAAAAGGGAGTTGAAGAAGAAGAAGAAGAAGAAGAAGAAGAAGAAGAAGAAGAAGAAGAAGAAGAAGAAGAAGAAGAAGAAGAAGAAGAAGAAGAAGAAGAAGAAGAAGAAGAAGAAGAAGAAGAAGAAGAAGAAGAAGAAGAAGAAGAAGAAGAAGAAGAAGAAGAAGAAGAAGAAGAAGAAGAAGAAGAAGAAGAAGAAGAAGAAGAAGAAGAAGAAGAAGAAGAAGAAGAAGAAGAAGAAGAAGAAGAAGAAGAAGAAGAAGAAGAAGAAGAAGAAGAAGAGGAAGAAAAAGAGAAGAAGGAGTAGGAAGCGTGATAGTTGAACAAGTGTCAACCTTGAATGTCATAACATTTAAATGTTATTTGCTATCATAACAGTTACCTGAGCTTGTTCCTGTTACAATTCTCAATTTCAATGTTTAGTTATTCAGTTGAGAGTACATGAAATTCGTACGAGACATCACAATATGCAGATGATAGGACTTGAGTCGAGAATCACTGTCTTTTGTCACTCGAAAATGTCTTTTGTCTTGAAATTAAATCGAATTATTGGTAAAGCACTGCCGTCTTCAGGTAATTCGTACTTTACATATTTCAATGTTATATCAAATTTTATTAGAATACACAAATGCATAAGGCCACTTCCACTTCCACAGGCATAAGGCCAATACCATCTCCGTTCAATCTAAGGCTAGGCGTACACCGGTAAGTCAATTCAAGACAAGACGAGATTAGTCACGTTTAGTCACAGTAATTCACAGTAATTCACAGTTGCTTATGAAGCAGCACACACTGATGCAATGACTAATCGGTGTGTGTTGCTTCATAAGCAACTATGTGAAGTACTGTGACTAAACGTGACTAATCTCGTCTTGTCTTGTCTTGACTAACCGGTGTACGCCTAGCCTTAGTTAAAGCCTAAACTTTAAACTTTCAATCGATTTTGATTTAATCGAACTTTAATTGAACTGTAAATCAACAATATTTTTCAACTTTGATTGAACTGTACATCCAAAACATTTTAACTTTGTTTAAAATGTAGATCCACAATTATATTGCATTCAACATGGTTTGAAATGTACATCCACAGCTCAAACCATACTACAAGTATAATCCAAGATACTGCAAGTTGAAACAAAGATACTACAAGGTTAAAACTATAGTTTTGTTCAAATGAGTGTATAACTGTATATAATACAGGCTACCAGCATAGAGAAGCGATACTCTATAGTTCCAATCTGTTGTCTATACTAGCAGTATAAACCAAGATACTATAGAAGTATAGTATACCTATTTTTGAAAATGTCATCTACATGAAGCAAATTTCCTATTCAGTAATTCATTCGCAACTTGGATCAATATCATCCATAAAATCCAACGGTTTCATGAAAAGTAGTCAAATGCATTGCATGAAAATATTCCAAACGGTGGCAGTTACTATGTTAGTACCTTTTCAAGTCACCCCCCCCCTATCACGCCCCCCCCATCATTTACCGTAGTTTACCGTAGAATGTTGAATTTTGAAAGATTACGATAGATGTTAAACACAAAACCACAAACCATAAATAATATCACTTGAATTAAAAAAAATTGAAATTTTACTGCATTAAAATTAAAAATTAACCTCCAATTTCTCAGTAAAAGTCTTACAAAATCAATATGTCAATGTGTCAGTTTGTCAGGGTGTCAATGTGTCAATGTGTTCCAATGTCTCTCACCATACTGTGATTATGAAATGTCTGTAGGTAAGACCATAGACTAAGAATAGGAGGAATAGATGATTCATCACCGTGTTAAACGGTAAACGAGCCAAAACCGACGTGATAGTGGCGATATCTCTGGGGACTTGAGAGTACTTCAAACTCTTGCTGTGTTAGGCTAGGCGTACACCGGTTAGTCAAGACAAGACAAGACGACATTAGTCACGTTTAGTCACAGTTATTCACTTATCTGCTAATGAAGCAGCACACACAAATGACTAATCGGTGTGAGCTGCTTCGCAACTATGTGAAGTACTGTGACTAAACGTGACTAATCTCGTCTTGTCTTGTTTTGACCAACCGGTGTACGCCTAGCCTTAATCAAGTGGGCGATCGGCGAGACCTCAGATCTCGCCTGACACGAACTATTCAAACAGCCTTTTTTACACAGAACTATTTTACAGTAAAAATGTAAACAGCCGTCCCTATCTGATGAGTACTCATACTTGGCGTATGCTTTCTCTACGGTAAGGCTAGGCGTACACCGGTTAGTCAAGACAAGACAAGATTAGATTAGTCACGTTTAGTCACAGTACTTCACATAGTTGCTTATGAAGCAACACACACCGATTAGTCATTGCATCAGTGTGTGCTGCTTCATAAGCAACTACGTGAATTACTGTGACTAAACGTGACTATTATGCCAGTTAAAGAGCTATTACGCCAGTTATCTCTTTCTTTTCCTATTTTCGTCTACTTTTCTTGTATGTTTATTTCCATCACACTCGCTCTCTCTCTCTCTTCCTTACACTCTCTCTCTCTCTTCTACTCCTCCTCCTCCTCCTCTTCCTCCTACTCATCCACCTCCTCCTTCTCCTCCTCCTCCTCCTCCTTCTCCTCCTACTCACCGATTAGCACCGAAGCAACACACACCGATTAGTCATTGCATCGGTGTGTGCTGCTTCATAAGCAACTATGTGAATTACTGTGACTAATCTCGTCTTGTCTTGTCTTGACTAACCGGTGTACGCCTAGCCTAAAAATGTAAACAGCCGTCCCTATCTGATGAATAATCTACTCGGCGTTTGCTTTCTCTACGGTAAAACCAAGTTAGTCCAGAGATCCAATTCACCTCGAATTACAAACTAGGCATTTAGCGATTTCCGAAACTATTTCACAGAACTATTTTTCAGTAAAAATGTAAACAGCCGTCTCTATCTGATGAGTAATCTACTCGGCGTATGCTTTCTCTACGGTAAAACCAAGTTAGTCCTGAAATCCAATTCACCTCGAATTACAAACTAGGCATTTAGCGATTTCCGAAACTGAAAACCGCAAGATTGATCAACACGCAATCGTTTAGCCCTCGTTCAACTCAAACATGTACGGAACAAACTCGTAATAATTCCCGGGCTTAACAGATCATTAGACCCGATTAAGCTCTTTTGCTTGCTAGGTCTATGGTCTTGATTTCCTTCACGCCATTACCGGATGCATGATGTGATTTGTCTAAACTCTGTGAGCTAGATGGTTTTGAAGGATACACATGTAGTTTGCAATAGGTTCTTACTTGCTCTTGAACGCTTTTTTATAATGGAGTTACGAACATAACCTTTTTGGGAAGGGAGCTGCAAATCCCAATGTTCCCTATGTTAAAGGCTGATGACGTTAAAGGTGTTTTTTGACGTGTCCCTGGTGGCTTTAATTATCCATCTTATGGACTTAATTTAATAAATACTAAATACTAAATACCTAATTTTGTTAGGTTGGCAGTACAGTGGGGCATGATGAAAAAATAGGAGGAACCCAGCATATAAGATATGTTAGGTGTCTCGATCTCGCTGAGTTTTCATTGGCCAAATTCACTGTGAGTAAATTTTGGCTGAGTTCTCATTGGCCGAATTCACTATAGCAGGATCCATTTAACTTGTCAAAAAACATATGATCGACGAGCATATGATCACAATTATACTTAACCTACAAAATGTTGAATCTCGAAGATTATTGAAAAGGTCTTTTAAAAGTTATCCTTTGAAAGGTCTTCTTCAAAAAGGTCTTTTAAAGACTTTAAAGGTCTTTAAGACTTTCAAGCCTTTTGATTATTGTGTCGAAATCACTGTTTAATTATTACTAGAACAGCTGATTTCTGACAAGTTAATTGGATCCTGCTATAGGCTACTGAGTGATATTTGAATTGAGAGCCTTTATGCTAAATTCAATCTTTAGGAAGAGTTTTGAAAGTTTATGGTTTCTTTTGCGGTATAAATCAAAACTGTTGGGAGAATATGGGTAATATTCACGGTAAAATACAACATTTTTGTTAGATTTTGTGTTTTTTAGGTTGGTTTGGGTAGAAGTAGTTTTACTCGGATTCGGAATGATGGCCGACATATCGTACTACGCCTTATTTCCCTTTCTGCTGCCCCCCTATGGCAGGATTCTTTTAAATTGTCAGAAACAGCTGATTGATGTACGCTCGTTTACTAACGTTAAATCAGCTGTTTTATGACAAGTTAGAAGAATCCTTCTATACCTATAAGGTTATGTTCGTAACTCCATTTTTTTATAGATCAGGCCCGAAAAACATGTTTACAACATTGGCCACCCTGAAAACATGAGTGTTAGAAGTATACGGTAACTTTGAATCATGTTTATTCTTCATATAAGTAGTATTGAAAGGCGGGGACTGGGACATGGTATTGATACCATGAAAACATAGGCGGATTTTGGGACACCAAGAAATGACAGGCGGGGACTGGGACACAAGAAATCACAGGCGGGGACTGGGACACAAGAAACCATACGCGGAAGCTGGGACATGAACCAGCGATTGTAACACAACTTCAAAACAATTTCCAGAGCATGATAACCTATGCGATAGTTGAGAGACATTGTTCAAACTAGAATTAGCAGAGATAAAACAGGTAAGGAGCATGTTGAGAGGAAAAAAACAGTCGATAATGAAAGAGGTGAAATACACACAGCACCGTTTTCATGGTGTGATTCTGCTAGCCACTTTGAAAGCAAATTATGCCAAACGGTTGGCTGTTTTTTCTTCTCCTCCCGAGATCGAGTTTGCAACAGAGTTGAAGCCGGAAGAGCTCTCAAGTCACGTACAATGAATACTTTGCCGTTGCACCGAGTACTCAAGAAGAAGAAATGTATGATTTTTCTCTCTCCACATCTATCGAAAACAGGTCAAGGCCTTCTACTTCTCAACGAAATTGAGTGCTTGTCATCTCTATTTATTCTACCTGTCTAATGAAAATATGATTTTTGGCTTGAAAACATGATCAAGTGAATTATTTTTTCAGTTGGGCTTGCGACTGTAATGAGAGAGGGCTGTATTGCTCAAGTTTGTATCTTTAGTGTTAGCAAAGTCTGAAATGGTGATTTTCAATCCAGCAAGAGTCATGTTATTGTGCCAGAGAATGTCGTATATTGACAGAGATGAAGTGCTATGCCGGTTTTATTTTTCATCCATATGCGCCATACATTGTTTGTGCGGAGTGTGGCTGGAAGACTAGTGGAACTCTTGATCTAGAACACATAAAGTTCATGCATAAAATAAACAATTCGGAGTGTAGTTTGGCCAGGAGTGTGGATGAAAATTATGAATGCTATGTAGTTGCTAGAGAATGTGTGCTGAGAACGGAGGAAGTAATAAGGAATACTTTTAATAAATGGCCGAAGTTTTTACCACATGTTGAAAAAATGGTGAAATCTGGTTTGTATTACACAGGTTTTCAAGATGATGTACAATGTATCTCGATGAATACGGATCGGAGAGAAGAAAATCACGCACTGGCGATATTCATGAAAGTAATAATGATCAGCCAATTGACATGAACAAGACATCATCTGTTTTTTCACTTAGAGACGAGGATAATGGAGTGAGAACAGCATTAAATACAAGTAGTGATTCGAGCAATAATTCATACATCACGGATGCGAATGAAACTTCACCACCTCGAATCAATAATACTATTGAACAAATGGTTACCACACCCCAAGGACGTCACATGGCACCGATTTATTTAAAAAATGTGGATCATGATTTCATGCGTCGGGAAGGTGAATTATCAATGGAGTATATTAGTGGTCTGATGGGTGATGCCCACAATATTTATGATCATACGTATGGTCCCAAATTTCACGGAGATAAATTGAAACTAGGCTCTGCTCTGATTGTTTTTGATGATGATAAGATTGAACTACACAAAGGGATCAGATTTATGAAATTGATAACTCACCAGAAGACTTGGTATTAAAAATAGAGGAGCCGACAAGAGGATTGTATGAGCTTATTTTCAAGAAAGACCCGAAAGATTTCTCACCGGATGATTCTGAGAAATATAAGAGAATTTTATCCTTCACTAATGCACACAGGATTGATTCTGAAGAGGACAGCAACGTGAGATCGAATCGGGGCAGAAAATATGTTTCAATTATCAAAGCATTATTTCCACCAAAGAGAGAGGCCAGTAAAAAAACCGGGAGCGGATTGGGTTATAATGGAAAAAATCCTGACACAAAAAATATTATTAAAGGAGGTTTGAATATGAAATTGAATTCAGATAAAAATATTCAATTTCTCTATTATGATGACCCGAATGAGTTATGTGAGAGACTTAAATATTTGGTGAGTTCTTATAGTGCTGGGAATACTACCTTAATTAACGAAATCCGCTCTATAATTGAAGAAATGTTTGAGAAAGGACTTATTGACACCACAAGCATCTTGATATAAATAGTTTAGTCATTATATTGGTGCTAGCAGTATTCGTTCATCATTTACAACAATAACACAGACAAGAAAAATGCATCATATTCATCAGGACGATAGTGTTAATGAAGTGTTTTCACCAATTCATCTTAGAGATTCTCTGATAAAAATGTCACGTAAGCCTCGACGATTACATCATTTGATAAGATTTTTCACCAAAGAAGATGGATTTCTTCCTGACAACATTCTAAACAGGCGTCCAACAACTTTGGATTCATCACAAACAGGGGTTTCTTTCAAAAAGAATGCAATGAAATTATTGAAGACTATTTTACTAAACATCGTGAAGATATTTTGAATACAGTAATGATGTATCTTTATACTGTCATGAAACCGGATAGTGAATATGATGTGTTCAAGGAATACACCTCTTTGAAAGCTGAAATTATGAAAAAACTATGCAAGCAATGGGTAAATCTTAATTTTTAATGTGAGTGTAGGTGTGTGTATACATTTTTAAAACAAAATAATCTAAGTTTAGATTAGGTAAAGTATTTGCAAATAAAACTTACTTCATTATAATAAATGTGATTTTATTTTTCTACTCCCATTCACCTAAAACAAAATCCTATTCCACATACTTTGTCTGAAAGCTTATTCATTACCCGCCTAATTGACCATGTAGACTCCGTCAGTGCTTCTTATCTCAGCGTGCATGAGAAAAGTTAGAGCACTGATTGGAGTGGTTGAAATGTTCCGTTTAACTTGATTGTTTTAAGTGAAGGTGTGTGGTGATAGAGAAAAATAGGGCAGTGTTAAAAGTATACTGCATTATTGTGGACGCGTGATGATAAGTGAAAATGGCTAGACGAACAATGGGACTAGTGAACTACTTACTAAACTGATACCTGCCCCACAGACCGATTTTAGGCTTCCTTTTCAGGTATAAAAGACCCGATCCACATATGTAATTATTCTTTCACACATTCACCTCTGTTCGAGCAAGTTGTGCAGTTGTGATTTTTCATTTGAACTTCTAGCTCTCCGCTTTCTGGGAAAACAAATGTAAGTACATTTTGATTCTGTTGGTCTTTTGTTTTCTTTATTACTGTTTGACATTGCATCTCATGTTCTTGCCACAATATTTTTAAAACACACTTCAAATCGTAACAATGAAAAAACTATTTTGTTTTGATTAAGAAAAATAATTCCACTGATGTTTTTACTGGTATAATGCGCAAATATCTTTAAAATAATCATGTGTGATGAAGGAAATTTTGAATAAAACAAAAACCATTCACTAAGCAACCTTTGCTCTGTCATTGTTTTAGGTCTTTGCTTTTTAGTGTTTAGCATCACATCTCATGTTCTCTTTACTCACATTTCACCAAATATCACATGAAAATGATTCTGCTGATGTTTTTACTGGATCATGTACAAAATTCGATCTTAGCCGTTGCTCCAACATTCTTTCTCAAGGAATAATGTGTCTTTGACGATGTGAGTTAGATAAATCAACTTTGAATCCCCATACCATTCATTCAATTAACAAAAATATTTTTCCACTATTCACAGATTTTTCGGATTTTGGCGAGTAGCAGATCTGTGATCCATATCATTTCCCACGTAGCAACCATTTGCACACGATCGTCTCTTTGAGTGAGGATTTGCAAAATACACATAAAACGTAAGTTGAACAAGAATATTCATTCATCCATTTTGCTTTATACAAAAATTATTTGTTTTATTTTATGTCACTATTCTGTGTTATGTTATAAACTACTAGATAGATAGATAGATAGATAAACTACTAATTCATTGTATTTGATGAGAAAAATATACAGAGTTATGAATTTTGAGCACCTATTTGAAAAGTGAAGTACGGTAATTGTTTCCTTTTTGATTTGAATTTCACATCTAAATACAACACATTCAAAAGATAATAATAGAAATGAGAGTATTATTTCACACTTGAAAGTATGGTCTATTATTTCATACAACTTATTAATTTTAAAAATACACCAGTTCTGAAGTGATGTAGTAGTATAGGTGAAACTAATAGTTTTGAGATGTTACTAGTTATTTTTTCGAAAATACATTATTAGAACTTTTCAGATAATTTTTGTGAATTGAATCAAATAAGCCGTAAATAAAACATTACCTAAGCTTGAAATGCTTCTCTATGATTCAACTATTTTTTCAGTACAATATTATGTTTGAAAGCCGGTAAACCGACCTCAAGTTTGCCGATGAGAAAAATATTCTTTTCATTAACAAGAATTTCTTTCCATTATTTTCTCAGATTTTCGGAAATCACGGAGTGGCAGTGTTTTGGTTGAATTGGGGCTCAGCATTCCGGCATTGAGGCGCAAGAGGACAATATTCTAATAGAATCAAACACGAAACGTGAGTTGCAGAATAATCCATTCATTTCTTTTATTTTTTATAAATGTTACCCCATAAAACTAAAATTTTTCTTGAAAATCGAATATTGAAACATTTGCTCGCATGTTTTTCACTCAATTCAATGTATTAAATATCAATCTAGTACACTATTTCATCGAATTTCGACGAAAAAACGTAAGAAGATCTGTGATGGGACTTTGCCAACGGCATTCGCCATCTAGTGGTGAATTTGCGAACCATTTTCAAATGTTTAGCTAAAAGCAGTACTGCATTTCCACATTAAAATGAACGTTTTTCAATGATGGAATTTTGATAAAGCCACGATATTATTTCTATTAAATTAAGCAGAAATCTAAAACTCGGTTGTAATTTGTGATTTTTGATTATTATGAATCCCATTTGAATGATTTTACCGTAAACTCAGGTTTTTATGTAATTTTCAGCTAAAATTCACTATACAAATCTCCGTGCGGTACGCCGCCCGAAAATCTATCAATTTATTGTCAAAAGTCGTTGTAATTTGTGATTTTTGATTATTATGAATCCCATTTGAATGATTTTTCCGTAAACTCTGGTTTTTATGTGATTTTCAGCTAAAATTCACTATACAAATCTCTGTGCGGTATGCCGCCTGAAAATCTATCAATTTATTGACAAAAGTCGTTGTAATTTGTGATTTTTGATTATTATGAATCCCATTTGAATGATTTTTCCGTAAACTCTGGTTTTATGTGATTTTCAGCTAAAATTCACTATACAAATCTCTGTGCGGTATGCCGCCTGAAAATCTATCAATTTATTGACAAAAGTCGTTGTAATTTGTGATTTTTGATTATTATGAATCCCATTTGAATGATTTTTCCGTAAACTCTGGTTTTATGTGATTTTCAGCTAAAATTCACTATACAAATCTCTGTGCGGTACGCCGCCCGAAAATCTATCAATTTATTGACAAAAGTCTGCTGATTCATTGATGAAAAATCTAATGATTTATTGTCAAAAAACCTTGTGTATCACTTTTACCATTATTCTATTGGATCAAAAATGCATTCTAGCAGAAAAAAACCTGAATATTATTGACTCCATTCATTCACAAAAAAATTATTGCGTATATTTTAACTAAACTAATAAGATCTGGTGATTGTGCATTGAAATCTCGATATTTTTTCTAGATCTCATCTGAATATTATGTTGGAGAAATATGCTATTTTATTGAAAAAAATCAATTAATATTTGGTTTCTGTACAAAATTCTGATTATTACATATGGTAGAGTGAATTTCATTTCAATATTCTATCACATGCACAATGTAATTTCAACCAATTTTTTTCTTTCATTTTCACAGAGAGACGAGCCTTATCAAAAGATTGCCAAAACTACAAGAAGTGTGCTATCATCCATCAATTCCCACAAGAAGTGAGTTAAGTGAGTCAATCATTCGAAAAATGGAGCATAATTCTTTAATAGACATTTTTGAAACATGCATTTTGGAAAAATCCCCTGTGTGCAGTATTGATAGTGTTGGGAGATTTCTAAAAAAACTGGTTAGTAAATCGGAGTTGAAGTCAACTGAAAAAATCAGAAATATATTTAGGAAAATCAATGCTCTGTTCCTTAATGCCAAGAAAAGGAAGGAGATGTCCTACTCTAGCCAAATTAAATTTTTAAAGTTCTGTTTCAATGTATTAAGTATCTCAGACATGACCGATTTTCTTACCGAAGGACTGAGTGCTAAAAAGATTGATGAAATCAACAAAAAAATGTATAGCAAATCAGATTGTAACAAACTATTCAATCTAATTGAGGATGTTGATTTTGATGAGGTTGATCACGCCTCTTCCTCCTCTCACAATATTGTGAATGAAGAGATTTTCCATGATGGAGACTCAGCCATGAGTGAGATCTTTGAAAAACCCCTTCAATAATTGTAGATGAAGATAACATCAATTTTGAAGATCAGTATTTTGAAAAATAAATGATTCAAAATCTAATGATATAACACCCATTGTTGAAACATACCAGAGACGAGACCAAGAAAAACTTCAAGTAATGACATCTAAAGTCCCTATTTCTTCTCAGAATTCTGGAATGATGGTTAAAATTGAGGTGACAGATTTGAGAGATATTAGGAATGTGAGAGATAGTGATAGGTGGAGAAAAGTAGCTAAAAAAGCAATATTCATCTCGACAAATGAGGAAGACCCGAAATTCAAGAAAGTAAATGAGAGTTTGAAAGTCGCCATTGCAGACTTAGTTAAAAGAACGATGTGACTAAGATTACTAGGAAGAATAACATTCAATGAATTAAATACTGATTCACCAGAATATCCTCTCATATCATAAATTATCAAAAAAGATTAGCTTTGACAATTTTTCTCATCTCAACTCTCTCTCTTTTCAGATTGTTTGCGCAATTTGGGGATAAATAATGAATATTAATCAAACTTAACAATGATTAGAGGTGATAGATCGAAATCAAGTAGACTTCAAATTCAGCCCTCCAACAATTTTGTGGAGTTAGAATCAGCCTTCTCAAATGCTCTTAAAACTTACTATTACAGAAATATTCAATTTAAAGATATATGCACATTGTTGAAATCATTGAAAAATCAGTGTGTTAATTTGTTAAAATCTCAATTGGATGATGCAGGCTCTATAAAATTCAACATTCTGGTCGAGTGCACCTATAGAAAACAGTCACAATCTTTGGATGAGATTTCATATCAAAACAGATCTTTTAAAACAAAGAACACTCCTCTTTCTCTGGTTCATCTATAAGCAGTATTTATAATGAATGCATTTCATCTATTTGTGATGAGGAAGCAAATTATCAAGGATTTGGGTCAGGATGGACATTGAGTAGAATTGATGGGGTCCTTCTCAGAACAAATAAATACAAACCATTGAGGGTGGATCCTATATTGAACTACCTAAAAGATTGCTAACAGAAAATCGGTTATCAACTGTAAAACACAGACAATCAATGCTTCATCTGGGCTATTTTAAGCATGTAAGAAACAGACCAGAGCGTATTTCTCATCATCATCAAAATCTGAAATCAAAGTTTAATTTCAGTAAAATCTCATTCCCAACACCTTTAAAAGATGTTAGAATCTTTGAAAAGCTCAACCCATCTGTGTCAATAAATGTTTATGGATTAGACTCCTCTCAAAATGTTTATCCTCTGAGACTTAGTGAATTTATCAAGAGAAATCACTTTGATTTGTTGCTTTACAGAAAGACACTAACACACATTGGTGTTACATAAAAAACTTGGCTAGGCTAGTCGTTGCTCAAATTAATAAACACAAGGGAAAAATACATATTTGCAAACGGTGTCTCACTCATTTTGGTAGAATATCCGCATTCGAATCACATGAAAGGATTTGTAAAAAAAATGATTTATTTAGAGCAATCATGCCCAAATCAAATCCAACTGTGGGACCTCCCATTATGCGTTTCAAGAATTATCAGAATCAATATTCAGTCCCAATCGTAGTCTATGCGGATTTTGAGAGTATTCTAAAACCATACCATTCTAGTCAACCCCCGCTTTCCACTAGTTTCACGGAGAAAACCCACAAACATGAACCATTCAGTTACTGTTGCTACACAGTCATGGATGAAAGTCTTCAGATCAAATAAGAAATACCATCACAGAAAACCCATTTCTCTACAGAGGTAGTAATGCTCCTAATCATTTCATCAAGTACTTAATTGATTTGGCCAATAATTTAGGTGAGATGATAAAAACAAATATACCAATTATCTTTACAAAAGAGGATGAGGATCATTTCAACTCCCAATCATGTTGTGAAATGTGTGAATGTGAGTTCACAATGATTGTAACACCTGTTAAAGACCATGATCATTTGAGTGGGAGGTATAGGTCTAAGCTTTGCTCCCCCTGCAACTTGAAAAGATTGAGACAAAGGTATATTCCAGTAATACTACACAATCTGTCACAATATGACGCCCACTTCATCATACTGAGTTTGGGTTGTGATCAGGAAAAATTGATATCATCCCCAATACAAGTGAGAAGTACATCACATTTTCAAAACACACTAAAAACGGATTGACACTAAGATTTATTGATTCAATGAGATTCATGAATTCTTCTCTCTCCAATTTGGCAAACGATTTGAGTAGAGAGGATTTTGTTCATGTCAAGAAGTTTTTCCTGAGTCCAAACTTGATCTTGTTTGTAAAAGCCAATTTTCCCTATGAATATGTTGATTGTTATGAGAAATTGGAGGACAAAACTTTGCCATCAATTGAAAATTTCTATAGCAGTCTAATGAGTGAGGAAATTGATGAGGAGGAATATATCCATGCACAAAACATGTGGGACTCATTCAGGATTCAAAACTTAGGTCAATATTCAGACTTATACCTTAAATTGGATGTTCTTATCTTGTCAGACATTTTTCAAACATTTAGAAAAAGCTGTATGAAAACATATGGTCTAGACTGTTGTCATTATATCACAATTGCCTCTTACACATTTGATGCAATGTTATTCTATACTAAGGTTGAATTAGAGTTAATTTCTGACTATGGGATGTTTATTTTCATTGAGCAAGGATTACGGAGGAATTACAACTTCTGTGCATCGCCATTCAATTGCTAATAATCAATACATTCCCGAAACATTTGATCCAGAAAAAAGAGAACCTTTTGAATCTCATCGACGCCAATAACCTATATGGGTGGGCATTATCAAAACCCTTCCATTATCAGATTTTGTATGGATGAGCCAAGAAGACATTGCATCACTAGATATAATGAAAATTCCCAATGAATCGAGTGAGGGCTACATATTCGAGGTTGACATTGATTACCCCAAAAACTTCATGATAAACATAGTGATTTACCTTTTTCCTGAGAAAAATGCCCCAACAACAAAATGAAAAATTAATGCTAACATTAGAGCCAAAAAGGATTATGTATGTCATTATTTAAATTTAAAACAGGCCATTGAAAATGGGTTGATAGTTAGAAAAATAAAAGGGTTTTAAAATTCACACAATCAAAATGGATGGAGCCATACATAAGACTTAATACAACTTTGAGACAGAAATCAACAAATGAATTTGAGAAACAATTAAGGAAGGTTATGAATAATGCGATTTTGGCAAGACAATCGAGAACACAAAAAAAGGGTTAATATGAAGCTAGTCAATTCATAAAAACAATTGGAGAAATTAGTGAACAACACAGCATTCAAAGATAGAACTATTTATTCCGAAAATCTTTGTCTGGTAGAGTCTCAGAAGCAAAATGTTATTCTTTCCAAACCCATCTACATAGGTTTCGCTGTGTTGGAACTGTCCAAACACTTGATGTATGATTTTTTATAATGTAATGCAGAAATACTATGGGGTAGAAAACTAAAATTGTTGTATATTGACACAGATTCATTCTTTTTGAAATAAAAACATTTGATTTATATAAAGATTTAGCAAGATCATTTCTGAATAGGCATCTAGACTTGTCTGATTACCCCAAGGATCATGAGCTCTATTCCTTGAAAACATGAAAGTTTTAGGTAAATTTTCAGATGAAACCGCATCAAGGCCCGTGCGGGAGTTTGTTTCATTAAGACCAAAGCTTTATTCCTATAAAATATGTGGTAAAGAAGGTGATATTGAGAAAAAAAAAGCAAAAGGTGTCTCAAGACAAGTGATTGAAAAGAATATCTCATTCAATGATTATTACACTGTTCTGAAAAACGATGAGAGTTCAATGAGTAGACAAGATAGGATTGAGAGTGTGAGATCAAGATACAGAACTATGATAACTTTCAGATCTTCAAATCATGTTATTAACACAGTTAAACTTAATAAGCTTTCATTATGCAGCAAGGATGACAAGAGAATTATTCTCCATGATGGGGTGACCACACTGCCTTATGGTCACTATCTAGCAGACAAAGTAAACAAAAAGATTTTCTCATGCGAAGCTTAGAATGAGTAATAATTAGAGTTTTGACATTTCATGAAAAGGCTATGATATTATGATATGAGAGGATGTAGAGTTTTGTAAATATTAATGTAGTGCCTATTGGTGTGGGCAACACACCACAATATAATCATAATATTTTCAGTAATCATTAAAAATAAGAATAAAAGCTGTATTGATAGTTGAATATAATTTTTGTAGATCTTAATATAGCGTCTATTGGTGTGGTCAACATTTTCAGTAATCATTAAAAAATAAGAATAAAAGCCGTATTGATAGAGTTGAATATAATTTTAGTAGATGCTGATGTAGTGTCTATTGGTGTGGACAACACGCTGCAATATAATCATAATATTTTCTGTAATCACTAAAATAGGAATAAAAGCTTTATTGATAGAGTTAAATATAATTTTTGTAGATCTTAATGTAGCGACTATTGGTGTACAATATACACATACACAAAATATTTGTCCTAATCTTATATAAAAAAATGCAATCTCAATAAATAAGAGTATTTTTCTGTAAAAGAAAGATGTGTAAATAAAATGATTACATTTTTTTGGAGTTCATATTCTTTCACCATTACCCAATCCCTGTCTTATCATATAGAAAATTTTAAAACCATCATGCAACATTGAACTATGTGTCATTTGTTGGATGATGCTTGGAGAGGAATGTCTTAAAATAAAATATTGGCTTGCAATAGTCGAATATTCTATTTAGTTGTGTTATTTTTTCAAGTGAAGTGAGAGAAAATTACATTGTTTCAAAGCATGAATCAGTATAATGTCGCAGTGGAGGAAAACAATGAAGATGTGATTTGTGATAGAAATCACATGAGGAGAATGATCTCCTCATTGTACAATTTATTCTGCAGTTCCCGACAGTCAGTAGAATGATGACTATTAATCCAATATGTGAAACAATCATGAGCATTATCATCACAGCTAACCAACTCTCTAATATACTGACTAGAAATTTCAAGAAACAACGTAAATAAGTTACAATAAAATACAGAAATATGCTTTCTCATTTTTCCACTAGAACCCGTAACCTTTCTTTAATAATAATGTCTCTGTCAGGCGGGTTGTCTACACAACGCCTGAATATTGCTTATACAGTACATTGAGAATATCAACTCTCTTGTTAACCAAGATTATTTGAGCTTTCTTTTGCGAAAAATATCATCAAAAAGAAATGATTTGGGATGTGGATTCGAACCCATGACTAGTGGCAATGTTAACTAACAATGGTTGAGTCCTTATCCAACATGCCAAATCACTTCTTACAAAAACAAATGAAAGAAATCCTACTTTACCTTTCAAGTATTTTATGCAGTGAAGAGAATAAGATTTTTCTTGGTCTGCTGTTAGCTCAGTCGGCATACATTATACTATAACATGCTCTAGACTCCAAGTCCAGAACTGGGGATCCAGCTTGAAGGAGTTGACACTCACTGCTGCAGTCACAAGGAGATAGTACACTGGTGAAGAGAATAAGATTTTCTTGGTCTGCTGTTAGCTCAGTCGGCATACATTATACTATAACATGCTCTAGACTCCAAGTCCAGAACTGGGGATCCAGCTTGAAGGAGTTGACACTCACTGCTGCAGTCACAAGGAGATAGTACACTGGTGAAGAGAATAAGATTTTTCTTGGTCTGCTGTTAGCTCAGTCGGCATACATTATACTATAACATGCTCTAGACTCCAAGTCCAGAACTGGGGATCCAGCTTGAAGGAGTTGACACTCACTGCTGCAGTCACAAGGAGATAGTACACTGGTGAAGAGAATAAGATTTTTCTTGGTCTGCTGTTAGCTCAGTCGGTATACATTATACTATAACATGCTCTAGACTCCAAGTCCAGAACTGGGATCCAGCTTGAAGGAGTTGACACTCACTGCTGCAGTCACAAGGAGATAGTACACTGGTGAAGAGAATAAGATTTTTCTTGGTCTGCTGTTAGCTCAGTCGGCATACATTATACTATAACATGCTCTAGACTCCAAGTCCAGAACTGGGGATCCAGCTTGAAGGAGTTGACACTCACTGCTGCAGTCACAAGGAGATAGTACACTGGTGAAGAGAATAAGATTTTCTTGGTCTGCTGTTAGCTCAGTCGGCATACATTATACTATAACATGCTCTAGACTCCAAGTCCAGAACCGGGGATCCAGCTTGAAGGAGTTGACACTCACTGCTGCAGTCACAAGGAGATAGTACACTGGTGAAGAGAATAAGATTTTTCTTGGTCTGCTGTTAGCTCAGTCGGCATACATTATACTATAACATGCTCTAGACTCCAAGTCCAGAACTGGGGGTGCAGCTTGAAGGAGTTGACACTCACTGCTGCGGTCACGAGGAGATAGTGCACTGGTGAAGGGAATAAGATTTTTCTGGGTCTGCTGTTAGCTCAGTCGGCATACGTTATACTATAACATGCTCTAGACTCCAAGTCCAGAACTGGGGATCCAGCTGGAAGGAGTTGACACTAACCGCTGCAGTCACCTGGAGATAGTCCAGTGGTGAAGAGAATAAGATTTTTCTTGGTCTGCTGTTAGCTCAGTCGGTATACATTATACTATAACATGCTCTAGACTCCAAGTCCAGAACTGGGGATCCAGCTTGAAGGAGTTGACACTCACTGCTGCAGTCACAAGGAGATAGTACACTGGTGAAGAGAATAAGATTTTCTTGGTCTGCTGTTAGCTCAGTCGGCATACATTATACTATAACATGCTCTAGACTCCAAGTCCAGAACTGGGGATCCAGCTTGAAGGAGTTGACACTCACTGCTGCAGTCACAAGGAGATAGTACACTGGTGAAGAGAATAAGATTTTTCTTGGTCTGCTGTTAGCTCAGTCGGCATACATTATACTATAACATGCTCTAGACTCCAAGTCCAGAACTGGGGATCCAGCTTGAAGGAGTTGACACTCACTGCTGCAGTCACAAGGAGATAGTACACTGGTGAAGAGAATAAGATTTTCTTGGTCTGCTGTTAGCTCAGTCGGCATACATTATACTATAACATGCTCTAGACTCCAAGTCCAGAACTGGGGATCCAGCTTGAAGGAGTTGACACTCACTGCTGCAGTCACAAGGAGATAGTACACTGGTGAAGAGAATAAGATTTTTCTTGGTCTGCTGTTAGCTCAGTCGGCATACATTATACTATAACATGCTCTAGACTCCAAGTCCAGAACTGGGGATCCAGCTTGAAGGAGTTGACACTCACTGCTGCAGTCACAAGGAGATAGTACACTGGTGAAGAGAATAAGATTTTTCTTGGTCTGCTGTTAGCTCAGTCGGCATACATTATACTATAACATGCTCTAGACTCCAAGTCCAGAAATACCAATTCAATCAAATCATGGTTTGTAAAAATGTCCTAGAGTTTTTTGCACTTGAAAAATGTCACAGAGATTGTGGCCCAAAACCCGCCTGTGTTTACTTGTGTCCCAGTCCCCGCCTGTGATTTCTTGTGTCCCAGTCCCCGCCCGTGATTTCTTGTGTCCCAGTCCCCGCCTGTCATTTCTTGGTGTCCCAAAATCCGCCTATGTTTTCATGGTATCAATACCATGTCCCAGTCCCCGCCTTTCAATACTACTCATATAAGATGGCTTTTAAAGCTTTATTTAGAACTCGAAGCTCCAATGTATCAAAACCCATTAGTATCCCAGTCAGAACGTTCCAATTTTCTTTGAAAATCCCACAAACAAATTTTGTAACCGATTTCCTGCTCATCACATCATTATTGGTGTCTACTTTTAGAAGATTTTCAAGCGCGTGGAAGATCCTCTATAGAAAATAAATATTTTTCATGTTCTTATACTTATTTCTGTCGGCTAAAAATGCGGAGGGCTTCTGTATATAATATTCTTTATGTAATAATGAAGTTTGCAGAGCTATTTCCTGTTTTCGCGTGGGTGGTCCCAGCTCTCAACGGATATTGATCAATGAACTCAATTTTTCCATAACTTCTCATTCCAACTATAATCCCACGCAAAAAACTGGATAACACAGAGGGATCTTCAGTATTAATATTTCAGCCCTAGCTATCCAACATCTCTTATTGATTCTATCCATCGCTAAATCTATCTACCTCCTGTTCTCTTGAAGCATTGTTCTCTTGATTGTTCTCTTCAAGCATTCCTATTCATTTCATTTTGTTTTTTCAAATATCAATTACCTTACCTCTCTCCACTTTGTTAGTTGTTTGAACCGCCATTGCTGTGATGTTGGTAGAAACCGCTCATTGTGGGAGGAGCTTATCTAGACCAATGACAGTCGTTCACCTTGATAGGCCATCTAACTGCCAATCACAGCGCTCGGTCACGAGTATAACTTCTGCTACAGCTACACTGTACTTTGGTTGTGAAAACCACATATTGAATAAAACAACGAGATACTGCAGTTTCGGTTGTTACACAATTATCAATCTCTGGTAAACTAAAACTAAAGTACCGTGTAGCTGTAGCAGAATTTATACTCGTGTGACCGAGCGCTGTGATTGGCAGTTGAATGGCCTATCAAGGTGACCGACTGCCATTGGCCTAGATAAGCTCCTCCCACAATGGGCGGTTTTTACAAACATCACAGCAATGGCGGTTCAAACAACTAACAAAGTGAAGAAAGGTAATTGGTATTTACAAAAACAAATGAAATAAGTAGGAATGCTTGAAGAGAACTGCCAATAAATAGACCACACGTATCTGAATAGATAACACCATCCATTTAGATATTACTATCTATTAAATTAATTAATTAGATATTAAATCTATTTGTCAAAGCAAGCAACGTTTGATAAAACTCATCAATGTCAACTAATCTCTGACTTTGCATCAACTACTATCCAAAAGTCTCTCACATATAATACAACTGCCAATAAATAGACCACACGTATCTGAATAAATAACACCATTCATTTAGATATTACTATCTATTAAATCAATTAATTAATTAGATATTAAATCTATTTGTCGAAGCAAGCAACGTTTGATAAAACTCATCAATTTCAACTAATCTCTGACTTTGCATCAACTACCATCCAAAAGTCTCTCACATATAATACAACTGCCAATAAATAGACCACACGTATCTGAATAAATAACACCATTCATTTTAGATATTACTATCTATTAAATCAATTAATTAATTAGATATTAAATCTATTTGTCGAAGCAAGCAACGTTTGATAAAACTCATCAATTTCAACTAATCTCTGACTTTGCATCAACTACCATCCAAAAGTCTCTCACATATAATACAACTGCCAATAAATAGACCACACGTATCTGAATAAATAACACCATTCATTTAGATATTACTATCTATTAAATCAATTAATTAATTAGATATTAAATCTATTCGTCAAAGCAAGCAACGCTTGATAAAACTCATCAATGTCAACTAATCTCTGACTTTGCATCAACTACTATCCAAAAGTCTCTCACATGGAATATTAGTATGAGAACAACATAAATCAAATCCATCTAGATCTATCAACAGCATTCGATAAGTCGAGCGAGGTTACATAACTCATTCCCAATATCAAAGCGGTGTTTGATAGCATTAGTATTCTGGTGGCATATGTCTGCTGCATAATGTATCACCCAACTATCAAATTTATATCTATCACATGCTCCTGATCATATTCACCTCAGCGTACTACATGTCATATTTTGGATCTATCAAACTTCACTATATACTGGGTGGCGCAAAAAGAACGGATGGATTAGAGTAGGATAGTATCAGTGGACTAGAGCTGTCTGTGACCGCAGAGCGACACTATTTTGTAGGTTGAAGTATCCAGTTTTAGTATCAATAGCGCAATTGACCTTGCAAAATCGCGTATTTGCTGTTGAACAATATTTCCAATAGAATGAATCTGCAATCGTCGTTCAACGGAGCTTCAGCAGAAAGTTTCAAGTCGAGCTTATTGGCATAAGATTCTTCTTTACTTGAAATTCAAGTTTACTATCGTAAATATCGTTACATTGAAGATTTTAATACTGCAATACATGAATGAATTGCTGCTGTATCAAAAGTTAAGGACCAATTTGAGGCTTTTAATGAGCATTAACGCATTAAGGGCGCCATCTTTCCTATGTAATTTTTGAAATATACTCAAGTGTTTTGGAGTTTTTCATACAAATTCTCAAATTGGGTTATTCACTTAGTATTTTGGTGTTAGGAAGATAAATGTATGATTCAAATAAACTTTTTTATAACACTTTGAAAAACATCCGTTCTTTATGCGCCACTCTGTATATATTCGCTTCACTGTGTTACGTGTCATATTTTTATATCAACTCCACTGTACTATACAGTATATATTCACTTCATTGTAATAAGCTCGTACTAACTTATTACTCAATTACTAAGTTTTTTCAAAATCACTTATTACTTAAGTTTATTCATTTATTTCAAGTTTATAAGTTCATTTATTTTTGTTTGGTTTACTGTTTTTATTTATGTTGAAATGTACTCCTCAACTTACAAAGTGGTTTTATTAAGTCAATAGGTAGACAAACACTTCTTTAAAATGTTTTTTGAGGCGGCTGTCTCTTGCAAATGTCATTTCTGAGTTCAATTTTTAGTGTAGGTAACTTCAACTCAGCTGAAGCTAATGAAGTACCTTTAAACATAATACTGATTTTTATATTGTAATCATTTTTTTTTTTTTGTTTATAAATATAATGAAAATTATCAGAATGTAGTGTTAAATGTATTGAGCTTATTTACGATTGTATTGCTATTTTCATTTTTTGTTGTGCATTGTTTTATTATTGTATTTTTTTGTCAGTATTATGAATAAATTTCAATTTCAATTTCAATATCTACTTCACTGTACTCTATATATTCACTCCATTGTAGTACTACTATCCATATTTTTATAAATCCCTCCCACCGTACATCATTCATGTTGCACTAGAAAAAGCGTGTCACCAAGAGTTGCTCCTTGCAGTAATTCAACCACCGCACATTCGGAACCCAACCTAACCCGGCGTGAATTTCAATTGAATGTTGGCAAACGCTGGTTGAGGCTGGAATACAGTGAACTTTTCAAAGTTGCCAGGTAACTTGGTACTAACATGCAGTTGACAGACTCATACATAATGCATCGGGCGACACTGCTAGTGGCGCATGAAACTTTTCCGTGTCTAGTATGTTGGAAAAGCCTTCAACTTTTCAGGCCTCAACAGACCGCATATGTATGGACCACGCAATATCCAGTCTCGAGATGAATACTGGTGAATATGAACGCAATACTTGGCACCTTGAGCACAATCTGCTGATATATTAAATCCGAGTTCATTCATATTTTCTTTGTCTGTTGATATTTCTGCTCTACATTGTATTGACGATAAATAATAATAATAATAATAATAATTCCGTGTAACCTGGCTGGCTCAGGTCTGGTGTCAGAGTTTTCAGGTCACTCCTGATCAGATCAGGATCGTCATTGTATTGACAATGAGAATTTAAAATAGTGGCGCGCTCAAGTGAGAGACAGAGTGAACGATTGACTGGGATTGAAGTTCATTATTATTGAATCAAATTTAAAATTAGGGTGTTTCAGAACTCCTTACCAATACTCTAGGGCATTGTTCCTGGGTAAAAACCATATCTAAATATCATATTTAAATTGTCCAGAAGTCCTTGATTAATCACAGCTGCCATTTTGTTTTTTTTTCACTTATTATTTTTTATCTCAATAATTGTGGAACATATGAAATTGAAACTTTGCATCAACATTAATTTATGACAACTAGACAAAGCTACAAAAAAATTATGACAATTTTTCAAATCTAAAAAACAAAATGGCGGCCATTTAAAATTTTGTTTCTTTTAATAACTCGGAAACCGTTGATATTACGAAAATTTTACAAGAATAGCTTTTTTCAGTAAATTTAATTACTAATCGATTGAAACCTTATTTGTGATGATAAGCCCAATATTGACTGAGATATGGCAGCTTGAGTGATAGGTGACTGCTAGAGGCTGGTTGCAATGGAACAGTAAGTGAAAAAAACAAAATGGCAGCTGTGTGAGTAACCAAGGACTTCCGGACGATTCAAATATGATATTTAGATTCGGTTTTTACCCAGGAACAATACCCTAGAGTATTGGTAGGGAGTTCTGAAGCACTCTGTATACGAAAAACCTATATTCGAAAAATATCCATTCAAAATATTTCAGTAATTTGTAGAATCAAGGCTGTGATGTTTTTGGTCATTTTGGTAGTCATTTCAAGAGAAAAAAGACAATGATCTTTTTTCTTGATCCTCCTGCCAAAAGACTTCCAAAGGACGAGAGAGGGGAGAGAGATAACAATAATAATATTATAATTGTAAAATTGTGAGTAAATTTTTCAAATATAGAAAATATGAGAAGAAGATACGATGTAGTAATTAAATTCAATATTATTTGTGTAGAACAGTTGATTCCTTTGGGATGATCATGTTTTTTATAGATGCAATATGGATTGTTGCAAAAAGCGGGAAGTTTGAATTTCAAATATCGTAACAGAGACCAACAAGAAGATGACAAAAATGCTGATAAAAATACTTCATTCTGATCAATACATTCCACATACAAATACATTAAACCACTAAATAATAGTTAGCAATAAAGTATTAATAATACCTTAATGATTTAATTGAATTCTATCTCAATAACGTGTTTTGTTCCTATCTTACAATGGTAAAATCCCATCAAATTTCTGCATACTTCGGCCACTCATAGCGCTAAGGTATCCTTGATTCTCTTCGTCAATAGTAGAATTTTTTAATTTGGCGGATGTCTCAGCTGTTTGCAAATGGGGGAATAAACATAATTTTTGAGTCTCTAAATCATTTGGTATTGGTATAACAATAATAAAGTATTATCAAACAATCATTCGCCATGAGTCAAATTAGAAAAATTCAACTATACTGGATTATTTTTATGGTTGCTTTGTGAATTCCACTTATAGTTAGATTCCACAACATCGATATTTGTTCCACAAATTTTATCCATAAGATACAATACTCTAGAGAAGTATTAATTTCATGGATGGAAACCCGAATATGAATAGTAACTAGTTCTGCTAATGAAACCCCTGCTCAAGGTGCACTGTACTACTTTTAAGGCTAGGCGTACACCGGTTAGTCAAGAAAAGACAAGACGACATTAGTCACGTTTAGTCACAGTAATTCACATAGTTGCTTATGAAGCAGCACACACCGATGCAATTACTAATCGGTGTGTGTTGCTCGTGGCAACTGGCTGAATAATGTGACTGAACGTGACTAATCTCGTCTTGTCTTGTCTTGACTAACCGGTGTACGCCTAGCCTTAGAATATCACCTAAGTGATGTGATACGATGTGATACAATCTATCTCTTATTCTACTAATGAAACCTTGGCTGAAGGGATTGGTAGGTTATACTAGGAGGGTACAGGGTGGTACAGGGGTTGTACTAGCGGAATTTTATCGCTCCTCAAACTAGCAGCAGGGCGGCAGACGTGAGTTGGCTTGTTTGATCAATATCCGATTGGACGGGAGTCTACAAAAATAGACTTGGAATTTTGTCTGTTGTGCTGGGGGGTGGAGGGATCTTGTCAGTGGACCGGTAAGGGCATTTGTGCAGAGGGAGGAGAAGAGAAAGATAGAAGATGGGAGAAAGATAATGGAGGAGGAGAAGAATAAGGAGGAGAAGAAGGAAATGGAGAGGATGGAGAAGAAGGAGAGAAGAGAAAAGGAAGAGATGAGAGATGGAGGAAAAGAAGGAGGAGAAGAAGAGGAAGAGAAGGGAGAAGAAGAGGGAGAGAAAGAAAATGAGGAAGAGAGGAGAAGAAGAAGAGATGAAGGGAGAGAGGAAGAGAGGGAAGAAAAAGAGAAGAAGAAGGAGAAGAAGAGAAGAAGGAATAAAGAAGGAGAAAGAGGAAGAAGGAGAGAAAAGAAGAGAGAAGAAGGAGAAGAAGGAGAAGGGAAGGAGAGAAAGAGGGAAAAGAATGGTGAGGAAGAGAGAAGAGAGAGGGGAGAGAGAGAGAAGTAGAGAAGAAGAGAGTGTGAGAGAAGGGGAAAGGTGAAGAGAAAGAGAAAAAGAGGGGATGAGAGGAAAGAAAGGGAGAGAGAGAAGGAGAGGAAGAGGTGGAGAAAAAGAACAAAGAGGAAAGAGCATAAAATAAGAGATGGAAGAGAGGAGAGAAGAGATGGAGAAGGAGGAAAGAAAACAAGAAGAGAGAAAGAGACAACAGGGAGAAAAGAGAAGGAGGAAAGAAAGAAGAGAGAGGAGGAGGAGAAAAGGAGAAGGAAAAGGAGAAGAAAGGAAGGAAAGATAGGAGAGAAAAAATAGGAGAATAAACGAGAAAGAGAAGAAGAAGAGGAGGGAGAAGAAGGAAAATAAAAATAAAAAGTGAAACAAGAAGGAAAAGGAATGAAAAGGGGTGGAGAAAAAGGAGAAGAAGTAGGAGAAGGAGGGGAAAAAGGAGAAGAAGTGGGAGAAAGAGGGGAAGAAGGGGATACAAAGAAGAAGATGGAAAAAATGAGAAGGAGAAGGAGAATGTCCTCACCCGGTAAAGGGTCTAGTCAGTGGAGGGAGTGGGGGTTTGTGGTGTCTGAAGGAAGGTTGAAAGCTCAGAACGTGAAAACTGGAGCAGCAGGAGATAAGCCGGCTGAATCGAGGATTGATCGGTTTGTGGAGGTCAGCTGATGGTGGGAAAGGGTTGAGGGACGTATGTTTTTGAAAGAAAGAAAAACTTCTATCTCATAGAGTTATCAGTGATTGATAGAGATCGTATCATGATGAAACAGTTGCTGTGTTTCTTCAAACATCGGGAGAAACATTAATTTGTCAATTCCATTTACTACAATAATAATTAAAAATATTGAAGTGATAATTATAATTATCACTACAGTAATAATTACATTATCAACAATACTGTTGGAAATGTGATTGATGGCTTCACAAAATCACGGTCCATACTGTATTAATAAAGAAGTAGAATTGTGTACATCAAACAGTGTTTTCTTTTTACTATGAAGTTCAAAACAGATTTTACAGATTTCCAAAACAGAAATTCTATAAATACGTTAAAACATGAATCAATATACAATTATTAGAAATGATCATGAGATACATCACCTATTATTGATTAATATGTTGTTATTCCAAATCGAGATACGATGTATCAGAACAACAAGAGATGAATCAAAAACCAATATAAAAATAGCAATGTTGATCAATTTCAAAAAATTTTCCTGCAGTATATCCTACAGAGATTGATTGGTTGAATGTCTTGATTGAATTGGAGTTCAGACTCTAGGTCTTCTCTAAAAACAACCCTTTTGACTAAGAAATCTCAGTGTGGCAACTGAATATCAAACATTTGATTGGTCAATTCGCCATACTTCTGCCAGTTTCTATAAAGGGTCGATCACATGTGGCGAGTTTACTAGCTACTATACGGCTTTTTGGGGAGGTCACCGTAGCATCGACAAACGTTAGCGTCGACATGACGTAGCATCGACAACCTAAAAATGCTTATTCTCGCAGATTATTGAAAATACTTCAAAAAAGTATTTTAAGGTATTTTAAAGACTTTGAAGGTCTTTAAGTCTCTAAAAAGTCTATAATACATCGTCGTTTGTCGATGCTACCTCGTGTCAACGCTAACGTTTGTCGATGCTATGGTAGCCTCCCCAAAAAGCCGGATAGTAACACTAGTAAACTAGCCACATGTAATCGACCCTTAAGATTTGCATTGAGAAGATACGTAAAATGTTATTTATTCCATATTCAGTAATACACTTCCAAAGTACAATTCACCTATTCTGGTAATAGTTTCTTATCACTTCAAAATTCTTTCTAATACCAAGAGTAGACAAACTATTTTTATTGTTAGAAGACTTTTTTCAGATGGCATTCCAAAGTTTCATCGAAATAGTTATGACTCTGATAGAATAATAATCGATTTACATGCGAAACTCTGAAAAAACTGACTGAATGGACGGAAAAATTTCGGTTTTTTCGACGTATGAACCTCAAGAGTAACCTGTCAAAATCAGAATGCGTTCTCGAAAATAGAACAATAGAAGCTCAACAAAAACATTGAGATATATGCCATCGATTGTAATAAAAACAGGTTGATATCTTCATAACCTGTCATTCTATCAAAATAGAGCAGATGGTGAGAGAATGTCAGAATAACATTTGTGAGGAGAGATGATTGTAGTAAAAGATAAAATAACATTTGTGAAGAGAGATAATAAAAGATAAAAGACATGAGAAAAGAAGAATGATAAGAGACAAGTCGGGAAAATATGATAAACGGGATTGACAAAAGAGGTGAAGACAAGTCAGAAGAATATTTAATGAGAAGGAGGAGATTATAGAGCGATTTCATGGAGGACAAGGAAATTGGTGAATAATGATTTTATTGACAGATGTGTCAATTTTGAAGGGAAAACATTTTTATTTTTTCCCCACCCCCACAGATCTTTAACTATAGTTTTATCTGGGTTACACTAACCGGAAACAACTGTCTCAATCAGATCCCATTGATTTTATTTGATAAGCATTGTATTGATCCTTGATCAGAATTGTATCAGAATTCTGAGTCGAATTAGAATTGAATACCTGAACCCCAATCCTCAAACTTATCATAATTTTTCTTTTTGTTTATTGTTCGATTCAAAGTAGGCATTCCATTTTACTTATTGTATTCTATTTATTATAGGCACCAGTTGTAAAATCAGTTAAGATTCAGCGGGACCATTTTTAATGAATTTTTCAAGAAATAGAATGATTCATTGGTGTATTTGCTTAGTGCAGCACAACATAAGCGTTTTTTTTGTACTTGTATCTAGTGAAGACGAAAACTCCTTAATTTTCATTCCAAGTATTGATTTTTGAGGTATTTTGATAAATTCTCATTCAAATTTTCAGCGCAATAATATATAATTTGTAGTAAGTATAGATTATTCCAGTTGTTGTACTGTGAATCAATCTCAATTTTCATTTCAAGTACTGAATTTTCAAATATTTTAATAAATTGTCATTCTAATTTTCAGTGCAATATATAGTTTATAGTTAGTATAGATTATTCCAATTGTTGTTCTGTGAATCAATCTCCTCAATTGATTGTGATTGATAAAATGTGTAGAACAAATTTTTATGTTGTGGAATCTCAATTTCAACAAGATTTATCAATGATTGTGATTGATTGAATTAACGTTTTATTTGAAGCTACCAAAATATCATTTGATCCGATTAGAATCTCCATTGTTTGATGTATAAATGGTTCATTCATCAAACGAGGAAGATTCCGAGGCCATTTGCACGAACATCAAATCAAATTCAATCACTGTTATATGACATCATTGCATTGACATCAAATTCGTTCATTGGTTCTCGTTATATCGCTTCTACATGACATCATTTTACAGTAATTAAATTCAATTGGATTTTCGTGCAACTGGCCGATACTTTAAGCCCCTGCGCCCACTAAGCAACTGCTATCTGATTTCAGTCAGCAACCCAGCGTTGCCAGATGACTTTGGCTGATGGGTTAGATTACCCGATCACCCGAAAAACAGCCAAATGTCATCTGGCAACATTGGGTTGCTGAGTGAAATTAGATTGCAGTTGCGAAGTGGGCGCAGGGGCTAAAGGAACCTTTCCATTGACAAATTCGAATACCCCTTCTATATTTAGTCAGTAGATGTAAATAATGTATCCAATGAGAATTGTTTCCATCTTGTTTCTGTTAGTCATAGATCTTGTAGCTTGTGAACAACCAATTGTATTATAATTTTTTTGAAAAATGAAAAATATTCACTCATTCATTCAATTCACTGAGATCAATCACGAAATCAATCCTGCTGTGTCTCTCAATAAAAATCTGAACAACCACTTAGTATTGAGTAAAACTCCACAAGTTTTTCTCCCCACTTTCAGGTGTTAGGTCATGTCACTTTTTCTCGATTCGAGTACAATTTCCAAGCAAAGTTTGTTTGCAGAGATAATCAGAGACATTTCCAACTTTTTTGTCACGCAATAGTATTCTTCTACTTGACTATCAAGCATGCTTCAACTTCGTACACAATCACGCGAGTATATAAATTGTGTAGAGAAGCTAGTTGACGGAAGTACTCGTATTAATAGTAGGTTATTCATGGGACCCCAAGTTGAATATAATACAAAGTAGTGTTCACAAATACGGGGTATACTCTAAATAAACTTTGTAACTCAGTCATTAGCAATTAACACTACATTATATAATATAATACTGGTGGGAACTGTATTCCGTTATTTGAACTATTTATCGTTTGGAGCGCTACTGATTCAACTTGATTCAACTGTCCTTGGGTATACTCTGGATTTCCATTGATGCAGATGATGATATGTATCATCATTGGAGTATTGAATTAATAATATTGAATTACGATTCATCTAGTCCTATCATACTAATCATCCACATGTAACGGCGAATAAATTTCCATTCTTTGAAAAAGGATGTCCAAGGATATACATCCTCCTCATTAACATTGACCGTGAAAAGAGATTAGATTAGATTAGATTATTTACTTTATTCATGTAGAATACAACATAATATCAGCTTAAATTCTATATCAAGATACAGTAGTTATTTCATTGAACGTCATTTAGTGTAATAAAAGTAATTACAGTATTAATAAGTAGAAAAGATGAGTTAAGGGAGCTCACTAATCTAAATAAATAATATTCTAATTACTAATAAAATAACTAATATACAATGAACGTCATTCAGGATAAAAGTAATTAAAGTATTCATTGAGTACAAAAGATAATTTAAGGGAGCTTATTAAATCAAATAGATAGAGATAGAGAGTGAGAGAATGTTTAAGGGTGGAAAGAGACAGGAGAGGAGAATAGAGGCATTAAGAAGAAAAAATATAGAGGGAGAAAGAGAGTTGATGAAATTATATCGATCACAATAAAAGGGAAAGAGATGGCATCCACGGCTGTCTCGATTTTTTCCGCCAATGCAAGCGGCATCAAATCTCGAGAGAAAATCTATAACTTGCCGTTAAAATAGTCTGAGCCCCACCTGCACACCAGTCTGTGGAATTTTATAATGGATGTGGGACCAGATGGACCTCAAACCATTTTCCAATCAATCATTCCTATTCGGGTCTATATGAGGACTCTCCTGAGACCAATGAAAAGGCTGAAAGAGGTTTAATCGGGTATTTGGGGTCTAACAAAGCACCATTATCCACTTATTATTGGTGGAGTGACCTGGTATCGAACCAGGAACCTTTGTATTATCGGAACCGCTGATAAGCTACCTCTAAGGCTCTGCTCGCACTTGTATAATTGACCTCATCATTAATTTTTTGTTTTCTAACTAGTAGTTCTGTGAACAGTAGACCTCACGAAAAAGCCATGCTAGCTGAAATCAGCTGTCAATGCGTTTACCCGTAAATTAGCGGTTTTCTTGTCCATGTGTACAGAATTGGCCCTGTCAACTGTATCGTTGACAGAGATGTTGTCAGGCGCCCCCCAAAATACGATATGTACAAGTAATTTAATCGTACATCTAATTTAATTTTTAATTTTTACATTTTATTTACTTTTATATTCTATATTTTTTTTTTTTTTTAATTTTCATTCTTTTTTATCATTTATTTATTTTATTTTTAGTTATTTATTTTTAAAGATACGCGACGTTCCACAGCCGCCGCTTTCATGACGCCCCTCTGACTGCAGCGAAAAATCTTATTCTGACCCAGCTGATGATCATTCAATAATATGACGATGTTTTATATTCTGACCCGCGAACTCAAACCAATTATTATTATTAAGCTTATGGCTTTTTTTGGGAAGACCCTTTCGGGTGTTCCACCGCCGCCAATTATCCAGTTTTCCCTAATGGAAAATATGGAAAACATTATAGGTTAAGTCCAACACTGAATTTTCAACTTATAAGTCCCGAAAATCTTCAAAATAAAATTTTTAATTCATAGATTAACAGCACTAATACGATACTCACGAAAGCACATTTCAAATTAAATATTGAATTATACAAAATTTAAACTCAAACCAATCACTTAATTTTATAAGGTTATGAAAATTCACACGTTTGAAACTTTTATGCTTCAAAACCTCAAAAAAATCACCAGTTCCACAACCAGAGGTAGGTCGAATAAACTTTGAAGCAGGATTATTCTCACTCTTAATATTAACGATGAATATTGAAACCCATGAGGATTGAATGAAATATTGTGAATGGTTTTTTGACATGTACATAGACACATTCCATCATCATATTTTATAAAAATGTTTCTTCAAACAGATCACTGTCAATAATCATCTGTTAATAATCATTTTTGAAAAATCATCTGTTAACGCACGCATGCTCGTGCAACTTTCAACTTTCTTCTTCTATCGCATGGCTTTTTATCGGTGGGGAGACCCTTACGGGTAGGTTCCACTTCGCCTAATTGCACAAATTTTTGTGTCGGTCACCCATCCAAGAGCAGTCTTATAGTCTTTATCAACTTTCAACTTATAGTCTTTATCTCATCATAATAAGATTACATGGGATCCTTTGTGGTCCTCCATGCTCGTGCAACTTTCAACTTCCACTTTCAACTTATAGTCATTTATTCAATTCAAAATAAATCCTATCACGTGTTCCATATAGCTATTGTATATTCCATACAGCCATTCATATATAGCTATATTCCATACAGCCATTCTCTTTCCCTTCTATTTCGTCCTCAAAATGCAAAATTAAAAAAAACCTTACATATACATCGTCGCGCAGTCTCGAAATGAACATTCCTGCCAAATCTTATTGAAATCTGTCAATGCGTTTAGCCGTAAATGCATTACAAACAAACAAACGAACAAACAGACGAAAGCCGATCGACTTGAAACTAGACTTCACTTGGTAGATGACTGAGCTTCGCTCAGTCATCTCTCTTCGTTCGGTCAATAATTTTCCTTACATTATCTCACACAATTTGTGATTTTGCGTTACATTTCTATTTTTTTGAATTATTTATTTATTAATGATGGATAATTATCTAATTGTATGGATGTATTACATTGTATACATTATTATCATTTACACATTGTATAATTATTATTGTTTTGTGAGCAATAAATTTCAATTTCAATAATCAGCGACTGGAATAAGAAACATTTTTCTTGAATTGGAATGGTTATCGATACATCGATTTCACATCAATCGTTTTCTCGCAAACATCGATGTTTTTCTCATCGAAGTTTACTGCTCGATGTTTTTCAGATAGATGTTTTTTCTAGACATCGATGTTTTTCACAAATCAAACAATTTTTGAATTAGTTTTTAAACTCGAATTAGTTTTTAATTTTGGTTGTATTTATTTCTTCAAACTGAATTCAAATCAACTGTCATTGGAATATGTATTTGAAATCATCTATGTTTTTCAACCGATGTTTTACAGCAATCGATGTTAAGGAGGAAAAAACATCGATGTTTTTTCTATCGATACTCATCCCAATAATATTCTCGAATGATAATGCTAGACGATCCTGCAACCGTCTTGTCTGGACGTCATTATTTAAAAACACATGTTTGTTATTCCAGTCGCTGAGTAGTCACGATTACATTTCGCCTAGCGATACATTTTCTCAAATCTATCTCCAAGGCCGTGTGCCCATGGGGCAACTGTTACCTGATTTCAGTCAGCAACCCAGCGTTGCCAGATGACATTGGCTAATAGGTTAGATTATTACCCGATTACCCGAAAAACAGCCAAATGTCATCTGGCAATGCTGGGTTGCTGACTGAGGTCAGATAGCAGCTGCTCCGCGGGCACACAGCCTAATGCTTTCTTCTCAAAAGGCCTATTAAATCAGCATCAATAATATCATGTGTTTGAAACTTTCACAACTTGTGAAAATCTTTTCGGAATATTTAAAACTTTTGCATCTTTCGAAATGGAATGGGAACGTAGAAATGTTGTATTATATTTCAAGAAAACTTGTGCCGAGCGAAATGTAAAATTGAAAAAAGTTTCAGAAAAACTTCAAAATCGAATCTGAACTTATCTGAGAAAGGAGTTACTCAATTTCTCCCTTTTCCGACCAATCAGTTTATTCTTTTTAGGAATATCAATTTGCATTTTAGCGGCGTTGATTTCAGATTTAAGTTTATGCTCAAATGATTAAATTAAATTCTGATCAGATTGGCTTGATTTTGCAAATCAATGATGAGTTTATCCCAGTGGCGGCTGGCCCATAAGGACTCTGGGACGGAGTCCTCCCATCCATGAAACTTAGATATTGATTCAATAAGATATAATTTACTTGGAATAAAGCTCAATTCACCATTATTGTATGTTTAAACATTTTATTTTTCCCAAAAATGTTTTTATGAAGAACAGTAGCAACGAAGAAAATAGCTGTAGCAGTTAGCGGGCCAGTACTGCTAGTGGTTAGAATAATGCAGGGACTCAGCTCTGTTGAGTCCATCTCCTGTGTATCTCTTACGAGAAAAACCAACCAATCACAGCGCAGCAGTGTCGAAGCAATGAGTAGTATCATGGCAAGGTTTGGACTCCGTCCAAACTCTAGTTTCAACTGTCACCGCCATAGCGGGAAAGCGCCACTCAGTGTCTGCTGCTTGGATTGTTGGTAGAAAGGTTATGTTTTGGTTATGTTGATAACTTTTGATAAAAAGTTGGTACTTCGGCTTAATTAATTAGTGCTAAAAACCTAATGGTGTGGTCACTTATTTCATACTTGTAGTAGCAGTTAAGTATTGTAGTAGGTATGTGTCATAGCTCATAGCTTGAGGCTTATTGCAAAAATATTTTCTTACAATCTTACTGTAGGATAGCCTAGCCTAATGTTTTGTTTATAAAAGTTTCTTTTGTTAAATTCTAGTCAACAAAGCCTAAATTTTTTGTCACTCGTTTTCGGAAAATTTAGTAATAAATAAATTAATTTTATGCACATTTAAAGGTTTGAGCAATTTTCGAAGAGGTACATTGAATTGAAAGTGCACGCAGTGTAGCCGATTATACGTGCTGCAGCGTCGCAGCTGACTTTGGACCAACTTGAAAGTTAATTTAATTATTGGTTTTTGGTCTATAATTATTAAACAAAAATGAGTCCTCCCAGTATTTAAACCTACGAGCCGCCACTGGTTTATCCTGAAATGTAATTGCGAGCCTGCATGCAGTTTGGCACCAAGGTTATAAGAGAGAAGGTTGAACCATCGCTGGTGTAAGGCGCAAAGTGGAGAGGGAAGTCTGATTTCTTGATTCACGTTACGTCACACTCGCGGTCCGCCAATTATCAATCAATTATCAACAGCTGATTTTATCAAAATAAATGATCAAAATGAAGTCAGCCGAATCAGTCTCCCCACTCCAACAGCTTGTGAATTCAAAAATCATGGATGGTTCAACCTTATATCTAATAATCTTGAAATTGAGTTGATCAACAGTTGAAACAACACTTGATCAATAATTAGTTTAACAGAGATTCATGTGATTTGAAATGGTATTAATTGAAATCAAATTTATAATAATCAAACTATATTGCAGTAGTACCGCTATTCTCAACATTAGGCTAGGCGTACACCGGTTAGTCAAGACAAGACAAGACGAGATTAGCCATGTTTAGTCACAATAATTCACATAGTTGCTTATGAAGCAGCACACACCGATGCAATGACTACTCGGTGTTGCTTCATAAGCAACTATATGAAGTACTGTGACTAAACGTGACTTATCTCGTCTTGTTCTGTCTTGACTAACCGGTGTACGCCTAGCCTTATATTTGCGCGACAATTATAGCTCAATCTATGTTCTATTCAAGAGATATATTCATTTTATTTATTCTAAGGCCTTATCGGGTCCTTAATAAAAATTCATTCTACAGAAGTTGATCAGCTTTGTTTGTGAAGAAAGCTTTGAAATTCCATAAGACCAACACGTCAACGTTTTTCGTTTGACACTTGAAATAAGGCTGCATTTGGTTGACATTTTTGTGGCAACCAGTCTCTGGAAGTATTATTGTCGTGATCATCGTCATCATCATCATCATCATCGTCATAAGCATCTTCTTCTTCATCTTCACCTTCTTCATTTTATTCGTATTTTCTCTTCCTCCTGCTCCTCCTCCTCCTCCTCTTCCTTCATCTTCTTCTTTTTAATTTCCACTTTCATTTTCCTTCCACTTCTCCAACCTATAATTCGGTTGACATTTTTGTGGTAACAAGAGTCTTTCAAAGTATAATCATCATGAGCTTTTTAGTTTTTTCCTTCCTTTTTTTTTCTTCGTCATCACGATCGTTATTAAAGTCATCAACGTCAAGTTTTGGAAAAGTTGAGCCCTTGTCATTTTCTTCTAACTTCATGTCATTAAAACTCAAGACGTACCTTATTAATCTACGGTAGACAGACGAAGATATATGACCCCAAGACATTGCGTCACAATTCTCGTGTCTTTTCGTGGTCTCATCAACTCTTTTTTCTTGTTCTTCTTCTTCTCCTTTTTTTCTACTCTTTCTTCTCCTTCTTCTTCATCATCGTCTTCTCCTCCTTTTTTCTTCTTCCTCTTCTATTGTAATTTTCTTCCTCTTATTCTTCTACTTCTTCTTCTTTTTCTACTCCTTATTTTTCCTACTCTTTCTTCTCCTCCACCTTCTTCTCCCTTTTCTTCTCCTTCTTATTTCTTCTTCTTCTACTCTTTCTTCTCCTTCTTCTTTATCATCGTCTTCTCCTCCTTTTTCTTCTTCCTTTTCTTGTAATTTTCTTCCTCTTATTCTTCTACTTCTTCTTCTTTTCTACTACTCATTTTTTCTACTCTTTCTTCTTCTCCTCCTTCTTCTTATTTCTTCTTCTTTTTCTTTTTCTTCTCCTTCTTTTCTTTTCTTCTTCTTCTTCTTCTTCTTCTTCTTCTTCTTCTCCTTCTTCTTCTTCTTCTTCTTCTTCTAATTTCTTCTACTCCTTATTTTTCCTACTCTTTCTTCTTCTTCCTCTTCTTCTCCTCCTTTTTCTTCTTCTTCTTATTTCTTCTTCTCCTTTTTTTCTTTTTCTTCTCCTTCTTTTTATTTTTCTTTGTCTATCTTTCCTTTTCATTTTTTCCTCACTTCCTTATTCTCCTCCTCCTCCTCATCCTTCTTCTTATTCTTGTTATTATATCTACATCCTTCAAATCATTTTCTCCAACTTTAAAAAGCTTTACCAATTTCCCCGAACACATCACATTAGGTTAAGTGTAAGAGAGGACCTGCGAGTCCTAACTTTACCTTGTATTTTAAAAGACAATAAATGAATGAATAATAAATGAATCCTAATGAGTACCTACTGGAAAAGATTTTTAACAAGTCGTTAATCTATGGTTAGAACACGCCTCTTCATGATGAATGCATTGTATCTGACACAAATAATGGAGAAAATAATAAATAGTATTGTTCAGTTTGATAATATTTTCCATTTGAAAAAAATCTAGATTGGAAAAATTCTTAATACTAATACTTATATCTTCTATAGACACTGGTTAAGTGTCTATCCATTCAACAAACCCCATATTCAAGTGTTCTATATTCACTTATTAAGAGGGAATTCACTCACAGATTATTGTGTTGATGGCCATTTCGCAGTGCTGTGTTGCTTCATCAGAACACGTTTTTACATGAACTTCGAAAAAACCAGTAACCAGAGTTGAATGGAGCTTAAGGCTAGGCGTACACCGGTTAGTCAAGACAAGACAAGACGAGATTAGTCACGTTTAGTCACAGTATTTCACATAGTTGCTTATGAAGCAACACACACCGATTAGTCATTGCATCGGTGTGTGCTGCATCATAAGAAACTATGTAAATTTCTGTGACCAAACGTGACTAATATCGTCTTGTCTTGTCTTGACTAACCGGTGTACGCCTAGCCTTAGGAACACAGAAACGTACGCACACGCAATCCTGCTTATTGCACACCCAATCAACACAATGTTTTGGAAAGAAGAACCAAAAGCTCGACATTAAACAGTTTATAATCCTCATCAACATTCATAACAATCCTAAGAACCCGAAGCTTTAATACCTCGTTAAGAATAAGTGCTCGAAAGAATGAGGAACTACTTAAGTCCTCCTTGAGTACTTTTTAGAGTTTCAAGTAATGTCCTCAAGCTTTACATCAACCCCTGGTCTACTAATTAATCTACCCCATGAAGGGACCATCGCTTGAGAAACAGTTGAAAGTATTCATTTCTCTTCTTGTTTGCTGTCTTTAGAAGAGGATGAGCAAAAGGAAGAAGAGAGAGAGAGAGGAAGAGGAAGAACAAGAAGAGGGAGAAGAAAGAGCTGGTTAGAAGGAGGAGGGAGATGTAATAATCAAGTCACAAGAAGAAGAAGAAGGAAAAAAGAAGAAGGAGGATCAGTGAAAAGAAGAAGGAGAGGAGGAATTAGGGCTAGAAGAAGAGAGAGAAGAAAGAAAAAGAGAGAGAAGAAGAGAGAAGAAGAAGAGGTGGAAATAGGGGTACAAGTGGGGAGAAGAGATATAAGAGGAGAGAGAAGAACAAGATGGGAGGAGAAGGGAAGGAAGAGAAAAAGGAGGAGGAGGAGAGGGAGAAAAATAGGAAGGAGAAGGAGGTGGAGGAGAAGAAGAGGAGGAGATACAGAAAAAAGTAGAAAGAAAAATAGATGAGGAGAAAGAAGAGAAGAGGAGAAAGTAGTGAGAGAAGATAGAAGAGGAAGATGGGAGAAGTGGAAGAGGGAAAAGAAATAGAAAAACAATAAGAAAAAACGAGAAAGAAGAAGAATAGGAAGAAGTAGGTGATAAAATGAGAGAGAAGATGGAAGAGAAAGAAGAAGAAGAAGAAGAAGAGAGAGAAGGAGAAGAAGAAGGGGGGGAAGAAGGAGAAGAGGGGAAGAAAAAGAGAAAGAAGAAAAAAAAGGAATAGAAAAAGAAAAGTAGAAGAAAAGGAGAAGGAGGAGAAAAAGAAGTAGAAGAATGAAAGTGGAGGAAGAGGGATAATGGAGAGAAGAAGAGAAGGAGGATTTAGGAGAGAAAGTGAGACAAGATGATAGTAGAAGAAACAGGAGAGGAAGAGTAAGATGAGGGGGAGAAAATGAAATTAGAACAGATGAAAAAGAGAAATAATAAAAAAAGATGGAGAAGATATAGTACAAGAAGATGGCAATAAAAAATATAAAAATAGGAAGAACAAAAAATAAAGAACGAAAAGATAGAGACGAAGACAAGAAATGAGGAACAGAATAGTTTAGAGAACAAAGATGAAGGAGTTATACTTTGAAGAAGAAGCAGGATAGGAGAAGAAATAAATGGAAGAATGAGAAAAAGAGTGTAAGGAAGAAGAAGGAGGGTAGAAGGGAAAAGTGCACCCTTGTTTGCTTTAAGCTTCCCTTTTTATCCTCCCGTTAATGCATTGCCCTTTTTAATAGGCTCCATTTCTCTCTTGACGAATATTCGCAGAAAAGAGGCGGCTCTACATCTTATCAAACATTTATTCGGCATTCTTCATTATTTTTGCACCCTTTCAATTTTGAATTTATCAAAGTTAAAACAGATGAGTTTCAATATTTACCTTACGAGATGTAGTTTACTGTAGGTGATGCTCCTTACCTGCAAATAAACAAAATTAACTGTTAATAACAGGTTTCAAACAATTTTATTATTCATGTCATCAGTAAATAATATTCATTGTAACAGAATTACATCACCGAATATAATTTCTCAAGGGTGGAGGGTGATTCAGAGCCAGGTGGTGAGGGGAGGGGGCGAAAAACGGAAGTTTGTTTGGTTATGCCATAGAGGAAGCATTACACTTGATTCACCTTTACCAGTTGCTTTACTATTGAGAATGCACAATCAAAGTGTGGATATCGATTGTCAAATTTTGATGGCTCGGACAAATTCACCATACTTCTGCCAATTCTCATATAATTTGCTTTGAAATGATACGCAAATCAAAATCGTGTTATCTTGAGTGACTCACTTCTCACTCACAATTGCCTTTGCCAGTTTTACTCTCCATAATTTCAAGCTTTTGAAACAATTCCAAGTGTATAAAGACTATTTTTAATCTTGAATAAGTAACTTTTGATGTACTGTCTCTCAGAAGAAGTTTGACGAATGTGAAGTAAATAGGTTCATGTTTGCTTGTAATCCCATATCAAATTTCAAAATTTTGCATAAGTACTATAATGGTGGCCGGAAATAAATGTTCCAACTGTTAAGGACCTTTTCACACTAATCACCACACTGCAATTATAGGCACTACTCACACCTGGAAACTTAAAATCGCAAAGCAACTCATCGCTCGGCAACTCAGCGATGCAACATGTATTTTTAATTGATAACGCTCAGACTAGGCGATTCCAGAATCGAAAACTCGATCGCAACTCGGAACAATGGAGAATATAATGTAACTAATATGAATCAAAAGGTTGAATTACGAAAAAAAGATAAGATTAGAACAAACTTGATGTAGTACAAGCCAGGAGCGCCATTTCATTGAACTGTTGGTGGTCAAACAACAACATGTCCTTCCTCTCCATTTCTCCATTTAATTTTGGGGAGTCCGATCTCACAAGATGTCGAATTATCTATCGATAAACTAAAAAACTTCAATCAATCAATCTCCCCAATGGGATATCCCCATGGAAAGTGGGCACTGGGGTCTTTCTTCGCATATTTTTAAAATATGAAAATAAGAAGTTCAAAAATATAATTTTGCTTCATTTTGTCTATCTAAAGTCCTAATACAATAACATTATTGATTGGCCCGCTAAATCAAATTATTCATCCGATCTTTGGGGAGGCCTAGGCTCCACTGCCCCCTCCCCCCACCCTAAGGGGGGTCTCTCTTTTCTGGCGTCCCTGGTACAAGCAAAGACCGAGTAGAAATAACAAAGAGTAACGAAACGATCAGCGGAGCATATTGGAGAGTAGAATGAAAAAATTGAACGAATGTCCACATTATTTTGAAGCCGTACTGAGCTACGGGTGTAATTGGTCACCCTCTGTTACAATAACGATTTTTCAATGGTGTCGAGTCGGACCAATTTGAACCAGAATCAGGTTAGGCGACAAAAAAGCGAACGGTGAAGGGATATATCTCGTGAATGTATTTGCAGTGTGACAGAGAGAAAGTGAGATTTAGATTTAGATTTAGATTTATTACTTTATTCATGTAGATAACAAATATGACGGCTTAAATTCTAGATAAGAATAATAAAATATATACTGTACAACTAAATATTTGTCAAATTTACATTAGCTTATAAATTATGCTATGAGTAGATATAGGGCAAAAGTATACTGATGATATAATAATTGTCAGTTATCTAGATGAAAAGGCGAAGTTTGGACATATGAATGTCCATTCTTGGGAAAGGAGATACAGAGAAATCCTTTCCATCAACACTTGACCTTGGTTGAATTTTACTTATTTAGACTAAAATAATTTACATATTTAGACTGAAATTTAAAATAAAAAAATAAAAAAATAGAGCATTAGAACTAAGCAAGAAAACTAATGAAACAAAAACGATTATATGAAATAAATAAAACAAGTAATTGAAAAAAAACAAGTAATTTTAAATGAAAATAAAAGCAAAAGCTGAAAAATAATTAATTATTAATTGATTGTGATGGAAGATGAGATGGATTAGAAGGAAGATTAGAAATTGGTGTGAATAGAATATACTTGTTGTATTGCTCGATTAACGTCTCGCCGTGTGTAATGGTAAAGATATTATCATGTCGATGAGTTGTCAAAATGAAGTTATAATATTATATTAATAGAAAAATTCTACTTTTGTAAATATCGACTTAGTTACGATTAGGGAAACATGATACAACACAGAAAACTTTTCCGACGTTAATTAAGATTACAATTGAACATTATTCTAGAGATGAGGTATTCTAATGAATACCTAAAATAATATTAATTTGAATTATGATTAAATTACAATGAGTATGAGGTGAATAGAAAGATGAAAGGTGGAAGATGAAAGCTGTCATGCAGTGCTCTAGGGTTGGTCAGGCTCAATCATTTTATCAAGAAGATATTTTCTCAATTTCAAAATAAAGCTCGCTCGACCCTCAATAGATCTAATAGAATTAGGAAGTGAGTTCCATATACGACAGGCACTCACAAGAAAAGATTTAGTATAAATGGTAGTTCTGTGATTCGGTATCCTCAAAGTATTTTCTCCGGTTCTAGTATGTGAGACATCTACTCTCCTACCTTCAGAGACAAATTTAAAATCGTTTTTGAAATAATTTGGCTGACCATATTTTAAGATATCTCTAACAAGTTTAACTATCCTAAGGAGTCTCTGATCGGGTAGCTTCAAAGTTGAGCTAGCAATGTGTGCTGGGGTGATCCGTTCATGGCGTTGAATAGAGTAAACAAATCGTAAGCAATAGTTTTGGCAGCGCTGTAATTTATCATTGAGGGTGACTTGCATATCATTGAGTACTGAATTACAATATAAAAAGTGTGGGAAGATGAGAGATCGAACCAGCATTAATCTAATGTTTTGAGGAAGGATATCTTGCATTTTCTTTAATGGATGGATGGCTGAAAATACTTTTTTACATGTTTTATTTACTTGCTCTGACCAGTCTAGTGTGTTATTCATTATGATGCCTAGGTTTTAACTACACTACAATAAGGGATTTCATTACCATCGACAGTGATTTTGTGAATTGTGTTCAAGTCGATGCTGTTGACTAGTCTTGAATATCCTATAATTATGGGCTGTGTTTTAATGGGGTTGAGTCTCAACCCATTTTTCCTAGTCCAATCAACAATCAAATTTATGTCTTGATTAATTTTGTCTACTGTTTCATTAATTTTTGAGGTGGTACAGCTTGCATAAATTTGAAGATCATCAGCATAAGTATGGAAACTAGAAAACTTAATAACGGATGGAAGGTCATTAGCATACAGAGTGAAAAGTAGGGGTCCTAGTATAGAGCCTTGAGGAACACCATGTAGAACATTTTTCCAATTTGATCTTTTATCTCCAATTGTTACACATTGTTTCCTGCCTGTAAGATAGGAATTGAACCAAGCTAGTGTTTCATGACTAAAACCTAGTAAAGATAATTTGCTTAGGAGAACTTTATGGTCTACTGTATCGAAAGCTTTAGAAAAATCAAATAGACTTAAAATAGTACATTTTCTTTGGTCCATAGCCAACCTGATATCATCAGTGACACGCAGGAGAGCTGTTTCGGTTGAGTGAGATTTTCTAAAGCCAGATTGAAAGTTGTGAAGTTTATTATTATGAGCTAGAAACTGTACAACCTGAGTATGAACTAGTCTTTCAAGAACTTTGGATAGGGCAGGTAAAATACTAATTGGTCTTAGGTCTTCAACTTTATTAGGAGAGGCAACTTTGTTTAACGGACGAACTAGAGCAAGCTTCCAATTTTCAGGGAAATAGCCGTTTTCAAGAGATTTGTTAAAGATGAATGTGATTGTTGGAAGGACTGAGAATAACATTCTCTTTATAAATTTTATAGGTATTTTGTCTGCCCCGGTTGCATTGCTACGAACGTGTTGAATTGCTTTAAAAGCATCTTGCTCTGAAATCGGTTCAAAATGAAATTGATTGGCAAGTGGTATATTTATGTTTGTTACCTGAATTTTGAGATTATTAATATGGTCACTGATTGTTGTCTCGTCACGTTGGGTCGAATGTGAGACAAAGTAGTCATTAATGTCGTCAAGTGGTAAGTCAATTTCAGTTCGAGATTCCTGTTTACCTAGGCCTAGTTCTTTTATTCCACGCCACAATAATTTAGAGTCTTGTCTATTATCTGCAATGAATGTGTTCAAGTACCTAATCTTGGAGTTGCGCAGTTGTTGTTTAACTTTATTCCTCAAACTTCTATATTCAATTAAACTATCTAAATCATTTGTTCTTTTAAATTTCCTATGAGCTTTGTCTCTCTGTCCCATCATTTTTAGTATTTCGTCAGTCATCCATGGTACTCGTTGTTTCCTATTAATTCTTCTAGTCACATAGGGGGCGTGTTTGTCATATAGGTTGAGCGTCCAGTTATCAAAAGTCAGAACCATTTCATCTACTGAGGGGAGAGCCTCAATTTGATGCCATGGAGTCTGCGCTACGTCAGTCAGGAAAGCGGTCTCATCAAAGTGTTTAAAGTCCCTATATGTCATGAATTTCTGTACTGGCCTAGGTGTCTTAAGAGAGAGTACACAGTAAATCAAGTCATGTCCAGAGATAGCTGGAACACAGACTTGACCCGAGTGAACAACCTCATCTGGATCACTGACTATTAATAGGTCAATAAATGTATCAGAGTCGTTAGTATGATGAGTTGGGTTGAGCGGTAGGATAGTCATGTTGAGACAGCGAAAAATTGTTGTCAGTTGGTGATAGTCAAAGTTGCGGTTAGTCATATTGAGGTCAGTGTTCATATCTCCCATAACAAGAATACGGCTATAGAATGGCATAAAAGAAATTAAAGCATTTTCAAAATCAGTGAAATGTCCTATTTTTGGAGGTCTATAGCATATTCCAACAAGTAATTTATCGGAGCTAGTTAAAGATAATTCAAGTAGCATAAATTCCGGTTTGGCGGAATATTCTTGTTTAGATGCAGTTAATATTTTAGTTTTTATACCATCTTTTACATATAATGCCACGCCTCCACAGGCTTTATTTAAACGATCATTACGGAAAAGATTATAACCGGGCAGAGCAACTAGGGAGGATTGGATACTGGGCTTTAAAAACGATTCTGAGATACCAATAATATTGAAGTTTTGAAAACGGAAGATCGCTCTAAGTTCGTCTATGTGACAGCTAAGGGATTGAACATTTAGGTGGGCGGCCTTAAAAATCCTGTTATATGGTTCTAGTTCATTATACAATAGAAGCCCTGTATCATTATTATGGTTGCCATCCTGAATTGAGGGCGGGCGAGCTAAGTCGTTAGTTAAGGGCATCATTGGAATAGCAAACAAACTTAGAACCAACCGTAGAGCAGTGCATGACAATGATGAGGATGATGATGATACTTAACCTAATTAATATTTCAATGTCTCTAAAGCAAGTCATCAGCGTTAGTCTGATAACTTCGGCTCCTATAATTATACACTATAATATTATGTATTTTGAACTTCACAAGAAATCACTTTTTGTGTAGCACCATTGTCTATCATCGGGTTACCGGTCTCATAATGGGGTGCTTAGAGAAATTCAGTTCATTGTCCATTGGTGGCAGTAGAGGGGGCGGGGAGGGGGGGGGGAAGCTGTCATCTGAGGCCGCATTCCAGGGGAATTTCCAGAATATGGGCTGCAACAATAGAGTAGAGCGGCAGAAAACAGCGGCAAAACATAGTAAATTTGTGAGTACATTTAATACGATTGTGATCGAGGATCAATCGACAATGAGTTAAAGTTACAATACAAAACATAAAATTACGGAGCATATAATGAAAAAAACTTGATTGAAAAGAAAAACGTGTAGGATGTTGAAGAGGGTGAAACGAAGAAGAAGAAAAAAGATATGGTAGAAGAGGAAGTGTGAAGAGTAGGATGAGAATGAAAAGAGAGAAATATTATAAGACACATGTGAGCTAGAGAATAGAGATAGAATGATAGAGTAGGTTCTAAACGTAGAATGAAGAAAGAAAGGAAAGAATAGTATTAATGAGACAGAGATAGAGTAGAAGGAATGTTTTGAAGAAAAGAAAAGAAGTATTGTGATGTAGTGCGTGGAAGGAGGTAGGGTGGTTGTGAGGGGGGAGGGTGACGGTGAAGGAAGAATAGGGAGGGAGAGAGATAAGATGAGCAGTAGTGAGTGAGACAAGGAGTTGAATTTGAAAAGAAGGCTATTATGAGTGAAGAAATAATGAAAAGAAGGTGAGAGGTAAATGGTTCGAGAAGAGAATTAAACAATTTATGAAAAACGTGCAAACATTCAGTTAAGGAAAATACTCGAGCATAAATTCATTTAATAAGAATATTGAGATTTGAGTTGTTATAAATAGTGATATCGGTAAGGATTGACTAATATTATAATAGTTTCAATTCTGAAATCCCCCTCAAAGTTAAGTGGAATTAGGTATTCATCAGTGCAAACTAGTACAAACTGTATTTTTATCTCCCCCAAAGAAGACTACATGGTGAAGTACAGTTGTATATGGTAGAGTACATGGTAGCACCATGGTAAAGTACCTACTGCTACCATTCTCTAGTATACCATCCACTCTACCTCCAATCCAACTGATGAAAATCTGGCTTATTGCGTAATTAAGTGAGTGGGACAGATCTATATATATTTGAATTGAAAATGTTATACTGTAAATGGATATATACTGGATATATAATGTGAATTGTATATTATATACTGTACATGGATTCACTTGTAAGTGGTCTCATAGTTGAATAAGATAGAACGTGGTTGTAATTATATTAATTATAATTATAGTGTTACTATTTCTTAGAGGATGAAAGCCTGTAGTGTTAAGGCACGAAGAAAATTAAAATAATAATAATAGCCTAGATAAAAGTAATAACACTACCCACATCTTAAAATTTGTACTTCAGGTCTTCAGCACTGAAGTTTAGCTGTACAGTAAAGCTCTAGATACAACTACTGTCAAAGTCTATTTCTTTGCAAGCGGATGGTCGAAATATAGTAAATTCATATTAACTAGAAAACTTGAATGTATAGAAAAATGAGATGGAATAAGATTCGATTAGGTATTTAAATGTATCAAGTAGTTGGTTGTCGATGAGAATTGATTAAAAAGAAAATTTCGATTATTTATTCATCGGATGAGACCACTTATCATGTACCACAAGTTAATTTTAATTTGTAAACTCACCCCGATTAGATGAGACCGGTGGATGACAGTTAAGCTGGTGGCGCCTAGTGGAGGTCCTCCATGCGCTCGGCCGTCCGGATCCGACGTGAAGGTCCGTCTCCAACGGCGAACTTAATCCTCCCATCGCTGGTCCACGTGTTCCGAATGCCGTACTTGTCGGCAGCAGCATTGAGAAGAGCCAGGCGGTGCTTGGTCAGATCCTCTCGGATCGTGACTCCCGTTCCTGCGAGCTGCCTCTTCGCCTGGAACACCCGCTGTCGCACGCGGTAGCCGCTGAACCGCACGATGATGGGTCGGGGTCGGTCCGCCGTCGGGTTCGGTCCTCCTTGGCTGGCCTTCTTCGTCGCCGGATTCGGAAGGCGTCCGACACGGTGCGACCGATGGATGTCATCCAGTGGCAGCGCAATCCCCAGCTTCTCCTTGCACGTCCTGATGACAAGGTCGTCCGTGTTCTCCTTTTCACTTTCGGGAATCCCGAAGAAACGGAGACTGGTTCTACGCCCATACTGCTCCAGATCGTCGATTTTTAATTCGCACTCTTTTTCGACATTTGAAAGTCTTTCTCTTAGTATCAGATTTTCGGATTTCAATTCATCGATTTGGGCCTGAAACATCCTCATCGCCTCGGATACCGCTTGGCTGACCTCCTCCCTTATCCTTAGCAGGATCTCTTCAGCGAGCGTTGGGGTCGTTGCACCCTGCTGATTGACAGCTCGAGGCGCCTGCTGTCTCAATGGAGTGTTGCTCTTTCCTCTGCCCATTGTGTGAAGAATTCGAACGACTGAATAACTACCTGAATAACTTTCACTAACAAAGGTTGACACCACGTGGTAAATATAATTTATTGATTAATTATTGAACGCGAAAGTGAATTTGGAAAACAATTAGATTTTTAAACACTACACAAAAAACTGAAAACGCCTATATAAATTTCAATGTAAAAACTGGAGAAAAACCCTACTAAAATGCTTTATAGAAAGGAGCCGAAGTTATGCACGTTCACTCGCTAACCATGACCATGACCAAGTTTCTTCTCTGAGAGATAGATAGAGAGAGAGAGAAAGCGAGAGAGGGCGATAGGGAGAGAAAGATAAATAGAGAAAGAGAGAGTACATGTTTAGGAAAGGATAGAAAAAGAGTGAGTAAGGGAAACCGGGAGAGAAGAAAAAAGTAAGAGACAAAGAGAAACAGGAAGAGAAGATAGAAAAAGTAAGAGAGAAAAAGTGAGTGAGAAGGACAAGCAGGAAGAGAAGAGGGTCAAAGTGAGAGAGTGATTGAGAAATCGGGAAAGAAGAGAGAAAAAGTAAGAGAGAAGGAGAAGTGAGGAGAGAAGAGAGACAAAGTGAGAGAGAGTGAAAGGGAAACCGGGGAAAATAAAGATAGAGATTGAGAGAGTGAGAGAAACATGAAGAGAAGAGACAAAGAGTGAGAGAGGAAGGGAAACCAGCAAAGGAGAAGATGAAGGAGGAGGGGATGAAGAAGATAGAGAAAAAGAAGGATGAGGAGAATCTGAAGAGAAAGAAGAATACATAGATCAAGAAGGAAGAATACGTAGAGGTAGAAGAAAAGAAGAAGAAGAAAAAGAGGAACATGAAGAAGGAGAAGAAGAAAAGAAAAGAAGAAGAAGAAGAAGAAAAGAAGAAGAAAAAGCAGAAGAAGAAGCAGAAGAAGAAGAAGAAGAAGAAGCAGAAGAAGAAGAAGAAGAAGAAGAAGGAGGAGAAGCAGAAGAAGAAGAAGAAGAAGAAGGAGAGAAGGAGGAGGAGGGGAAGAAGAAGAAGGAGAAGGGTAAGAAGAAGAAGAATGAATTCCAGCATCGAGATAAGAAAATTGTACTGGAAGTTGAATTGGATGCCTAGCAGATGAGAAAATTCTATTTGCCAAGACCTCATAGATGCGAAAATGCACTTTTCCACTATAAAAAAACTTCGCTCATTTCAGCTCTCTCGAGTTGCACAAAACTAGGTACGATTTTTTTCTCTCACGATAGTCTAGCTTTCATCATCTGATAAGAACGAGATCCACTTGTGGCCTATTACAGCTAAGCAACAATTGAAACTTCTATGTGTTGTTCCACAATTGCGTTCAACAATTCTCCACTCCTATATAATAAAATATACTTTTCCAATGTGTCATCTACTTTCTGATTAACAAGAACTTCAAGATATCAAACTCCAAAATTTATAACAAGGACTCTTCAACAGAGAATGATTCCCAAGTTGATATTTCCAACTAAAATCCTTCCACAGTCATCTTGTTATATTAAGCCCCTGCGCCCACTTCGCAACTGCTATCTGATTTCAGTCAGTAACCCAATGTTGCCAGATGACATTTGGCTGTTTTCCGGGTAATCGGGTAATCTAACCTATCAGCCAAAGTCATCTGGCAACGCTGGGTTGCTGACTGAAATCAGATAGCAGCTGCTTAGTGGGCGCAGGGGCTTAGTTGCACCACAGGACTGCATATTATGCAATATGCAGTGCATGATATAAATGTAAAGCCTAGCTGCTTTTTGGCTTCAATATGCGAGGGCCCTACCGTGTATTCTAGTGTCAGTGTGACCTACAAGATAGCCGTACTAGATAGCAAAAATTACAGAGACTATTTAATAACAGTGTGAACATTTGATGTCACACTTTTGATTGGATAGCTCAGACAAATCCACCATACTTTTGCCAATTCCTATAAGATTTGCATTGAAATAAAACAAAAATAATGATAATTATTATGTTAAACTAGCCAGCAGGCTAGCCAGGGGGCTACCAAATTTCAACATTTTTTGCCAATTAGTTCTCGAAAAAGCTGAGAAAACGCACAAAATTGCTAGAGAAACGCGAATATTGGGCGTATCTTTGGGATGTTTTCAAAATCTGTTCTTAGTGCGCGTCTAAAGCTCCAACTGAACATGCAAGCCAAATTTGAACGCATTTGGTTCAGTAGATTTTTAGTTCTGCTGATGAATGAGTGAGTGCCATTTCGCTTTTATGTACATAGATGATTGCTCTCTTACCTACAATTTGCCTTTGCTAGTGTTAGTTTTCATCATTTTAAGCTTTCAACACAATACCCAGAGTGGAGAGACAATTTAGAAAAATTATTTTTTATGTTGTTTCTCTTGACATAAGTGAGAGGAATGAGTGAATGGGTGAATTTTTGCCTGTAGAACCATATCAAAATTAAAAAAATTGGCTAAAGTATTCGCTGTGAGCATCTACGGTGTTGCGATCTGGCGGATAATCTTATGATTCTTTCCTGGTAGATTGACATGGGAAAGGATAGTACGTAAAAATCAGTTTATTATTGAAATAGAATTCCCTGTTAATATTTTTCCTACTTATCAATTGTGGAATTATATTTAAAATGATAGAATGAACATATCACATGTTCTCAATCATTATTATAATCTTCAATTCAAGTTTTAAAATCAACTTTGAAGGTTATGTTTCAAGCTGGCTGAGCAGACGAAGTAGTTTATCCACAGCTGAGATCATTCCCATTGGTTATTATTTTGGAATGAATTATGGGCGCGAGATTTCAAATCAATCATATGCCTTTGAACTGGATTCTTCAATCGATTAATTCAAAACTGAGATCCCAATTCTTTGTTGAATCACTTTACCCCAGGTCGTACACCGGAGTAATAAGCAATAGGCAACTAGCAACATATTCATCATATGATTGTCTACTCTATACAAACCAATAGTTCAATGCACACCGAAACAGCTGCTTTAGGTGTGCATTGGACTATTTGTTTCTATAGAGTAGACGATCATATGATCCAAATGTTGCTTATTGCCTATTGCTTATTGCTCCGGTGTAAGAGCTGCCTTACGTTTGGAAATGAGGAAGTAATAGGAGCCGCAATTACTATTGTGAACGGTATTTATACAATTAGGAATACGAAAATACTTTAAATGCATTGTAAATGCTTATTCCCTATCCTTCCTCATGTTAAACGACCCGGTTTCGTTCACTAAAATTCCGCGTGAGCGCAGGTGTCGATTTTATTATCCCCACCACCTACGTGCACACAGCGAATAGCCGTGACGGGAATAAAAAGCTAATGTAAGAGCTAACTTCACAAGGGTCCAACTTTGTTCACTTTGTGTGAGCACTTCAAGTTTGGCTGACTCAACAAAATGAACCAGTTATGTATCTCACAAATAATATCAAATACACTCCAAATTGAGCATGAATGTTCCCACAACCCTTCTCTTAAAACAGAATTAATTCGGTAACAAACAACCGTGTGGTCTAGAAGCTTTGGCCAATATCCTAAGTACTCATATGTGGAATGCATAATTCACATGCATTACAGGTGCATAATTTATGCAACTCAAACATCACGTCTGTTTCATTTGTGCATTCTGGAAATGCATACAACACACCACTTGTATAATGCATAATAAATGATGCAAAGTGGGTAGGGTGCATTTATGGCGTATATAGGTCACCGAGTGCTGAGATATTTGGGTCGGGTGAATAATTTGATGAAGAAAAGTGCTTTCACAGTTATTTTTTAGTTACCTGAGAAAGAAAAATAAATATTAATAGATTTTTTCTGAGGATAATGCCACATGGGCTCTAGACTTTTGTTTAGGTAACTAGGACATCCCAGGTCGCATAAAACTGCGACTATTGAAATACATGAAATAGTTTCCAATCCTCCTCCTTCATCTACTTCTTTTCAATATTTTTCTTCTCCTTTTCTTCTTCTTCTTCTTCTTCTCCGCCTCATGGTTCTTCTTCTCATTTTTTTCTTATCCTTTTTCTTCTTCTATGTTTTCTTCTTCTCCTTTTCCATCTTCTCCTTCTTCTCCCTTTTCTTCTTCTTCTCCTCTTTCTCTTACTCATTTTTTTCTTCTCCTTTTCCTTCTTCTCCTCCTCCTTCTTCTTCTCCTTTTTCTTCTTCTCATTTTCCTTCTCCTCTTTCTTCTTCTTATTTTCATTTTCTTCTTCTTCTTTTTTTCTCCTTCTCATTTTTCTTCTCCTTTTTCTTCCTCTCATTTTTCTTCTCCATCTACTTCTTCTCCTTATTCTCCTTCTTCTTTCCCTTCTCGTCCTTCTCCACCTTATCCGCCTCCTCCTTCTTCTTCTTCTCCTCTATCATTCAATTCTTCTCTTCTCTCCTCCTCTTCATGATAAACTAACCAATACTTGAGGGAAATAAACCTTCAAACATCAAAGCTCTACAATTCTGTACTGAGTAACAAATTACTTGACTCACTCACATATTTTTGTATGAGAAAAATCCTTCTATAATTCAAAATAGACCTCTATGTTGATGAAAAAAACAATCAATATCCAGGAAAACAAACTAAAAACTCATAAGGCAGTATAAGGCTAGGTGTATACCGGTCAGTCAAGACAAGACAAGATGAGATTAGTCACGTTTAGTCACAGTACTTCACATAGTTGCTTATGAAGCAACACACATCGATTACATAAGCAACTATGTGAATTACTGTGATCTCGTCTTATCTTGTCTTAACTAACCGGTGTACGCCTAGCCTCAGAGTTTGGTACTGAGTTCCATACTACTTGACTTGGTAACAAAAATAAATTTTTGGCTAAAACTGCAAAGAGTTCTGAAGTAGAGAAGACTTTTTCGGAGGGAGCCAGAGAGCTGCTTTTTGGTTAGTGGAGGAATAATTCTGGCATTCTGCCATCAGAGCAGAGCGCTCTAGCGGAAGAAAAGGGAAGCCGGCACTTGTCAGAGCTCTTCTGTGACATTTTTTTCTGTTCGGGAAGCCCCGGAAAATTAAACTCGTCCGCATAATTTAGTTCGGGAGTGGCTTTGAAGGTAGCTCTTTTCCCCAGCCAAGTAGCGTATGTAAAATAGTCTTGTTCGAAACGGTACTGGATGATTTTCAATAATGATCTCCTCTTGATAAATTGGTATCATAAAATTTTTGGGCACTTCCAGTCTGGGCTACACCAAGAAAATTAGAATAACAGGTATTCAATTCGAATAAAGGGTGGGGAGACCCTTACGGGTAGGTTCCACCTCGCCCATCAGAAGTAGACTGACTGAATGGGAAACGGAGAGAATTGACGGCTTTTTTAAGAACTGATTTAAACTAAGGAGAGATCTAAATAAGAATTCACTATTATTACCAACTCTTGTCAGACAACCTTCAAGGTTATGTCACAATAATGTCTTGGTGTTTTCTCTTTATTCAATTATGTATAATTCTGGTATTTTTTTCATCATGTATGGTATTAATTGAATTTTTCTCATTGTTTCAATGATGTGTATTTCTGGTTATATTATTATGATTTTCATCATGTTTGGTATGAATTCAATTCTTTGTAAAATGTTTAATTCATGAATAGGGACATTTCTACTACTTTTACTACTACTACTACTTCATATCAAGTATGTGAAGTGTGGAACATTTTGTTTATCACTGCTTTATTCCATTAATTACTGATCCGGAATGATCCAATCAAAAACAATATTTATATCAATAGCTGATGTACGCATTACCCTCAGTAGAAGGAAAAATCAGTTCATGAATTTTTTATTATATCATTTTTTCTGATTTGTGTATCGTTTCTTCTCTCTTCCTCTTTCTTTCTATCTCCTTTCTATCTATATTATCTCTCTATTCTATCCTTTACTATCACTCCTTCCTCTTTTCCACTCTTCCCATTTTTTTCCTTTCCTCTTCTTTATCCTAAAATCATTCATGATGCACCATCAACATGTTCCATCCCAAACCTTGTTGAAAGAGTCCCAACAATTAAGCCGCTCCTATAAAATTTCCCGGCTGTTTATTCTTAGAAAGCGGGCAACAAATTTGAATTTCAAATGAGCATAACTCTTCTGCAGCAAGCCGCACGTTGTTCTTTCTGTATCAGCAATTTTTTTCAACCCTCATCTTTATTGTACTCTTTATCTTCAACTTTTTTCCACTTTTCTGAGTCTACTCCTCTTCCCTTTCACCCCTCTTCTACTCCTACATCTACTCCTCCTCGTTCTTCTAACCCTTTAAAAACTCCTCCTCCTCCTACTCGTTCTTCTAACCCTTTACAAACTCCAACACCTCCTATTTCTATTGCTTCTTCTTCACCTCTTTGTTCTTGTACTCCTAATTTTCCTCCTTCTCCTCCTCCTCCTCCTCCTTCTCCTTCTCTCTTTCTCTCCTTTCTCTCTCTCCTCCTCCTCCTTCTCCTCCTTCTCCTCCTTCCTCTTCCTCCTCCTTCTCCTCCTTCTCCTCCTCCTCCTTCTCCTCCTTCTTCCTCCTCCTTCTCCTCCTCCTTCTCCTCCTTCTCCTCCTCCTCCTCCTTCTCCTTCTCCTCCTCCTCCTTCTCTCCTCCTCCTTCTCCTCCTTCTTCTCCTCCTCATTCTCCTCCTTCTCCCTCCTTCTCCTCCTTCTCCCTTCTTCTCCTCTCTCCTCCTTCTCTTCCCTCCTTCTTCTCCTCCTACTCCTCCACCCTTCTTCTCCTCCTCATTCTTCTCCCTCCTCTTCTCCTCCTCCATTGTTTCCTCCTCCTCCTCCCTCATTCTCTCTTTCCTCCCCCTACTTCTCCACCGCTACCTCCTCCATCTCCTTTTATTTCCCATTCCTTCTTCTTTTTCTCCTTCTCCACCCCTCCTTTTCCTTCTCCCGGTCATTTCAACCCTTTACCAACTCAACCTACTCCCACACCTCCTCCTCCTCCTTCTCCTGCTCCTTCCAACCCTTTACTAACTCCTCCACCTCCTCCATTATTTTTTTTTCGTATTCCTCCTCATTATCATTCTCTCATTCCACCACCGCAACATCTTCCATTCTCCCATAACAACATTCCAATGAATTGAGTTCCCACAATCCGGGTGTGCGATGGAGTAGGAGGAGGAGGAGTGAGCTAGCAAGAATGAAAGAATAAAAGAGAATGAAAATCCACCGCATAAACAACCAATCAACCTAAAGCAACAGAAATAATTCATGATTGAATAATAACGCTATACTACTCTTATTCTCGAAAAGAAAGCTGGATTTTGTCTGGAGAGCGAGCTCTCTTCACTTCAACCACTTTTTCAATAACAGATTTTTCTCTACCTCCTGTAGAGAAATCTTCGGTGATTATTTTTGAAATTGCTTGTTGATCTAGGAATTTGTTTCGTGTTATTGAGAAACTAGTTCTCATATCACGTCAATATAACTTGAATGAGAGGATATGAAAAATGATTATTCTCTTCACCAAGCTAGACAATAATCCCTCGGCCTTATGTTGCTAAATGGTATCAGTCGACAAACAACCAGCTATTGGACTTCTGAAAGTCAACTTATTTATGAGAATTCAAGACTTACGACAGTAACGACAGTATAAGTTATGGTACAATAATCACCTTACCAAATGTAGAATACTGATTTTGAAAAAAAATTGCGTTCACGGGTACAAAATAAATATGTGATTCTAAATATTTTTCAAAGAAAAGAGAATTACAATATTTTTCATAATAATGTTCATTCATGTAAGTTATTATGTTTTTCATGATAATATACTCAACATAATAGAATAAAATTATTGATTTTATTATGTAATATGGGTATGAAAGAATAAATATATGAATGAATGGATGAACTGATAAATTGATAGATACCGTTTCTTATTTATTGTTTCCAATCCATTACATCAATTGAACAAGGAACATCGATAGACATTCTCACAATTGAATCTCGATTCATGACAACTGACTATCAGTCCACTACTGAGGACATCATCGCAAAGCTACTATCGATGAATATTCGATAAAGAGCGATTAATATTCACACAATCGAGTCTCGATTCTGATAACTGACGGTCAGTCCACTGAAGACATCATTTTAGAATCGCCTTTACAGCTACACATCACCATTACAGTTAATAACTTAATGTCTCAATTTTGTGAACTCAAAGCTCCGATTCACATTAGAATTCCAGTTTATTTTTCAGAATGGCACGTGATGTTTTGCCAATAAAAGATCAGAATTCGATTATCTTGTCTGTCGGAAGAGATAAGAGATAGAATGGAAGAACAGAAATCAATGAGAAGTGGGAGAGAGAGAGAGAAGATGAGGGTAATAGCAAACAAAAAAGAGAGGAGAGAGGAGGAAAATCGATTTGAGAAATCGATGATGAAATGTGAAAGAGAGAGAGACAGAAGACGAGGGTAATGGTAAAAAAAAGAGAGAAGAGAGGAGGGAAACAGATTCGAGAAATCGATGATGAAATGAGAGGAGAGAGACAGAAGATGAGGGTCATAGCAAACAGAAAAGAGAGGAGAGAAGAGAAAAATCAATTTGAAAGAAGCTTTGGAAAGACACGAGAATTTCAAAACAGCTTCCATGGGCCAATCCAATGAAAAGAATTGACAGAAGTGATTCCAATTTTTCTGTGCAATCAGAATAAATAATAAAAGCAGCACTAACAATTTGCCAAGACGAAGCTGGATGTTTAATGAAATAAATAACGTTCCAGTTCAAGTGCAAAAAGGGAGAAGAAGAAGGAAGAGAGAAAATAGAGAGGAAACTCTTTACGAATGCAAATTGAGAAGAGCAAATCAAGTCGATGCATTCTTGAACGGTCAAAGCTTTTCAAACTTTTTCGAACTGACTTCTTAATTTGGTTCATAATAGAATTTGTTGCCAAATCCATTTCAATTCGTGTAGTTAGCTATCTGTAGCTGCTTGTGAGATATTCCTCGACTGGACTTTGCAAGAGGAGAATTGTTAATTAGTACTGCAGTTGGAAACGATAAATTGTAGAAAAATATCTCTGGCACTGTCATGGAAATAGAGAACACTTTTTCAGAATGAAAAACATAATTGATTTACAGAGTAACATTAATGGATGTTTCAAGAGAACCTGGGCTCTGTTTCAAAAATATTGAAAGTTCTGTAAAACATGAAAAAACTGATATGATTAGGACTGTGTACAGAGCAATGAACTTGGAAGTATAGTCTGCGTACGCCTTCTTCCTGTATTACGTGACTCCTAAGTTTCATAAAACAGGCACTTGGAAGAAAAAGAGTAGGATAAAAAAGCTGGTTCTGGTGCACCTCAAGGTCATCACGACATTGAACCTGGAACTTTTGTATTTGAAAGCAGAAACGCTAATCAATACACCATAGTGGATATCTGATTTCATTTCCTTTTCATCCTACTAAAAAGTGGTATTGTCAAGAAAAGAATGTTTGAATGAATTCTAAGGGCCGGTTCATGAGCTCGGGATTTAGCAGAGTCCTAGACTAAAACGGGTGGCTACTGTAGCATCGACAAACGTTTGTCTCGACAGATTAGTGGGTTAGCAGCATGGAGAGCCCTTAGTATATAGTGTCGAGGCTAACGTTTGTCGATGCTACGGTTGCCACCCCTTTTTAGTCTAGGACTTGGCTAAATCCCGAGCTCATGAACCGGCCCTGATAGTTTTAAGGAAATAATAGAATAGAATTGAAACCAATTAAACCAATAAAACAATACAATTAAAAAGAAATGAAACCTGATTAAAGTGTAGCCAATAATCACAAATAAGTCAAAATTTGACACTATGCTTGAACGTGGGAAGATACTACGAACTCCACAAATTATAGTAGCCAAAAACGAGTTCAAAAAAGAAAATATTTTATTCATTAATTTGTCAAAACCTCTCAAGCCCTGACTGTAGAGAGATTTTAGCTTCCAAATTTGAACTTGAAACCTTGAAGAAAAATCTGAAAAACTTTTTGAATTAATCTTGACCTCAATGTGAATCCATATTTCCAAATTGTCCCCTCAATTCAGTCGAAGGAGTAAAAATCTCGAAGAATCTGCACTATATGGACTTCTGGCAATAAATTGTAATCTTCAATATAAACAGCAGAATATCACTCTTCAACACAAAAGTCCATATTACTGCACCACAGACTAAATCTCGACATGGATTCATAAACACTATTAATCCTCTTCTCAGTGAACCAAACTTTTCAATGTAGGCTACAAAATTACTTCCCTGGTGACAATATTACAACAAGGAATGAGCCCAAAAATATTCTGTGACCGAAATTCATTAAAACGTTCCATCCCATTAATCTTTTTTGAAAAGTGTGGGTAAATTTTCAAACTTTACAAAAACCGCAAACCCCATTTCAATGGCTCCTAATCCCAAGTTATCAGCGGTCACGTTGTATAAAATCTTTTTGACTTGCAACCCCCCCTTTACAAACCCTCACTTCTCAAAAACAGGTTTACGGAACCCCATTTCAATGACCCCTAGTACCAAGTTATCAGCGGTCACGTTGTATTGTACAGTTTCGAATTGCAACCCCCATTTCCCCCCTTTTGCAAAATTCCCTCTTGCAACACCCCCTCCTCACCACTTTTCAAAAACAGCTCTTCGGAAAGGGTCTTGTTTATGAAGTTTGGGGCTCACGTGCCTGAACCCCTGAATGGGGCACCGCGAATATAATTTTGATTTCTGGCAAGCAGCGTGGGGAATATCATTCGTGAAACTCTTTTGTGTTAGCCGGGAACACATGGAGGGGATTATCTCTAACCTGGCTCATTGCCATCTCAGCAGTCGTCGCTTTAATATACTGAGCGTTTCCAACCGCGACTCACTACCTTACAGGGATCGCAAGTTGGAATATTGTTTTGGCAGATTGAAAAAAGTTTGCAACTCCTGTGAACCTCGCGGTCAATATTGCAGCTCCCATATTGGATATGTGAACTGTTACTGTTTTCAAATCAAAATCCGAATGGTAATCCTGGATCTTGACTGAAATCCAGTATAGCATGAACTGTCAGTCGATTGAAAAAAGTTTTGAATAGAGGAGTAGTGAATGTATTGAGATATTTTTTGCTGAGGATGATGCCCACATAAGCTCTAGGCTTGTGCTTGGGTAATGGGAAGGATATTGATAAGAGATGAATGGACCTACAGCTTTAGGTGGGTTCCGAACCACCAGAAAACGATTTTGAAGCTCATAAACTTTTGTATTTAGATGAGTATATCACCGTTACAACAGGAGTAGTAGGCTGTGGTCTCTTATCTAATCTTACCGGTGACTCGCCTGCTACCACTGGGACAACCGCTTCTCAATACTGAATAGAAAAACTGAAAATAGTCAAAACCACAAATCCATTGAGAAATCGAGATATCAGTTCCGGTTGTTAAACTATTATCTATCTCTGGTACGCTGGTTTATGAAAGATTTAAAACGGTGTAACTACCGAAACCGGTATCTCGATATTTCGATAAATTTGTGATTTTGATTACTTCCAGTCTTTTTATTCAGTATAAATACCACACTATCAGTTTTCTAGAGGGAAAAATTGTTATTCACTGACAATATATTGGAGTGGATAGTATTCAAGTTGGCGGAATAGATTAATATAAATTAGGAATAAAATCTAACATGGAAGATAATAAGAAACTCCGGCTTAAAATTATAAGATTAATCTCAATATTATCGGATTGTTACATGGTTTCAAATCTTTCAAATCAACCTTTGAAAATTCAAAAGAACTTTCATAGCAGGCTCCCAAGCAGGATAATTATATCCTATAGGGAAACATAGTACATTAAAAAGAATCTGATTTTATTTTGTAATTGATATCTCTTGTGTTGATAAATTTGAATGGTTTCAAATTACCCATGTGAGCTGTACTGATTCTCTCTTGCAGGCTGAGAACGAAGCTAGCATAACTTCGTTAAGCAGGATAATTATATCCCACAGGGAAACATACATTAAAAAGAATCTGATTTTATTTTGTAATTTATATCTCTTGTGTTAATAAATTTTAATGGTTTCAAATTGGATTGCACCAATTACATTTACATTTAACATAACGTCAAATAATATGCTGTAAGCCAGACGCCATCTTAAAAGAATTCTACCATGAGCTATCTATATTATTGATTCGAACTTAGGCCTAATATAATATTTCCAGGGATTGCATCCAACTCTTAAAATATATCAACTCATATCAGATCGAAATTCCTTTGAAAATTGAAAGCTTTAATATTCCACTTGTAAGTGCAATGTAGGAAGTATTTACACATTGATAACTAGCTATATATTATCCAATAAGATGATTCAAGAAAAGGGGCTCACGTAACAATCACTGTAACCCAAAACGATAGAGGAGACAGAAAAGGGAGAGAGAAGCAGAGAGAAAGAGAGAGTTGGTGAGAGAGAGAGAGAGAGGCAGAGAGGAATTGAGTGTGAGAGAGAGAGAGGCAGTGGGAAAGAGAGAGAAATATTGATAAGAAAGGCGCCAGTGAGAAAAGAAAGAGCAAAATATATGAGTTAATAAGGAGCGATGAATTAAACAGACTGGATAGGAAAAAGGAGAGACTGGAAGAGTGAAGAGAAGAGAGAAGAGAGGAGAAAAGTGGAGAGAGTGCTCTCAAAGAATCGGGAGGCGCTCATTTGAGGTACGTCTTTGTCGTTGTTGTAGCTGGTAATGCCTGAAATCCTCTTAAGGATAATATAGTCTCCAAAGGAGATTGGTCTGGTTTCAAGTTACCGGTGTGTAAGAGAGGAAGGAAAATAAGAAGAAGAGGAAGGAGAAGGAGAAGAAGAGAAAGAAAAGAAGAAAGAGGAGGAGAAGGACTCTTCTCTCTTCTTCTTCTTCTTCTTCTTCTTCTCTTCTTCCTTCTTTCTCTTCTCTTCCTCTTCTTCTCTTCTCTTCTTTCTCCTCTCTTCTTCTTCTTCTTCTTCTTCCTTCCTTCTTCTTCTTCTCTTCCTCTCTTCTTCTTCTTCCTTCTTCTCTTCTTCCTTCCTCTTCCTCTTCCTTCTTCTCTTCTTCCTTCTTCCTCTTCTTCCTCTTCCTCTTCTTCTTCCTTCCTCTCTTCTTCCTCTCCTCTCTCTTCTTCTTCTTCTTCTTCTTCTTCCTTCTTCTTCTTCTTCTTCTTCTTCTTCTTTCTTCTTCCTTCTTCTTCTTCTTCTTCTCTCTTCTTCTTCTTCTCTCTTCCTCTCTTCTTCTTCTTCTTCTTCTTCTTCTTCTTCTTCTCCTCCTTCTTCTTCTTCTTCTTCTTTTCCTTCTTCTTCTTCTTCTTCTTCCTTCTTCTTCTTCTTCTTCTTCTTCTTCTTCTTCTTCTTCTTCTTCTTCTTCTTCTTCCTTCTTCTTCTTCTTCTTCTTCTTCTTCTTCTTCTCTTCTTCTTCTTTCTTCTTCTTCTTCTTCTGTGAAAACTTTCGTCATTATTTTCCTTACTCCTATAATATTCAGTGTTTATTTCTCTTTTATCTATGTGTAATCTCTATCAGTACTTTTCCGTGATTCTGTAATTTTCCATTGTTAATTATTTCTTGCGTCACCAGTAAATTTCCGTGAGTACTCTCCCATACTTCAGTAATTTTCCATTGTTATCTTCATTAGTAGTTGATCTATGTAATTTTTCACAAGTATTCTTCAATAGGCTACTCCTGTAATTTTCAAGTGTTTGATTTTGTCCTCAGCTTTCTGTAATTTTCCATGCATATTCTTCTTCTTATACTACTTCTTCTCCTCCTCCTCATACTCCCCCGCCGTCCTGCACCTCCTCCCCCTCCTCCTCCTTTTCCGCTCCTCCACCTTCTCCTTCTCCCCCCCCTACTCCTCCCTCCCTCCTCCTCCCTCCTCCTCCCTCCTCCTCTTCCTCCTCCTCTTCCTCCTCAGCCTCCTCCTGCTCCACCTCCTCCTTCTTCTCCTCCTCCTCCTCCTCCTCCCTCTCCTTCCTCCTCCTCCTCCCTCCTCCTCCTCCTTCTCCTCCTCCTCCTCCCTCCCTCCTCCTCCTCATCCTCCTCCTCCTACTCCTACTCCTCCACCTTCTCCTCTTCTTGAAGCCGTACTATTTATGATATTGTTCATGCAATGATGACATAAATTCAAATTCAAATTCAAATAAAAGGGATGAATAAAAATGCAGCCCTAACTCCAATTCAACCACCTTAAAATGACGTCATCTAACGGTGACATTGCAACATGAACCAATGAACGAAGCTCACGTCAATGCAATTACGATTCCTATTGGCCTTCCGTTCAATTGTATGTGAGAATACAATGATTATTGTTAAAACTTAAATAGATTATGATATACATAATGATTGCTAAGTAAAATTTCTAGAAAGATCGAACCATTTTCTTGAAATTGTATAATTTATTAAAAAATATTCACACTTTAAAAACAAACCCCGTTCTCAAAATATATGCTATCATGGTTCATGATTGTATAGTATCATAGACAATATCATCATAATTGCATGGCGAAACTTTGGAATATCATCAAAATTACCTATAACAATTCCGGTTACTCTCTACCGCGGCGTTAAGATGAAATAAATTAATTTATGCAAAAGTCACTCTACTAAAAAAACGTCCCTCGTGAACATGGATACGTTTCTGATACGATGAAATCATTGAAAAATCAAAATGTCATATCAAAGAAATAGTAAATATGCCGTCTATCTACTGATCCGTTTAGCGATTCAGTTTAGATTAGGAAAATCAATTTTAAAATTCTCTACTAAAAAACCTACCCTCGTGAACCTGAATACGAATAAAATGCAAAGAAATCATAGAAAATATCATCATAGTCACGAAGTAGAATTTCATCGATTTTCTACCCCGCCGTTCAGATGAAACTATTTAATTCATTAAAAATTCCCTCCACTAAAAAAACGACCCTCGTGAAAACGGATACGATCATTAATCAATTAAATACCTCAAAATATCATCAAAATTACCTATAACAATTCCGGTTACTTTCTACCGTGGCATTAAGATGAAATAAATTAATTTATTCAAAAGTCACTCTACTAAAAAAACGTCCCTCGTGAACATGGATACGTTTCTGATACGATGAAATCATTGAAAAAATTGTCAGTATCAAATAGTAAAATTTTGCCGTCTATCTACTGCTCCGTTTAGATTCATTTATTTGATTTATTAAAAATCCCCTCTACTAAAAAACCTACCCTCGTGAACCTGAATACGAATAAAATGCAAAGAAATCATAGAAAATATTATCATGTCACGAAGTAGAATTTCAGCGATTTTCTACCCCGCCGTTCAGATGAAACTATTTAATTTATTAAAAATTCCCTCCACTAAAAAAACGACCCTCGTAAACATGAATACGATTATAATGCAAAGAAATCATAGAAAATATCATCATAGTCACATAGTAGAATTTCAGCGATTTTCTACCCCGCCGTTCAGATGAAACTATTTAATTTATTAAAAATTCCCTCCACTAAAAAAACGACCCTCGTGAACATGAATACGATTATAATGCAAAGAAATCATAGAAAATATCATCATAGTCACATAGTAGAATTTCAGCGATTCTCTACCCCGCCGTTCAGATAAAACTATTCAATTTATTGAAAAATCCCTTCACTAAAAAAACGACCCTCGTGTATATGAGTACGAGTATGATGTGATTAAATCATCAACAATATCATCATAATTGTATGGTAAAATTTTGAGGACGATTTACATAGTCGTTCAGCTAAAAATTGATAACTATTTATTTTAAAATCACGTAAAAAACAGCCCTTGTATCATGTAATCAAATGGAAGAAAATGAATTAAATCGCATGTGTAATCATCCATCAACAAATTAAAATAAGAATAAGAAGGATTCGGCCCTCAGAAATTGATAAAACAACTAACAATAAGATCCATCAATTTGATAGGTTAATAGAATCATCATTTATAGCAGGGCGCAAAGCATTGAGTTACCTTGTACCAGGCTCCAAAGTCGAAGCCTTGAAATACAAGCGGCTCCCTGTTGTGCTTGTAGAATTTGAGGTTATGTTGACCCAATTTTCAAATTTATCCAGTTTCAACAATAAAAACCCATCTCATACTTTCATCACCTATCATAATCCATCCAATACACACTTCTAAACAATTTATGAGCATAGATAACAGTCACAAATTCAAAATAATGAAATTATCACATAAAATTACTTACCACGTTTTCCGCGATCGTTTGCAAATCGCCGAATTTCAACAACACAGTTTTCGCACTAAACTCGTATTTCAACCGCCTCGAACCACTAATTACGATCAATTATTGATTATAGAACGATAATCGATAAGAATCACAACACGAAACATGATTTTTAAGTGAATTATCTCATAATTACGAACAATGAAATAGGTAGGATTTCACAAACCACGAGGTCCCGAAATGTTACAACGAAAATACTGAATATTTTGATAACAAAGGTATGTTATCACATTAATGATAATGAGTGACAAGTTATAAACTTGACACTCAACAATTTCACAGATTTGAAAGAGATTTATCACAATAGAATCCGAATTTTCGGAAACATCAAAGGTGAATGACCGTTCTCCTTTGAACGAACCGAACTACTGAGGCATCCACCAACACAAAGACAAGGAGATAATAGAGTGGGGTGTGGTTGTCAATGCTAGAAGATATTGAAGAATTTAAATTTACTGATATGATGTTCTATGACGTTGTATGATGTTCTTAGCCGACTTCCCTGTTTAATTGATGAATTGAGTTATTTTCCTGATTATTCATGAATTCATAATTACTTAACTCAATATAACTCGAGAAGAAGAAGAAGAAGAAGAAGAAGAAGAAGAAGAAGAAGAAGAAGAAGAAGAAGAAGAAGAAGAAGAAGAAGGAAGAGGAAGAAGAAGAAGAAGAAGAAGAAGAGAGAGAAGGAAGAAGAAGAAGGAAGAAGGAAGGAGAGAAGAAGAAGAAGAAGAAGAAGAAGAGGAGGAAGAAGAGGAGAGAAGAGGAGGAAGAGGAGGAAAGGAGGAGAAGAAGAGGAAGGGGAGGAGAAGGAAGAAAAAGAAGAGGAAGAAGAAGAAGAAGAAGAAGAGGAGAGAAGGAGAAGAAGAAGAAGAAGAGGAAGAAGAAGAAGAAGAAGAAGAAGAAGAGAAGAAGAAGAAGAAGAAGAAGGAGGAAGAAGAAACAAAGAAGAAAAGGAAGAAGAAGAAGAAGAAGAAGAAGAAGAAGAAGGAAGAAGAAGAAGAAAAGAAGAAGAAGAAGAAAGAAGAAGAAGAAGAAGAAGGAAGAAGAAAACAGAAGAAAAGAAGAAGAGAGAAGAACAAAGAGAGAAGAGAAAGAAGAAGAAGGAGAAGAAGAAGAAAAGAAGAAGAAGAAAGAGAAGAAGAAGAAGAAGAAAGAAGAGAAGACGAAGAAGAGGGAGAAAGAAAGGAAGAAGAGGATAGGAGGGAGGGACCCTTCTTCTTCTTCTTCTTCTTCCTTCTTCTCTTCTTCCTCTTCTTCCTTCTTCTTCTTCCTCTTCTCTTCTTCTTCTCCTCCCTACTTCTTCTTCTTCTTCTTACCTCTTCTTCTTCTTCTTCTTCTTCTTCTTCTTCTTCTTCTTCCTTCTTCCTTCCCCTCTTACTCTTCTTCTTCTTCCTCTTCCTCTTCCTCTTCTTCCTCTTCCTCTTCCTCTTCCTCTTCTTCTTCCTCTTCTCTTCCTCTTCTTCTTCTTCTTCTTCTTCTTCTTCTTCTTCTTTCTTCTTCTTCTTCTTCTTCTTCTTCTTCTTCTTCTTCTTCTTCTTCTTCTTCTTCTTCTTCTTCTTCTTCCTTCTTCTCCTTCTTCTTCTTCTTCTTCTTCCTTCTTCTTCTTCTTCTTCTTCTTCTTCTTCTTCTTCTTCTTCTTCTTATTCTTCTTCTTCTTCTTCTTCTTCTTCTTCTTCTTCTTCTTCTTCTTCTTCTTCTTCTTCTTCTTCTTCTTCTTCTTCTCTTCTTCTTCTTCTTCTTCGTCCTCTTCTTCTTCTTCTTCTACTTCTTCTTCTTCTTGTAAACTTTCGTCATTATTTTTCCTTACTCCTATAATATTCCGTGTTTATTTCTCTTTTATCTATGTGTAATCTCCTATCAGTACTTTTCCGTGATTCTGTAATTTTCCATTGTTAATTATTTCTTGCGTCATCAGTAAATTTCCGTGAGTACTCTCCCATACTTCAGTAAATTTCCATTGTTATCTTCATCAGTAGTTGATCTATGTAATTTTCCACAAGTATTCTTCAATAGGCTACTCCTGTAATTTTCCGTGTTTGATTTTTGTCCTCAGCTTTGTGTAATTTTCCATGAATATTCTTCTTCTTCTTCTCCTTCTTCTCCTCCTCCTCCTCCTCCCCCAACCTCCTCCTCCTCCTCCTCTTCCTCCTCCTCCTCCTCCTCCTCCCTCCTCCTCCTCCTCCTCCTCCTCCTTCTCTTTCTCCTCCTCCTCCTCCTCCTCCTCCTTCTCCTTCTCCTCCTCCTCCTCCTCCTCCTCCCTCCTCCTCCTCCTCTTCCTCTTCCTCCTCCTCCCTCCTCCCCTCCTCCTACTCCTACTCCTCGTCCTCCTCCTCCTCCTTTTCTTCTTAAAGCCATACTATTCATACTATGGTGACATAAATTCAAATTCAAATAAAAGGGATGAATAAAGAAGCAGATATAGCCTAACTCCAATTCAACCACCTTAAGATGACGTCATCTATCGGTGACAATTCAACATGAACTAATGAACGAAGCTCACGTCAATGGAATTACGATTCCTATTGGCCTTTCGTTCAATTTTATGTGAGAATACAATGGGTATTGTTAAAACTTAAATAGATTATAGAAAATAAAAATAAATAATACATATAACTTGTTATGTTTTACAAATGGGAAAATTTGAGGTATTCCTGTTTCACACTTAGGACCGTAAACATTAACGTTTTTTCCCCAAGATTTGATCTAAGAAATTGGTGTCCTCACACTGTTGAATACACGTATAACTTTTTTCATGATATGATTTAAATGTAATTATTCGAACTTCGAACCTTTGGATTATCAGACAGGCGCTTATCGCCCTCGGCTACGGACCACTCCAATTATGATTGCTTGGTAAAATTTCTAGAAAGATCGAACCATTTTCTTGAAATTGTATAATTTATTTAAAAAATATTTACACTTTCAAAACAAACCCCGTTCTCAAAATATATGCTATCATGATTCAGGATTGAATAGAATCATAGACAATATCATCATAATGCATGGCAAAACTTTGGTAATAAACTCTCTAGCCATTTGAAATTGGATAATCAATTTGAAATTCTTATAGCTTAAAAAACAACCCTCGAAAAATCAAAATGATTATAATTCAAAGAAATAGAGAATATCATCATAGTTACATTGATGATTCCAGCGACTTCTCAGTTTAGATTAGGAAAATCAATTTTTTCAATTCTCTCTACTAAAAAAAAAAACAACTCTCGTGGAAACGGATACGATTATGAAACAATTAAATACTAGAAAATATCATCAAAATTACCTTTAAAAATTCCGGTTACTTTCTACCGCGGCGTTTAGATGGAATAAATTAATTTATTCAAATGTTGCTCTACTAAAAAAACGTCCCTCGTGAACATGGTTACGTTTCTGATACAATGAAATCATTGATAAAATCGTCACTATCACATAGTAAAATTTTGGCATCTTTCTACTGCTCCGTTTAGATTCATTTATTTAATTTATTAAAAATTCCCTCCACTAAAAAAACGACCCTCGTAAACATGAATACGATTCTAATGCATGGAAATCATAGAAAATATCATCATAGTCACATAGTAGAGTTTCAACGATTTTCTACCCCGCCGTTCAGATGAAACTATTTAATTTATAAAAAAATCCCTCCACTAAAAAGACGACCCTCGTAAACATGAATACGATTATAATGCAAAGAAATCATAGAAAATATCATCATAGTCTCATAGTCGAATTTCAGCGATTTTCTACCCCGCCATTCAGATGTAACTATTCAATTTATTAAAAATTCCCACCACTAAAAAAACGACCCTCGTGTATATGAGTACGATTATAACGCAAAGGAATCATAGAAAATAATTATCATCATAGCCACATAGTAGAATTTCAGCGATTTTCTACCCCGCCGTTCAGATGAAACTATTTAATTTATTAAAAATTCCCACTACTAAAAAAACGGCCCTCGTGAGCATGAATACGATTATAATGCAAAGAAATCATGGAAAATATCATTATAGTCACACAGTAGAATTTCAGCGATTTTCTACCCCGCCGTTCAGATAAAACTATTTAATTTATTAAAAATTCCCTCCACTAAAAAAACGACCCTCGTGTGTATGAGTACGAGTATGATATGATTAAATCATCAACAATATCATCATAAGTGTATGGTAAAATTTTGAGGAAGATTTACATAGTCGTTCAGCTAAAAATTGATAACTATTTATTTTAAAATCACATAAAAAAACTGCCCTTGTAAATGTTTATCATGTAATCAAATGAAAAAATTAGTTAAATCGCATGTGTAATCATCCATCCACAAATTAAAATAAGAATAAGAAGGATTCGGCCCTCAGAAATTGATAAAACAACTAATAATAAGATCCATCAATTTGATACGTTAATAGAATCATCATTTATAGGGCGCAAAGCATTGAGTTACCTTGTACCAGGCACCAAGGTCGAAGCTTGAAATACAAGCAGCTCCCTGCTGTGCTTGTAGAATTTGAGGTTATGTTGACCCAATTTTCAAATTTATCCAGTTTCAACAATAAAAACCCATCTCATACTTTCATCACCTATCATAATCCAACTAATACACCCTTCTAAACAATTTATGAGCATAGATAACAGTCGCAAATACAAAATAATGAAATTATCACATAAAATTACTTACCACGTTTTTCGCGATCGTTTGCAAATCGCCGAATTTCAACAACACAGTTTTCGCACTAAACTCGTATTTCAACCGCCTCGAACCACTAATTACGATCAATTATTGATTATAGAACGATAATCAATAAGAATCACAACACGAAACATGATTTATAAGTGAATTATCTCATAATTACGAACAACGAAATAGGTAGGAATTCACAAACCACGAGGTCCCGAAATGTTACAACGAAAATACCAAATATTTTGATAACAAAGTTATGTTATCACATTAATGATAATGAGTGACATGTTATAAACTTGACACACAATAATTTCACAGATTTGAAAGAGATTTTTCACAATAGAATCCTAATTTTCGGAAACATCAAACGTGAATGACCGTTCTTCTTTGAACGAACCGAACTATTGAGGCATCCACCAACACAAAGACAAGGAGATAATAGAGTGGGGTGTGGTTGTCAATACTTGAGACAGCCAGTTTGTACAGATTGCTAGAAGATATATGAAGAATTTAAATTAGAAGATATATTGAAGAAGATTTAAGACTTTACTGATATGATGTTCTATGACGTTGTATGATGTTCTTAGCTCCACTTCCCTGTTTAATTGATAAATTGAGTTATTCTCCTGATTATTCACTAAGCACTACTTACTTAATTCAATACCTTAAACTCGAGAAGAAGAAGAAGAAGGAAAGAAGAAGAAGAAGAAAGAAGAAGAAGGAAAGAAGAAGGAAGAAGAAGAAGAAGAAGAAGAAGAAGAAGAAGGAATACATAGTTAGTTGGAGAAGTTATTAGAAGAAGAAGAAGGGCCATGAAGAAGGGAGGGAGGGAGGGAGGAGGAGGAGGAGGAGGAGGAGAGGGAGGAGGAGGGGAGGGAGGAGGGAGGGAGGGAGGAGGAGGAGGAGGAGGAGGAGGAGGAGGAGGAGGAGGAGGAGGAGGGAGGGAAGAGGAGGAGGAGGAAGAGGAAGAGAGAAAGAGGAAGAAGAAGAGGAGAAGAATACACAAGGAGGAGGAAGAGAGGAGAGGAGGAAGAAAGAAGAAAGAAGAAAATAAATACAAGGAAGAGGAAAGAAAGAAAGAAGAAAGAAGAAAGAAGAAGAAGAAGAGAGAGAGAGAGAAGAGAGAAGAAGAAGAAGAAGAAGAAGAAGAAGAAGAAGAAGGAAGAAGAAGGAAGAAGAAAAAGGAGACGAAGAATGAGAAGAAGGAATAGAAAAGAAGGAAGAAGAAGAAAGGAGGAAGAGAGAGAGAGAGAGGAAGAAGAAGGAAGGAGAAGAAGGAAGAAGAAGAAGAAGGAAGAAGGAAAGAAGAAGAGAAGAAGAAGAGGAGAGAAGAGAAGAAGAAGAGAAGAAGAAGAAGAAGAAGGAAGAAGAAGAAGAAGGAAAGAAGAAGAAGAAGAGAGAGAGAAGAAGAAAGAAGAAGAAGGAGAGGAAAAGAAAAGAAGAAGTGGGGAAGGAATAGAGGAACAGAGACGACGAGAAAGATTGAAGAAGAAGAAGAAAGAAGAGAAGAAGAAGAGGAAGAAGAGACGACCAGAAGAAGAAGAAGATGAAGGAGAAGAAGATGAACGAGCTGAAAACAAGAAACAGGACATGATGAAACAGGACTCTCCTCCTCTCTCTTCTTCCTTCTTCATTCCTCTTCCTCTCCTCTCTTCTCCTCTTCTCCTTCCTCTTCTTCTTCTTCTTCTCCTCCTTACTCCTCTTCTTCTTCTTCTTCTCTTCCTTCTTCTTCCTTCTCTTCTTCTCTCTCTTCTCCTCCTCCCTTCTTACTCCCTCTTACCTTCTTCCTTCCTCTTCCTCCTCATTCTTCCTCTCCTCTTCCTCTCTCTCTTCCCTCTTCTTCCTCCTCTTCTTCTTCTTCTTCTTCTTCTTCTTCTTCCCCTTCCCTCTTCTTCTTCTCTGTATTCCTTCTTCTCTTCTTCTTCTTCTTCCCTTCTTCTCTTCTTCTTCTTCCTCTTCTCTCTCCTTCTCTCTTCTTCTTCCTCTCTTCTTCTTCTTCTTCTTCTTCTTCTTCTTCTTCTTCTTCTTCTTCTTCTTATCTTCTCTCTTCTTCTTCTCTCTTCTCTTCTTCTTCTTCTTCTCTCTTCTTCTTCTTCTTCTTCTCTTCTTCTCTTCTCTCCTTCCTTCTCTCTCCCTCCCTTCCTCTCCTTCCTTCCTTCCTCTTCCTTCCTCCTCTTCCTTCCTCTCCTCTCACCCTCCTCCTCCTCCTCCTCTCCATTCACCTCCTCCTCCTCCTCCTCCTCCTCCTCTCCTCCTCCTCCTCTCCTTCGTAATTTTCCATTGTTAATTATTTCTTGCGTCATCAGTAAATTTCCGTGAGTACTCCCCACACTTCAGTAAATCACTGTTATCTCATCAGTAGTTGATCTATGTAATTTTCCACAAGTATTCTTCAATAGGCTACTCCTGTAATTTTCCGTGTTTGATTTTGTCCTCAGCTTTGTGTAATTCTTCCATGAATATTCTTTCTTCTTCTTCTCCTTCTTCCTCCTCCCTCCCTCCTCCCCAACCTCCTCCTCCTCCTCCCTCCTCCTCCTTTCCGCTCCTCCACCTCTCCTTCTCCCCCCTCCTACTCCTCCTCCCTCCCCTCCTCCTCCTCCTCTTCCTCCTCCTCCTCCTCCTCCCTCCTCCTCCCTCCTCCTCCTCCTCCTCCTCCTTCTCTTTCTCCTCCTCCTCCTCCTCTCCTCCCTTCTCCTCTTCCTCCTCCTCCCCTTCCCCCTCCTCCTCCCTCTTCCTCTTCCTCCCTCCTCCTCCCTCCTCCCCTCCTCCCTCCTACTCCTACCCTCCTCCTCCTCCTCCTCCTTTCTTCTTCTAAAGCCATACTATTCATACTATGGTGACATAACCAAATTCAAATAAAAGCGGATGAATAAAGAAGCAGATATAGCCTAACTCCAATTCAACCACCTTAAGATGACGCCATCTATCGGGTGACAAATTCAACATGAATCCATCGAATGAAGCTCACGTCAATGGACCATTACGATTCCTATTACCTCTTCTGCTCAATTTTATGTGAGAATACAATGGGTATTGTTAAAACTTAAATAGATTATAGAAAATAAAAAATAAATACTACATATAACTTGTTATGTTTTACAAATGGGAAAAATTTGAGGTATTCCTGTTTCCACACTTAGGACTCTGAACATTAACGTTTTTTCCCCAAGATTTGATCTTAAGAAATTGGTGTCCTCACACTGTTGAATACACGTGATAACTTTTTTTCATGATATGATTTAAATGTAATTATTCGAACTTCGGAACCTTGGATTATCAGACAGGCGCTTATCGCCCCTCGGCTACGGACCACTCCAATTATGATTGCTTGGCAAAATTTCTAGAAAGATCGAACCATTTTCTTGAAATTGTACAATTTATTTTAAAAACATTTACACTTTCAAAACAAACCCTGTTCTCAAAATATATGCCATCATGATCCGTGATTGAACAGAATCATAGACAATATCATCATAATGCATGGCAAAACTTTGATAATAAACTCTTTAGCCATTTGAAATTAGATAATCAATTTGAAATTCTTATAGCTTGAAAAAACAACCCTCGAAAAATCAAAATGATTATAATTCAATGAAATCATAGAGAATATCATCATAGTTACATTAATGATTCCAGCGACTTCTCACTTTAGATTGGAAAAATTAATTTTTTCAATTCTCTCTACTAAAAAAACGACTCTCGTGGAAATGGATACGATTATGTAACAATTAAATACTAGAAAATATCTTCAAAATTACCTATAAAAATTCCGCTTACTTTCTAGCGCGGCGTTTAGATGAAATAAATTAATTTATTCAAAAGTCGCTCTAATAAAAAAACGTCCCTCGTGAACATGGATACGTTTCTGATACGATGAAATCATTTAAAAAATCGTCAGTATCACATAGTAAAATCTTGGCGTTTTTCTACTGCTTCGTTTTGATTAATTTATTTAATTTATTGAAAATTACCTCCACTAAAAAAACGACCCTCGTAAACATGAATACGATTATAATGCAAAGAAATCATAGGAAATGTCATCATAGTCACATAGTTGAGTTTCAGCGATTTTCTACCCCTTCGTTCAGATGAAAGTATTTAATTTATTAAAAATTACCTACACTAAAAAAACGACCCTCGTGAACCTGAATACGGTTATAATGCGAAGAAATCATAGAAAATATCATCATAGTCACATAGTAGAATTTCAGCGATTTTCTACCCCGCCGTTCAGATGAAACTATTCAATTTATTAGAAATTCCCTCCACTAAAAAAACGACCCTCGTAAACATGAATACGATTATAATGCAAAGAAATAATGGAAAATATTATCATAGTCACATAGTAGAATTTCAGCGATTTTCTACCCCGCCGTTCAGATACAACTATTTAATTTATTAAAAACTCCCTCCACTAAAAAAATGACCCTCGTGAACATGAATACGATTATAATGCAAAGAAATCATAGAAAATATCATCATAGTCACATAGTAGAATTTCAGCAATTTTCTACCCCGCCGTTCAGATACAACTATTTAATTGATTAAAAATTCCCTCCACTAAAACGACCCCTCGTGTGTATGGAGTACGAGTATGATGCGATTAAATCATCAACAATATCATCATAAGTGTATGGTAAAATTTTTGAGGAAGATTTACATAGTCGTTCAGCTAAAAAATTGATAACTATTTATTTTAAAATCACATAAAAAACTGCCCTTGTAAATGTTTATCATGTAATCAAATGAAAAAATTAGTTAAATCGCATGTGTAATCATCCATCCACAAAATTAAAATAAGGTAATAAGAAGGATTCTGCACTCAGAAATTATTGATAAAACAACTAACAATAAGATCCATCAATTTGATACGTTGAATAGAATCATCATTTATAGGGCGCAAAGCATTGAGTTACCTTGTACCAGGCACCAAGGTCGAAGCTTTGAAATACAAGCAGCTCCCTGCTGTGCTTGTAGAATTTGAGGTTATGTTGACCCAATTTTCAAATTTATCCAGTTTCAACAATAAAAACCCATCTCAGCACTTTCATCATCATCATAATCCAACTAATACAATCTCTTCTAAATAATTTATGAGCATAGATAACAGTCGCAAATACAAAATAATGAAATTATTCACATAAAAATTACTTTTACCACGTTCTTTTTCAAGTGATCGTTTGCAAATCGCCGAATTTCAACAACACAAATGCCACACAGTTTTCGCACTAAACTCGTATTTCAACCGCCTCGAACCACTAATTACATGATCAATCATTATACCTATAGAACGATAATCAACAAGAATCGCCAACACGACGAAACATGATTTATAAGATTATAAAGGGAATTATCTCATAATTACGAACAACGAAATAGGTAGGAATTCACAAACCACGAGGTCCCCGAAATGTTACAACGAAAATACCAAATGCATTTTGATAACAAAAGTTATGTTATCACATTAATGGATACTGAGGATGACATGTTATAAGTAAACTTGACACACAATAATTTCATGTAATTTCAATAGATTTGAAAGAGATTTTTCACAATAGATAGAATCTCGAATTTTCGGAAACATCAAACGTGAAACGATCGTTCTTCTTTGAAACGAAACTGAATCCATGAGGCATCCACCAACACAATCCACCCAACACAAAGACTCTAAGGAGATAATAGGTGTGTGGCCGTCAACAATAATGTTAGAAGATATTGAAGAAATTTAAATTTACTGATATGATGTTCTAAGTATGATTTACTCAGCCCACTCTTCCTGTTTAATATGACGATGTATGATGAGTTATTCTGATTCCCCGTTCGCTTGTATAAAATCGATATTCTCTGATTATTCATGAATTCATACTTCTCGAGTAAAGAAGAATCTCGGTCATAACTCGAGAAGAAGAAGAAGAAGAAGAAGAAATAAAGTTGAAGAAGAAGAAGAAGAAGAAGAAGAAGTTCGAAGAAGAAGAAGAAGAAGAAGAAGAAGAAGAAGTTGAAGAAGAAGAATAAATAAGAGTTAAAGAAGATAAAGAAGAAGAAGAAGAAGAAGAAGAAGAAGTTGTTGTATTGAAGAAGAGCCGAATAGAAATAAAATAAAACGATAGGCTTAAAAATGAATAAATGAAGAAAATAGTGTTAAAAAATAAATAAAAGTCACAACAGAAGAAATGAAATGAAATGATTAAACAAACAAGAACAAGAACAAACAAATGAGCTGAAGAAGAGCTAATAGCTACAACGAAGAAGAACAGAAACAAAACAATAGAAGTGAAGAACAAGGAATACAAAATGAAACGAAATGTTCAACAACAAACAAGAAATTAAAATAGAAGAAGAAATAGTTGACAGCAAATGAAGCCAGTCAGAAATAGCCAGTTGAAGAAGAACAAACGAACCGAAGGTGCTGAATTAGCTGAAAACGAACAAACAATTAAACCGAACAATAACAAGAAACGAAGAATAAAACAACCGAAATAGACAGAAATAAACAAACCAAACAGCTGAACAAACAAACAAAGCCAGTTGAATGAACAAACGTCTGAACAAATGAACAATGAACAACAAACAAACAAAAGAAGAAGAACAAAAGAAGCAACGAGAACTGAACAACCAACAAACAAGAACAAACAAGACGAAAGAAACAAGCCGGAGAACAAAGAAGAAGAAGAAGAAGAAGAGTGAAGAAGAAGAAGAAGAAGAAGAAGAAGAAGAAGAAGAAGAAGAAGAAGAGGAAGAAGAAGAAGAAGAAGAAGAAAGAAGAAGAAGAAGAAGAAGAAGAAGAAGAAGAAGAAGAGGAAGAGGAAAGAAGAGAGAAGAAGAAGAAGAAGAAGAAGAAGAAGAAGAAGAAGAAGAAAGAGAAGAAGAAGAAGAAGAGAAGAAGAAGAAGAAGAAGAAGGAAGAAGAAGGAAAGAAGAAGAAGAAGAAGAAGAGGAAGAAGAAGGAAGAAGAAGAAGAAGAAGAAGAAGAAGAAGTGGACCAATTTACTAAGTTATCATATTCATAATTATTTATTACAAGCTGTCCCGGCGAACTTCGTATAGCACTCTTCCCCTCCCCCTCAAAATCACCCCCCTCTTCCCACCAGTTGGCCCCCTTCATGTAAACCCCCCAAAGGTTCATTCTACCCCCCCCGCCCCAAATGTCACCCCCAAATATCCCGCTTCATGTCAACCCCCTCTTTCCCATCAAATGTCACCCCTTCTTCCCACCAATTATTTTTTTTTAATTTTGTATATTTTGTATTTTTTTCCATTTCTTCATAATGTTTAATTTTTCTTTTTAATTTTTTTAAATTTATTTTATTTTTTTTTTATTTTTTTTTAAAATTTATTTCATTCAATTTTTTTTATTTTTTTTTCATTTTTTTTCGTTCTTCAATTTTATTATTTGAAACAATAGAACAGGTATGATGCGAACGATAACTCATGATTACAGCGATGATTACTGCGTAGAAAATGATTAGAGCAGAAAACCTAGTACAAAAAGAAATGGTACGGAGCGGGATTTGAACCCGCAATCTCTAGCATCAATCGCAGATGCTTTAACCACTGGGCCACCGAGACTTGGGATATGTTTGCTGATTTTTCTGATCTTGAATCACGTTCATCTTTCCGTTGTACGGTTTGGCCGGCAAGTTTGAACATAGGTTTGTAAAATGTTTGATAGGTTAGGTACTAATTATATGTACTAATTATAGATAAATGTACTAATTATCTTTTAATTATAATACATATTATGTTAACCAGTGCTGTAACAATTCAAACTAATCCAAAATTATCTAAATCCGTTCAGCCGTTCTCGAGTTATAAGCGAGCGTACAGACACCAACTCTCTTTTATTAATATAGATAAATATAATTTCTATATCCTTATTTTTTTCAAAATATTTCCAATAGTCACAAAAATATTACAATAATTACTTCTAGTTACTACGTATCTGATCAGTCTATTCAGAACGATATTGCCATTTTTCAAATTTGCTCTTTTCAGACAAACATCCGTGAATACTGCCCTTAATCTATCAAGGAAAAAAGAAGGATAGGAATAAAGAGCAGAATGATAAAGATGAAGAAGAACCACAAGGAAACAGAGAATACAATTTTCCTGTGTATTTGTATAAGTGAATTTCCCAGTGTGTAGTAAATTATTATTATAGTAGCGTCTGAGACTACAGTATAAATTCATATGTTTAAACAACTGATGTACAACAGAGAGGTTTGTATGGGACATAGGATGTAGGGAATGTGTAGGATATATATATTTTAAAAAGGATAAATAGATATAAAATCTATAGACAGAATAGATTGGATGATATCTCAGCTCCTAATGTAATCCAACGACTTTTCAAATAGAAGCAAACCATCACTACTGAGAACGCTGCACTGCACAATCTCATATTATTGCAATGTAATTTTGGACATCATTACCCTTTCTCCTTTCTCTCTCGCTCATTCTCTCTCTTTCTCTTCTTTCTTCTTTTTTCTGTTTCTCTCTCTTGAATTTCCAAAACTTGAAGCAAACCCTCACTACTTAGAATGCTGCACTGCACAATCTCATATTATTGCAATGTCATTTTGGACACCATCACCCTTTCTCTCGTACTCTCTCACTCTATATGTGTTGTATTCTACATGAATAAAGTAAATAATCTAATCTAATCTAATCTATCTCTCTCTTTCTTTCCCTTCCTCTTTTTTTCTGTTTCCCTCTCTTGAATTTCCTTTCTTCTAGGAGTTTTTGTTTGAACATCATCACCCTTTTTCTCTCCCTATCATTCTCTCTCTCTCACTCACTCTCTCTTTCTCCCTCTCTCTTTGTTTCTCTTCCTCTCTCTCTACAATTTCCTTTCTTCTAGGAGTGGTTTTTATCCGCAAAATATCCGATTCTTATCGCAAGTAATTCCATCTGTTGCATTGCGACTGGGTTACATTAGAAGATTGTAGAGTCTTGAAGATCTTAAAGTTATCAATTAACTTACTGTTCTTGTAATTCGATTCTATTAAGAATATTGCAGAGTGGAATTTGATGTTAGACTTCGCCGTACTATCAAACAATTAAGAGACTATGATACCGTTAAAAAAAACTAGAACAGAAGCTAATTCAAGCTACGTATTTGCGAGGCTAGGAATGTATTTTTTTTTTGAGTGTGATGTCTTTTGATAGGCTCAGAAGAAGGAAGAAGAAGAAGAAAGAAGAAGAAGAAGAAGAAAGAAGAAGAGAAGAAGAAGAAAGAAGAGAAGAAGAAGAAATAGAAGAAGAAGAAGAAGAGAAATGAAAAGGAAATGAAGAGGACAAGAGGAAGAAGAGGAAATGAAACAAAGAAAAGAAGAACAAGAAACAGAAGATAAAAACAAAGAAGAAATGAACAAACAAGAAATGAACTGAAAGAACAAAGAAACAAAAAGGAAGGAGAAGAAGGAGGAACAAAGAACAAGAAGAAGAAGAAGAACAAACAAACAAAGAAGAACAAAGGAAGAAGAAGAAGAAGAAGAAAGAAACAAAGAAGAAGAAGAAGAAGAAGAAGAAGAAGAGAAGAAGAAGAAGAAGAAAAAGAAGAAGAGAGAAGAAGAAGAAGAAGAAGAAGAAGAAGAAGAAGAAGAAGAAGAAGAATGAAGAAAAGAAGAAGAAAAGAAGAAGAAGAAGAAAGAAGAGAAAGAAGAAGAAATGAAGAAATGAAGAAGAAGAAGAAGAAGAAGAAGAGAAGAAGAAGAAGAAGAAGAAGAAGAAGAAGAAGAAGAAGAAGAAGAAGGAAGAAGAAGAAGAAGAAGAAGAAGAAGAAGAAAGAAAGAAGAAGAAGGAGAAGAAAGAGGAAGAAGAGAAGAAGAAGAAGAAATGAAGAAAGGAAGAAGAAAGAAGAAGAAGAGGAAGAAGAAGAAGAAGAAGAAGAGAAAGAAGAAGAAGAAGAAGAAGAAGAAGAAGAGCTTTCAATCCTCCCGTATTTTGCACAATTCCCAAATTCGCCTCTCATATTTTTCCATTATTATTATTTTTAATATTGTTATGTTGTTACTTATATTAATTTGTTATTCCATTTTTCATTATTATTCACTCAGATCCCTGTAAATTTGCTTGTATGTGTGTGTAAAATGTATAAATTAATTAAAATTGAAGTTTATTTTCTACAACAGAAGATTCGACCAGTAAACGCTTCGAGGTCTATACGTGGTTCAGAATCAATTTAAAAGGGGATTTGACCAGAGCAAAGTATCGGTTAACAGCAAATAAAGCCGTAAAACACAGGTAAAAATTATCAGTGGCCGAGCCCCGTAATTGTTTCAACCCCCGGGGGAATTTCCCACAAATTGTTCGATACAATCCCCCCGTAATTATCCCGCATTTTTACGATCCTGCTTCATTATTCCCACACAGTGATCCCTATTATTTCGTGATTGTGTATTTTCCCCTCGGGTAACCTCCCTCACCCCCCGACATACTTTTAACAAGCACTTTCAGGGGGAAGTGGCTTCCCCCCCCCTCGAGGTTCTAAACAAGCCGTGATTATAGTTGTAAAGAGTTCCCCCACGAGTCTGGGGAGATTGTAGACCTGTGGGGGGACCGCTAGTTGGGGGTGAACGCTAGAGGAGAAGGGGAACACTAGGAGGTTGTTCTGGGGGGGGGGGTGAAGCCAGAATCTGCATAGCTATCTACTACGGCCCAATCCCTATTTTTATACCTCTAATCACGTTGACCCAGTTTGGAATAAATCCACCACATTCCTTTAATGGATCTTTATTCGTTTAAAACACTAGTACTCTATATGATAAGCATATACAAAGACATATATATTATATAATACAATGTACAATATACATTATACAATGTACGTATACATTATATAAATAACACTAAAAAGATACATTTTACTTTATGCTTGTTTTTATACGACATAGCAGTCTTGAATATTGCAGTCTATAGGTTGTAAGAGGAATAATACTTTCTTTTAGTTTGTCAGGGAAAATGGAATTGAAGGGAAATAGTTCAACATACATGATTTAAACTTAATTCAAACTAACTATTTACAATTTAAATCAAGTTTTAACCGTGTATCTACAGTTTGAACCAGGTTTAAACTACGTTTACTTAGTCTTGGCTTAAACGGAGTTGGTGCATATCTTGGCCTTGACCATTTCCAACAAAATTAGTCACTCCATTCTGGAGAAGAAAATGAAAAGTTAAAAAACAAAATGGCGACTAGGGGGGGGGGGAAATCATTTTATGACTCATATTCAATGTCAGGAAACCGCTCACGAATTATGTCGGTCTATTTTAGAAACACTCTGTGTATAATATGAAAAGTTGAAGGAGATACTTTCTATCAAGTGAGAAAAAAATTATTTCATTGTTCCATCTCATCAAATATTAATTCTCCTATATTTATTTTAGGAGAGTGCAATTCATTATTCTCATAATCCAATCTTTCCCTCTATAACAATAACAGTCATGTAAATTTCTACCAGATTCTTGAAAAATAATGTAGTCTCAAAAACAGGAAACAGAATTCTTGAGTATTGTTCTAGTTACAATAATAAAAACTCCACTACCTTTCCCCAGAAAATAATTCATTCCTTAGCAGCAAACATCTTGAAAAGTCAAACTCAAGTACTACTGTTCCTGAATTATGACACTACTTAATCAAGGCAGCCAACCTATGAAATATGCTTGTCTGAGAATCAGGTTAACCCACAGAACTTCAACCCCGGTATGGATTACGCTTTGAAAATATTGCATGATGTGAAGAAATAAAATTTCTCCCCCATTTCCCCACTGGAAAATATTTCAGGGGATCGCGTGTCCCCGGTGATATATTCCCATGTTTTAACGCAGAAGTTTTCCACGGCTTTCCCACCTGGAAAAACACGAGAGCAGTTTTGTTTTCTGTCGCTTGGAAAACGTCGAATGTGGGGGAGGTCTTTGAATGCAGTACGGGTACGGTATAAAGGTCTCTGCCCACTACACCGTATCATACTAGGACCGTTATAGGAACGTTACCGGCAGAATAATTTAACTTGTCGGAAAACAGCTGCGTAAAATCACTGTTTACTGATTGCCGAATAAACAGCTGTTTTCCGACAAGTTGAATTATTCTGCCGGTCAGAATAATTTAACTTGTCGGAAAACAGCTGCGTAAAATCACTGTTTACTGATTGCCGAATAAACAGCTGTTCTCCGACAAGTTTAATTATTCTGACGGACCGGTGTATTGGGTATTGCCAAACATTGCACGAGAACAATACTTTCTTGCATGTGCCGTTCCTATAACGGTCCTAGTATGATACGGTGTAGTGGGCGGAGACCTTTACAATGAAAGGCTTGTTGGAATTGAAGGTAGTATTGTGTTTGAGATAAATTCACGATGATCTATAATGTACTGTTGTATTAATTTAATTTGACGCTTGGTGATCAGTGAACCGCTGATGTTACGCAGCTTTGACTTTGATACACTAATGCCGGGTTTCAACAAAATTGGTCAAATATTCAACGATGTTCAAACGCATCAACAGGTGAAATGTTATGATCACACTTTGTGAAAATTTGAAGAAAATCGATCTGTGTGGTACATTGCTATATTAGCATTTTATCCGGCTTTTTATGTATGAGAATACCAATCACTTGAAATTCATTATAAAAGATCAGCTCAAGTTTCCGTTCCTTCTTCAAAAAAAATTTACCGTGTCTGCCATGGCCTTTTTTTGAACATGGTCGAATTCTTTTGACCAAGATTGGTGAAACCCAGCATAATCCAAAGACTTTTTAAAGTCTATGCCGGGTTTCACCAACATTGGTCAAATATTCAACAATGCTCAAACGCATCAACAAGTGAAAAGGTTATTATCACACCATGTGAAAATTTGACCAGCGATTTTTAAGTAGCCGCAGAAAATTGATCTGTGTACATTGGTGTATTGCTTTATCAGCATTTTATCCGTCTGTTTATGTATGAGAATTCCAATCACTTGAAATTCATTATAAAAGATCAGCTGGAGTTTGTGCTTCTTTGCAACATTTTTTTACCGTATGCGGCTTGGCCTTTTTTGAACATGGTCAAATTCTATTTGACCAAGGTTGGTGAAACCCGGCATAGACTTTAAAAAGTCTTTGGATTATGCTGGGTTTCACCAATCTTGGTCAAAAGAATTCGACCATGTTTAAAGTTTAAAGAAGACATTTTTAGATTACATTTTGAAAGTCTCTGCAATAATCTGCGAGATTCAGCATTTGTAGGTGAAGTATTGTGTCAAAGCTGCGTAACATCAGCTGTTTACTGATCGCCATGCGTCAAATTAAATGAATACCACTGTACATTATTGGAGACTACCAGCCACTCCTGCTTTACAACGGAGCTCCACAAAACAGAGCTACATTGAATTCTCCTCTACTGTTTGTATTAAAAATTTAATTTAATTCTTTTCTGGATTAATCATTTGAAATGTTGTTCAATATTATGTTGAAACTGAATATCAAGATTGTCTTGATTGTAAGCAAGGTATAGGCTGAATAGTGAATTGAATAGAGAAATAAATCTCATCAAATAAAGTAATGGATTGGACCAAGCCACCATTTCCCAGTGGTTCGGAACCCACCTAAAGCTTTGGGTCCAGTCATCTCTCATCATAACAATGAACACAATATAATATTGAACTATATGTCAATGAACGAGTCAACGTAACTTACGATATCAATCCTTCTCGTCGACAACAGCTGGTTCAAAATAATTTGACCTAATTTCTTTCTTTCGAATCGATGAATGAACTTTCTATCAAAGTCTGATTTTTATCAATCTGATCTAAAATTCGATCTAGCAACTGAGCAACCGGGTATGAGTGTGTCTACGGTTCATAAACCTTGGTTTTCACCAGCCGGGATCAACTATTTTCAATCAGCTCATCTCATCTACTAGGGCTGCACTTAGCAAGATAGATTTTCAATCCAGAATCAATCTTTTCTTGTTACAGTCTTTTGATTTAAAACGTTGATTCATTCTCGAACGTGTGTAAATTCAATCACATTTTCACATTCAATTTCATTTCCACCCATTTTTCCATCCTGCGTTTCCCAACAGACCTAATTCCGTATTCATATTTTGCCAGAAAACTTTGAATTCATCTCGTGCTGTAATATGACTTGCAGGTGGCATGTATTAATAGGTATTCTCAACAGTATAGTAACGATAGAGCAAAAATCCGTTTCTCTTCATTCTTTCGCTACGAACATGGTTAAGCTACGCAGAAGTTAGGTGTCTCTTGGGATTGGTGCCCGTGTCTGGGGAACGTAGTAGCATCACGGAATTTAATGCTGAATATTTCATGTCTAATTTGTACCCTGCAAAAGCCACAGGTACTCCTATGCTACTATCATTCACTCTCTCTCTCTCTCACCCTCTCTCGCTACATCTCTCTTCCTCTCACTCGCCATTTCTCTCTCTCTTTCTCTCTCACACACTAACTTACTTATTCTATCTGTATCCAACTCACTCCCTCTATTAGGATACTCTCACTCTCACTCTCTCTCATCCTCTATATTTCTTTCTCTCGCTCTCTATTTTCCTTTCTCTCTCTCATTCCATCTATATCCCCTCTCTTCCCATCTTCTTGCAAGCCTCCTTCTTCTAGCTATTCTTGTTGTTGTTGTTCTTTTTCTTCTTCTTCTTCTTGTTCTTCTTCTTCTTCATCTTCTTTTTCCTTCTTCTTCTTCTTCTCTCTCTCACTAACTCCCTCTCTCTCAATCTACTCAGATTCTCCCTCCGCCCATCTTGCTAGCCTTCCCCTCCCCGCTATTTCTCTTATCATCCTTCCGCTTCTTTTTCTTCTCTTCCTTCTTCATCCCCTTCTCCTTCTTCTTTTTCTTCTTATCCTCCTTCTTCTCCTTCTTCATATCATAATAATAATGAATATAATATTTTCATTCTCATTTCATTCATTTACACTAGATATTTATTTATAATAGAATAATATTACTGATACTTATAGGCATATTTTGTGATCTAGAATCTGAGCAGTTATATATACTGGGTGGCGCAAAAAAAACCCGGATGGATTTGAGTAGGATAGTATCAGTGGACTAGAGATGTCTGTGACCGCAGAGCGAAACCATTTTGTAGGTTTAAGTATCCAGTTTTAGTATCAATAGCGCAATTGACCTTGCAAAATCGCGTATTTGCTGTTGAACAATATTTTCAATAAAATGAATCTGCAACCATCGTTCAACGGAGCTTCAGAAGAGAGTTTCATGTCGAGCTTATTGGCATGAGATTATTCTTTACTTGAAATTCAAGTTTACTATCGTGAATATCGTTACATTGAAGATTTGAATACTGCAATACATGAATGAATTGCTGCTGTATCAAAAGTTAAGGACCAATTTGAGGCTTTTAATGAGCATTAAGGCATTAAGGGCGCCATCATTCCTATGTTATTCTCGAAATATACTCAAGTGTTTTGGAGTTTTTCATACAAATTCTCAAATTGTATGAAACAATTAGGTTATTTACTTAGTATTTTGGTGTTAGGAAGATAAATGTATGATTTAAATAAACTTTCTTATAACACTTTGAAAAACATCCGTTCTTTATGCGCCACTCTGTATTATATTGTAGTTGCACCGTTTATATTCAATGGACTAAGCTGTTACAATAATTACCTAGACACTGCCATTGCTGTGACGCTTGTGCAAGCCGCCCATTGTGGGAGGAGCTTGTCTAGGCCAATGACAGTCGTTCACCTTGACAGGCCATTCAACTCCCAATCACAGCGCACGTTCACTAGCATCAATTCTGCTGCTCTGCACTTTAAACTCTTCACTTCAGTTTCAGTTTACCAGCGATTGATAATGGTGTAACAACCGAAAAATGAATCTCGTTATTTTAATAAGTTCGTGGTTTTAACAACTTCAAGTAGTCTTTCTAGTCAGTGCTTCACTTGAGAAAATGACGATTTGCAACCTCAAAATAGTTCGATCATAAACAATTATTGAATCATAATAACGTTTGTGAAAAGTAAAATTGATTTGATAGCAAAAAATCTGCTGCTCTTTACTCAAGTTTCAGTTTACCATCTATTGGTGTAACAAACGAAACCGGTACAGCATGTCGTTATTTTAATAAGTTTGTGGTTTTGACAACTTCGAGTCTTTTTAGTCAGTGTTTCTCTCAGAAAATGACGATTCTCAATGTCAAATCATAAACAATATAATTAAATCATAATAATCCAATTCTGGATTCTTGTTATTATTAGTTTGTACTTCATAACGTTTGTAAAAGTTAACAATCATTTTAAAATACCGAATTCTCTTCAAATTGTCCGTTCATTTATTTTTAGAATAGAATAATTCAATATGGCTGCCTTGTTTTTTCGCTCCATATTTTTGTAACTCACTTGAAAGTTTCCTTCAATTAGAATCTATTTTGTAGAATTATTTTTGATGTGGAACTCCATGCTTAAAGGAAACACCATTAAATTGATATTGTGAATTCCACTTCTCCAGTCTTCTCTTTGATTGAGAACGGCCCTGAATCACCGTGGGCAGATTTGATGAGAGGGGGGTCTTAGGGGGCTGAGCTCCGCAAATTATTGTAGCTATGTTTAGTTTATTAGTATTTTCAATAAGAAAATACAGAATTCAAAATTACAATGTCTCTTTAATGTAGTCTCGAATTCAATTGCGCTAATATTGTAACAAATGTTATGAATGTAGTTATATAATAGATTGTAGCAAAACATTCATGTCAGAAGCCCCCCTAGGTAATCCCCTCACAGCAAATATCCTCTAACTCCGCCCATACGAATCACACGAGTCCTCTTCTAGACTGCTCTGTGAAATAGTGTTCCCCAACCAAATTATTGACTCATCAATCAAGAGTCAAGACTATTACAAAGCGTCAACCAATCAATCAGACTAATTGATTCAAGCAATTAGCGCTCAGAGTCAACAGTTCAGTACTTTTGACACCAATCAAGGTTGAATTAAGGTTAACAAGCTCACTTATGAAATGTTCCAACAGGTAATGAAACTGCTAAGCTGTTTAATGACTCAACCATCAACTCCACACTACATGTTTAACATGTACTTCTTCCCCCATCAACTTCAAATTAACCATAGTTTGTTTACTGACGAGTTTGTTGGGTTGGCATGACTGTGTAACATGACCTGAGGGTGAGAAACTGCAATGTTGGTAGCAATGAAGCTTCAAGATACCTCCAGCAGTTTCTGAACGCTTTTTGTGCATGCTTCACACTCCCTATATGTTCATAACATAATAATAATAATAATATATGTGATGTATATAATACATGTAATCACATAATATATTATGTAGAAAAAACTAATATGCATTTCCTCCTGTTCTTGTTCTTGTTCTTGTTCTTGTTCTTGTTCTTGTTCTTGTTCTTGTTCTTGTTCTTGTTCTTGTTCTTGTTCTTGTTCTTGTTCTTGTTCTTGTTCTTGTTCTTGTTCTTGTTCTTGTTCTTGTTCTTGTTCTTGTTCTTGTTCTTGTTCTTGTTCTTGTTCTTGTTCTTGTTCTTGTTCTTGTTCTTGTTCTTGTTCTTGTTCTTGTTCTTGTTCTTGTTCTTGTTCTTGTTCTTGTTCTTGTTCTTGTTCTTGTTCTTGTTCTTGTTCTTGTTCTTGTTCTTGTTCTTGTTCTTGTTCTTGTTCTTGTTCTTGTTCTTGTTCTTGTTCTTGTTCTTGTTCTTGTTCTTGTTCTTGTTCTTGTTCTTGTTCTTGTTCTTGTTCTTGTTCTTGTTCTTGTTCTTGTTCTTGTTCTTGTTCTTGTTCTTGTTCTTGATCTTGTTCTTGTTCTTGTTCTTGTTCTTGATCTTGTTCTTGTTCTTGTTCTTGTTCTTGTTCTTGTTCTTGTTCTTGTTCTTGTTCTTGTTCTTGTTCTTGTTCTTGTTCTTGTTCTTGTTCTTGTTCTTGTTCTTGTTCTTCTTCTTCTTCTTCTTCTTCTTCTTCTTCTTCTTCTTCTTCTTCTTCTTCTTCTTCTTCTTCTTCTTCTTCTCCGTTCTTCTTCTTTTTTTTTAAGATGAATGAGCCTTCTTGATGTATGAACCTTATTCACCCTGACCTAACCCAAAAGCAGTAAGCTGTTTCTTATTAATTGTACGCTATTTCTGCTTATTATTATAGATGGGATATTTAGTTCGAACTAAAGAGCGCGCTTGAACGCTACCTCGTATTCTAATTACCATTGGGCGTAACCAATGTCATTTGCCAGCTGCCTTCCTAAATAAATCCCACTATCTTTTGGTGGATACAAACATTCCTATTTGTGTAACATGATGAATTAGCTAGCCGAAAAATTGTGATATCCATGAAGCCTATCTTATACGGCGAGGGAAACGCAGCATATTTGAGGCTGAATAGGCCGGTAAATGGAACTTCCATGTTGCAAATTACACCAGCGCATTTGTGGCTTGAATTTGCTTCTGTACGCGGACAGATTTTGTTCCATACTTTGAAAATTAGCTATCATCTCCGTGTATTTTCATGTTAAAAAAATGCCTAATGTAGTTTAAAAATTGATGCTGTTTTCATCACCCATATAAATTGAGCCCCAATGAAAGAGATTCAATAGTTTGAAATTAGTGTGAGTCACAATTTGAAAGAGAGTAATTATTACAGAGAGACTCATTATTCAAAAGAGTGGCATACTTTGAAAGCGTCATACATAACAAGAAAGTCATACTTCAAAACTAGTAATACTCTTAAATTAGTCAAGCTTTAAAAGTCATATTTCAAGAGTATTATTTGCAAGAGTCTTGAATGGAAAGAGAGTATTAATTTAAAAGAAAGTTACACATTGAGAGATACTTATAATTTGAGAAAAAGATGGAGTTTAGAAAAAAAGTGATACGTTGAAAATTGGTAATTCTTTGAGAGCCAAGTTTCAAAGAGTCATACATTTATAGAATGTCATGATATGGAAGAAAGAGTTATGGAAATTCATCAAGAGAGAGTTATATTTAAAATAGTCATACATTACAAGAGAATTGTATGATGGATGAGAGTGAAATTCTGAATTAGAGTCTTACTTTGGAAGAGAATAATATATTGGGAGAGTACACATTAAAAAGAGTCATACTTTAAAAAATGTCTTACATAAAAAGAGAGTCATTCTGTGAAAAAGTGTCGTACATCAAAAGAGAGTTATACTTCAAAAAAGACAAACACTTTGAAAGAAAGTCATTTGATTTGTTCTCCATCCAGGAAAAAATCCAACTACCACCACAACTAAAAAGAGGAAACAGGATTTGGAAAAGAAATTCACGATAACAGATGAGGGCACTACAAAGTTGAACGAGTTTGCTGATGGAAGAACTCTGGGAACTCTTCAGTGGATACCTTCAATAAACACCAGCGGAATACAAGCTGAAAATCCATATCTCCGTTCATAAAATAAAAAACAAACTCCAGTTGTAATTTATTTCTGAACAGCACAAGTCAAAGATGAACTCTTACTGAGGGGTAAATAGACACTGATTCAAATAGTTAGGAAATGGTGGAGGGGTTGGGGGTCGTAACTTTTCTGATAGCATCTCTACTCAAAGAATTCATTCCAACCCTCGTGAGGGGGGGAGGGTATTGGGGTAGGGGGTGGTCGAGCTTATTTTTGGAGAAAAGCCAATTTAGCTTAGACTGTCAACTACAGTGAATAGCCAAATATACGAGTATGGAAGTCTTCTTTTAGTGAACTCTGACGTCAGAATGTTTTCATTCATTCTTTTCTTTCCCACTCCTTCATTTTTTAACATTCTTTTCAATTTATTCTGTTTTATTTTTTTAATTTAGTATGCTTATTCATCATCATCATTGGATTTTTAATTAGAAAAAATTGATATTGTCTGATAAAGAGTTGGGGCCGCTTTCCCCAACGATGCTTAAGTTTTACATCTAGCTTAAACCTCATTCGGAGAATAGGAAAAGTATAGAAAAAAATATTGAGCATCAGCTGTTGTGCTTAAGCAGCGTTGGGGAAAGCGAGCCAAGGGCCCTTGGCTCGCTTTCCCCAACGCTGCTTATCCTATACATATAGCTTAAGCCTCATTCGGAAAATAGAAAAATTATAGAAAAAAAATTGAGCGTCAGCTGTTATTAATTAAGCCGCGTTGGGAAAAGCGGCCTGATAAATACATAGATTTTTTCTGTTTATCCCCTTTCTACTTTTCCTTCGAAACTCTTCTCCTATGGCACTCTCCTCGAAAACTCTTACTTGTAGATTTAAGTTCTTGTAATGATTTATAATGATCATTATTCATGGATTTGATGACGTACATTGCACTTCCTGTAATATTTATGAATATTTATCCTGTATAGCCTATAGATTCTGTATCATGTACAGTATTTCTGTATGATAAATGGATAGTTAACCTTTTTTGCTACACGTATCATCATTGTTTGGATAGTCTTGCTTGGGGTAAGTTAATAAAATGAAATTGATTTTTCTGATGAAAAAGAATAGAAGGCTATACATTAAAACTTCAATAAGCCAAAGTTTACTAGCTTTCTGGAAAGCAGATAGGTCTTCAAGAATTGGACTTCAGATAGTTTCAATTAGGAATTTGAAGAATATGAATTAGATTACAGAAAATGACAATAATTAAGAAACACTCAATCACTTAGGCTGTCATGCATCGGTGTGTGGACTAAACGTGACTAATCTCGTTTTGTCTTGTCTTGACTAACCGGTGTACGCCTAGCCTAACATTCACCGGGTTTTTTGAATAACAGATACCAGTTCAACCAGGACTAAATAGGCTATAATGGACTAACTTACATATTTTACGGAAAGCAACGTACAAGAGGTTGAATATCGGAATCCATTACCTGAAACAAGAACAAATATATTCATTAGAAACGTTTCACAAGTTAAAATTTTCAAAGCCCAATTTTAAATAGCCTTATAACAAATTTTCACTTATTAGTCAAAGAATAAAATAAGTTCCCACAACAGCTCTATACCTTGTAGTCTATAGCCTACTACGAATAAATTCTGATCATATCTACAGACTGAGGCTAGGCGTACACCGGTTAGTCAAGACAAGACAAGACGGTTTGTGCCATAATATAAATTTCAAAATCGAATTTTCGCAGGCTTGTTCTCCAAAAATTGTCATTTCAAATAAGAGAACTTCGATAAAAACCTAAAATAGCTGTGGCACTAATCTGTTGACATAAAAATATACTAAATTATTTTAAATCCCATTAATTTGAATTTTCTAGAATTATACTGATTATGTTGAGGTTGGTTGTCTCAATAATGCTCGGTTTTTAGTCGTTCAATGAACTTATTAAATCAATAAATTGTCTTGCATTTGAAAACACATGGTTATTGATTCAATAGTGCTATTGGATCCATAAACTGTCTATTGAGCGACTAATAACCGGGCATAAGACTATGCTCTCCACGATAAATTCTGATCTATTTATGTATATCTATTCTATTCTATATCTGCAACTATTTATGAGATACTGTGAAATATATAATATTATATTCTGTACTAGAATACCGCTACCGCAATCCCTACTATACAAACTGAACTGAGCGTTATTAGGGCTGTATTAGGCTTGTTTGTCAATGACGCATCCATCAAACCAAAGCAGTAACTTTGCAGCATGCTGCATGCAGCACGCTTCGGCAAAGGGGTTTGTATTTCAACCGCGGAGTGTTTAGGCAACAAGAGCCGCTTTTCCCGCCAAATCTGCAATTTTGCGCGCCAACAAAGGCACACGCTGCCTTGTTAATGAGCTGTTTACGCGCGCTTACTCCCTCCTTTCATCATTGTCATGGTTTGATATGCTTTTCCTGCTCCCGTCTCTTCTTTCTAATCCCCGTCTTCTCCTTCTCCATCATCTACTTCATTTTCTTCCTACTCATCCTAGCCATCATTATCATGCTTTCACGCGTTTCATCCTTCTCTTTGATCTATTTCTGCTCCTTTACAATCTTCTGCTTCTTCTCCTTCTTCTTCTTCTTCTTCTTCTTCTTCCTTCTTCTTCTTTGTCTTCTTGTTCTTCTCTTTCTCTAACTCTTCCTCCTATTTCTTTGTCATATTTCTCTTCTTTTCTCCTTCTTCTCCTTCTTTTCCTTTTTCTTCTTCTCTTTCTTCTTCTTCTTCTTCTTCTTCTTCTTCTTCTTCTTCTTCTTCTTCTTCTTCTTCTTCTTCTTCTACTTCTTCTTCTTCTCCCTTCTTCTCCTTCTTCTCCTTCTTCTCCTTCTTCTCCTTCTTCTCCTTCTTCTCCTTCTTCTCCTTCTCCTCCTTCTTCTCGTTTTCTCCTTCTTCTTATTCTTCTCCTTCTTCTCCTCCTCCACCTCCTCCTCCTCCTCCTCCTCCTCCTTGTGCTTCTTCTTTTTTACTCACATTCGCTTCCAACATTATCTCCCGTTCTTACTATCCGTCATTGAATTGCTTTGGTATGCTTTTCTCATCTTATTCCCTTCTCTTTCCACTTTCCTCTTCTCTCTCATTCTTCTCCTCCTCTATTTCTCCCACTTCTCTTCCACCATAATCTCCCACTCGTCCTTACGATGTTACGATGTCTCCCACTCATTACGATGTTTTAATGAACTTGAATGCTCTATTTTCTTCTTTTCAATCTTTTTGTGCTTTTCTAGTAGCTTCTTCTTCAACCGTGTTAACTATATAATAATAATTCCGTGTAACCTGGCTGGCTCAGGTCTGATGTCAGAGTTTTCAGGTCACTCCTGATCAGTTCAGGGTCTCTGACGTGACTTAACGACTGTTTTTTAGGCAGCCGGGACCGACGGCTTAGCGTGTCCACCGAAACACGAGGAGTGGCTCGAGCTAAAATCTCATGGTGTTACCTGGGTTTGAACCCGGGACCTCTAGGTTTCAAAGCCAGCACTTAACCCACTCGGCTATGGCCACTCCCCCTGCCGTGTTAACTAGAATCCTCCACACCGTGTTAACTAGAAGTAGTTGAGAAGATATTTTTTGGATAAGAAAAAAGATGTGGTGAAGGGGGGAAGATGTTAGAACATGACATTCCTCAATAACTAAGATGCAACAATCATCTATCAAATAGGGAAACATTTCAGGTTGCTTTATATCTGCCTTTATGTTCATAAAAAGTTTAGTAATAACATAATATTGCATAGGCCCAGTAGTTGAAATATGAATTCAAATTAAATTCAATAAAACATAACTAGGCTATCGATTATGTTGTCTGATAACACTTATAAAGCAATGGTGGAAGGAATACTTCGAGTATTCACATTCTGAGATCTTATCAATATCTTAATAAATTCCTCGAGCTTAGAATATGATATCCTCTCATTCTGATAAATATATATATATCCTTATAATAAACATATAACAGTCTACTTCAAATAAATTGAATTGATTATTACATTGGTGAAATATTTATGAATAAAACGTTCTTTTATACAAGTTCATCACCACAACCAACTTCAATTTTTGTAAAATAGACCTTGAAAAATGAGTTTGATACGAGATATTTGTTGTAGTAATTTGAGATAGAAAGCAAAAAGTGTGGCGTTGTTGTATGGAAGGCACAATATATTCAACTATCTAGATATTGTTGACAGTATGAGCTGAATTGGCCGGCGCCCAAATGCAAAACTCAGGGGAATAAATTCCTCAAGATGCAATCGTTAGTGTCTCTGGCATTGAAACCACTTCACTTCCTCTTCCTCCTCTTCCTCCTATTCGTTGTCTTCTTGCTCTGTCTCCTCTGCCTGCTCTGCTTCCTGTGCCTGCTCTGCCTCCGCTTCCTCCGCTGCCGCCGCTTCCTGCTCTTCCTGCTCTTCCTGCTCTTCCTCCTCTTCCTCCTCTTCTTCTTCTTCTTCTCCCTCTTCCTCCTCTTCCTCTCTTCCTCCTCTTCTTCTTCTTCTTCTTCTTCTTACTCCTCTTCCTCCTTCTTCTCCTTCTTACTCCTCTTCCTCCTCTCCCTTCTCTTCCTCCTCTTCCCCCTCTTCCTCCTCTTCCTCCTTTCTTCCTCCTCTCCCTCCTGTTCATCCTCTTCCTCCTCTTCCTACTGCACGAGTATTATTAGTTTCATTCTCGTCTAGTCTCTCTCTATAACTTCTTCTCCTTCCTCTACTTCTTTTTTGTTCTCCTCTCTCTTCTTTTTCTTCTCTTCCTCTTCTTTGTCCTCCCTTCCTTGTGTTTCTTTCTCTCATATACTTCTGTTCATCATCCATTTATTGATTTCCACTTCTCTCATATTCTCCCATCTTATCACCAAATTCTTCCCCTTTCTTTTCTCCCCACCACTTTCTCGCACACCATTTCTTCTCCATATCAATCCGGCTTCTTCTCCTTCATTTCCTCCCCAACCCCTCTCTTCTCCTCCTTCTCCTTCTTCTACTCTGTTCATCATTATCTTCTCCTTCTCCTACTCCCACTTCTCACCCACTCTCATCACTCATTCTCTTTTTCCTCTCCTCCTCTCAAGCAAATTCATCATTCTCCTCCTTCTTGTCCTCCTTCTCCTCAATTTTCTCCTCCTCCTCCATCGTTTCTTCCTTCTTCTTTATCTTCTCAACCTCAACTTTTACTTCAACTTTTTACCCTCTCTTACCTTTCTTTCCCTCTTTTCTCTCCTCCTCTTATCCACCTTCCTTATCCTTCTCCTTCATTTTCACCTTCTTTTTATAATTTCTCTTTATCTTCTCCTCTTCTTACTTCAACTTCTCACCCTCTCTTACCACTCTTCCTTTTTCCCTCTCCACCTCTAACCCATCTCCCTTATTCTCCTCCTTCTACATCATCTTTTCCATCTCCTCCTCCATTTTCTCCTCCTCCAACTTCAATTTTCCACCCTATTTCTTCACTCTATATCCTTCTTCTCTCTCGTTTCTCCTGTATTTCCCCCTCCTTCTTCTGCAGGATCATAAACATGCCTGGCACCCTTATATAGGACAACGAGCTTTCTACTTTCCAACAACAACTGTAATGTTCTTCCTTTCTGTTGTTCAACAAATTATTCTACATTCTCTCCTTCTTCCTTTCCCGTGTACTGGAATTATAGTCGTTGATGAGAAAATTTCGCAATAAAAGCGTGAAATTGGCTCAAAGTTGATGTTTTTCAAGCTTTTTACAGCGGGGAACACTTGGCGCCAACTTTTGCTACATTTGTATGATAATATACGAGGAGTCATCAACTATGAACTTGACCTTGTGAAATTATTCAGAGAATTTTGCCTCTTCAATTGAGTGAAGAGAAATACCGTTCACTATAGTAATAACGGCTTCTATTCCTTCCATATTTCCGAACGTTAAGTGATTCAAGAAAGAAATCGGATCTCAGTTTTAAATTAATCGAGTAAAAAATCCAGTTCAAAAGCATATGATTGATTTGAAGTCTCGCGCCCATAATATATTTCAAAATAATAACTGATGGGAATGAACTCAGCTGTGGATAAACTACTTCGTCTGCTCAGTCTGCTTGAAACATAACCTTCAAAGTTGATTTTAAAACTTGAATTGAAGATTATAATGATGTTTAAGAACTGTTGATTTGTTGAACTGCGATATGTTGATTTTATCATTCTGAATATAATTCCACAATCGATAAGTAGGAACAATAGCGACAGGGAATTCTATTTCAATTATAATCTAATTATTACGTACACAAGCCTATCCTTCTCCATGTTAATCTTCTCGGAAAGATTCATACGATTATCCGCCAGAGCGCAACACCGTAGATGCTCACAGCGAATACTGACAGAGCTGAGCAAAACATCAGCTGTTCATTGAATCAACAATCATTCGCCATCCTCCAAATTATTAAAATAGTTAGCATAATTTTTCACAGATTTTATTTCTCAATAATGAATAATGAATAATACATTTTATTTCCATCCATAAAAATACAAAAATACAGTACAGTACAATTCCCACCACAGTATAATTCCCAACACCCTGAAAGAAAATCTGCCCTTTCAGAATTGAACTTTTGTTGATTATCTAATTTGATTCCTCAATGAATCTCACTACCCGAATTGAAATCTCTCCTCGAATTGAAATGATTCTAATAATGGCATCAGTGCTCACTAACTTAATTTCTCAATAAATCCCACTACCCAAATTGAAATTTTCACTTTCAGAATCGATCTAATTAATATTGATCAACAAACACAACTGCGCCACTCTTCCATGAATTGAACTGATCAAAACAAAGTGATAGATTCCCTGAAACCAAAAAAAAGTCAACACACCAATTCAATCAGGAATATTACAAGAGAGAATATGAAGTCTGAATATTTACCTCGTAGGAATTATTCAAAAACCAATGCAACATTTTGCGAGTTCAGGACGGAAATGCCTTTTCACCACTTGTGTAAATATGAATGATGCTCACCTTCGATACGAGAGTGAATGAATATTCATTTGATTCATTCTCGATCGCTCATTCCATCATTTCCAGCCGATTTTGTTACAGTAGCGGCTGTGGGGGCGATTACTTTTTTCTGCCAGTCAATACAGTTAACAAGTTATAGCAGGATTCTTTCAACTTGTCAGAAAACAGCTGATTCAACGTTAGGAAACTAGCGTACATCAATTAGCTGTTTACTGACAATTTAAAAGAATCCTGATTGAACAAGTTACAATACAGTCATAATGTTTTTTGATTTTCGCACTGACTGCCCGAGTCTAAACTCGGTGTCCCTGGGAGGAATGCAATACGTTATCAAAAACCGATGTTTTTGTAAGTAGGTTATATATCTATGTTCTGGCATATCTGAAGGTCATGCGACATCTAGAGGTCAACCAGAGAACTACTCGGAGGAGGATTAGGAGTGGGAGTAGGAGAAGAAGAAGAAGAAGTAGGAGAATTAGGAGGAGGAGAAGGAAGAGAGGAGGAGAAGAAGGAGAAGAAGAAGAAGAAGGAGAATTAGGAGGAGGGAGAAGGAGGAGGAGGAAGAAGAAGAAGTGGAAGAAGAAGAAGAAGAAGAAGAAGAAGAAGAAGAGAATAGAAGAAGAAGAAGAAGAAGAAGAAGAAGAAGAAGTTTGACCTCGCAGACTATTATCCATATGAAGAATATGGGATAAGATATTTTAATTTCAGTTTCCATGATAAAATACTGGTTCATTTATTTTTTTCACTCATTCATTTACAAACTTACTATGGTCACTATTTGTCAGCCCAAAACTGTTTCCAATTCAGAAGTACCAGCTCTTTAAGAAATAAGAAGAAACAAAAATTCAACTATAATATGAATACAGAGTATACTTGTACGGTAGGTAGCTACATAATACAAGGAATGAATCATACTAATAATTGATAAGAATTCAAAATAGAATTCACTTTAAACTCTCGCTCTCACTAATATTATCCAAACATGATAATAGGCTGCAGTGAGATATACAGGCACTCCTCAGCCAAGTATTAGCCACAGGCAGCGAGGATCCACGGTTGATTCTCATGCACTATTTCTCAAATGCTATCTTGATGTAAAAATTGTTATCGATAAAAATTCTCAATATTAAAATAAAATTACAGTTCTTGACATGAATAATTAGTCGAATAAATATCAGAATTATAAAGTTACCGTGACCAAGATTTGAACCCCGTTTCTTTGTTCCGTTGCATAGTCCGTTTTGAAGTTGGAAACTCAAATTTTCTGCTTCTAAATTTTTTTAAATTTATCCCTCAATGTTCAAAACATTGTTCAAAAGGTCCTTGTGCTTTGTGGCGTAGTAAGTTTCGAGGTTTAAATGCCAAATTTTCTGCTTTTAACTTTTTTCAAATTCAACCCTCAATGTCCAAAATATTGTTCAAAAGGCTTCTTACTTGATCTGTGAAGATATATTCCACTCCAAAGTTTGGAAGTGTTTGATATTCCGATTGTTAGATATCTTGTGAACAGACGAACAGACGGACACCAGTACTATCGCAATAAGGCCCTATCTGTTCCTAAATAAATATTGACTAACCACTCCTGCAATTCCAGTACACTGTTGGGTCTTCAAGAACGTTTGTACGTTCCAAAAACATTGATTCTGTTTTTGTTTGCTCCAGGAACATTAATTATTTGTACTGTCAAAGAACACATCTTGCACATTCCAAGAACATTTTGTTTTTGTTCGTTCGAGGAACATTTTGTACTCTCAAAGAACTTTAATTATGCTTGCTTGTTCCAAGAACACCACTTCTTCTTCTTCTCCTTCTCATCCCTCTTCTTCTTCTTCTCCCTATCCTTCTTCTTCTTCTTCTTCTTCTCCTTCATCTTCTTCTTGTTTTTCTTCTTCTTCTTCTTCTTGTTCTTCCTTGTTGTTCTTGTTGTTGTTGTTCTTCTTCTTCCTTCTTCTTCTTCTTCCCTTCTCCTTCTTCTCTCTCTTTCTTCCTTCTCCTTCTTCTTCTTCTTCCTTCTTCCTCTTCTTCTTCTTCCCTTCCTCTCCCTCCTCCTCTCCTCCTCCTTCTTGTTTCTTCTTCTTCTTCTTCTTCTTCCTTGTTCTTGTTGTTGTTGTTCTTCTTCCTCTCCTCCTTCTTCCTTCTTCTTCTTCTTCTCTTCTTCTTCTTCTTCTTCTTCCTTCTTCTTCTTCTTCTTCTTCTTCTTCCTTCTTCTTCTTCTTCTTCTTCTTCTTCTCTTCTTCTTCTTCTTCTTCTCCTTCTTTTTCTATAGGTCGTAGAATTGTTTTTGCTTGTACATTCCAAGAACGCATTTGTCTGTAAACTTCTCACTTTGTGTGAATTCCACGATGGTGAATTCCATGCGACCTGAAGCTTCCACAAAACAAACAAGATTCGATCCAATATTCAGCAAAAGCTGTTAATTAGGGGATACTCTTCAACACTAGGAACCTACAAAGGTTGAAACGACAGCCAGGGGATATGATCAATGTTCAGGACCTTGTTATAACAAACAAAAGGTTGTCAAAAGGAACTTAATTTTGGAGGTGACTGTACTGCCCTCTACTGACAGTGAATTGCGCTTTGAACTGCAGCGTGGTTTGCCTTGATATACAGTATAAATATTATAGTATGGGCTTGATGTTTTAGAAAACACGTCAAATTAAGAGACTGTATAATCACAGTGTGGAAATTGGTGTGATAAGGTCCATAACATTGTGTTGGAACACAATGTGTTGAGACATTAAATGTCCACACTGTGATTATACAGTCTCTGTGATTGAGGAGAAGGCCTAAGGCTAGGCGTACACCGGTTAGTCAAGACAAGACAAGACGAGATTAGTCACGTTTAGTCACAGTACCTCACATAGTTGCTTATGAAGCAACACACACCGCTAGTCATTGCATCAGTGTGTGCTGCTTCATAAGCAACTATGTGAATTACTGGAACTAAACGTGACTAATCTCGTCTTGTCTTGTCTTGACTAACCGGTGTACGCCTAGCCTTAAAATGACGAATTATCTAACGTCTCCATGGTAACAAGTTGCTCAATGCAAGATGATAGAGATGGCGGCCCGTCCTTACATGGTACCGTTTGATTAGTAGCAAGCTCAGATTTGAGCAATTAGCGATAATAGATATGAACTGAGTTAATTGATTGACTTGACTGCTTTGATTATGTCCATTCGTAGGCGCTAAGGATTTTGGGGCCGAGTTTGGGGATGAGGCAGCTGAATAATGATGGGGCGTTTGGATAATAGCTTGTAATTCAGGGGCAACTGGATGTGGGTGTACATATGCTGAGGGGGATGATTAAAAGAAAAAAAAATGATACGAGAACGAACATATCCTTCAAAGTTGATTTTAAAACTTAAATTGAAGATTATAAAAATGTTTAAGAACATGCGATGAGCTCATTTTATCATTCTAAAGTCCGGTTCATGAGCTCGTGATTTAGCCAAGTCCTAGACTAAAACGGGTGGCCATCGTAGTATCGACGAACGTTAGCCTCGACACAATGTACTAAGGGCTCTCTATGCTGCTAATCCACCTGTCGAGACAAACGTTTGTCGATACTACAGTAACCACCCGTTTTAGTCTAGGACTTGGCTAAATCCCGAGCTCATGAACCGGCCCTAAATATAATTCCACAATCATTAAGTTGGGAAAATAGCGACAGGGAATCCTCTTTCAATTATAAACTGATTCTTATGTACTTGAACCTATCCTTTCCCGTGTTTTAAATGTACAGAATTTCTCGCACGAAAAAACCGCCAGAGCGGAACACCGTAGATGCTCACAGCTTATACGGTCAACATTTAGATTAAAGATGGTCGTTTGAATCAAGGTTAGTTCAGATTGATGATGTTTATATTAGGCTAGGCGTACACCGGTTAGTCAAGACAAGACAAGACGAGATTAGTCACCTTTAGTCACAATAATTCACATACCTGCTTATGAAGCAGCACACACCGAAGCAATGACTAATCGGTGTGTGTTGCTTCATAAGCAACTATGTGAAGTACTGTGACTAAACGTGACTAATCTCGTCTTGTCTTGTCTTGACTAACCGGTGTACGCCTAGCCTAATTGTTCTTGTTGGTCGTAGATAAAATAATATTGTAAGCAATAGTTGTATATGGCCTTTGAAGCACTTGTGAGATACATTAATATACTCGCTTGGCTCGTATTTTAACCTTGTATCTTACTCGTTTAAAGGCTCTCATAATACAAACATTGCATAAACAACGAAAATAAGATTGATGAATAGCAATCCCTTACCTTGTGCTGGAGCGTAGATATTCAGGTAGAGGCAGTCCTCACTCTGATTCTTCAGGTAAGGCAGCAATCGTTTGAGGTACTCCAGTCTTCCCCGGGGCATCTTCTTGAGGGCAAGTGTCTCATTGGAGATATCAGGTAACCTTTGGGGACAAACCGGACTAAACCTATCGGCAACCTTAACTCCCGACCATAAGGCTCCAGTAACAGGAGGCATAAACCTTAACGACCCCACAGGGGGTGATGCGTAAGGTATACCCTTAAAAACTTCTACCGCGTCAAGATGACGATTATCTGGGGTCACAATGACCCCGCTAACATCTCCATACTTCGTATGTATTGTACGTGTAGCACTAAGAGCCACACACAACTCGCTAAGCGTGGCGAAAATTAACAACACCCAGAAATAATCCAACCTATTGTTCAGTAGCAAATAGGCGAGCCCGTAACTACACTCTCCGCCCCCCATTATCTTAGACACGCCCACTTACCGGAATCCGTGCATCTGATTGGTTGTTGTACTTCTAACATACCCCCACCACCATGTTTCTATGGCTGCGCTGTACATCGACCAATCATTGATGTCTAAATTGGGTTTGATATCATTTGGGGGCATTTTTGGGGGAGTTCATAGTAAGGGAATAACACATGGGTTTGGGTCGACACTTGCCCTAGGGTGAACACTGGGGGGATGCCATGGTAAACCTGGAACAAAAAAAGAACAATATCAATTCCTATAATATTAGTTCAATGTTCATACTCTATTAATTTTGTCATCCTCATATTTTTAAGCCAAACTGATGATAACATTAAAAGTACAATGGCTCAAGTGTAATGATTTGATTCATAGATAATAATTAAATATACTATATTATCATGAATTTATGAATTGAATAATTTTCCTTTCAATCTACTTTCAATTTTTATGTTTTTTGGAATGATTCAATTTTAGTTAAAATTACGCCAAATTACGGCTGCTCCTTTTTCAAGATCAACCTTGCTCATTTAAGGATCTAGTTCCTTATCCGTGGCGAAGCGTGGTATGCTTATTTGGTCATCGCCGGGTATATTTCCTATAGGGAATATACCCGGCGATATTCATTGTATTCTATTGTCTTCCTTCATTCGCCTTCCTTCACCCTCTCAACCATCATCCAATATTTCAATATTTTTTCCTGTCTATCTTTCTGATGTATCTCTCTGTTAGTCTCTCTCTCTCTTCATCTATCCTTATATCTCCTCTCAACCACCATTCCTCTCTCCATCTTTTTTCCTGTCTATCTTACTATGTATCTCTCTGTCAGTCTCTCTCTCTATCTATCCCTATCTCTCTCTGCCTCTCTCTTACTATCCTTATCCCTGGTTATCTCTCTGTACAGTATATTTGTTATTATTATCTAGAATTTAAGCCGCCATATTTGTTATCTACATAAATGCAGTAATAAATCTAAATCCAAATCTAAATCTGTATCTCTCTGTCAGTCTCTCTTTTTATCTATTCCTATCTCTCTCTCTATCCTTATCTCTGTCTATGTTTCTAGGTATCTCTCTGTCAGTCTCCCTCTCTACCTACCCCTATCACACACTAGTTCTATTATCCTCTCTCTCTATCGTTTCATGTATCTCTCTGTCAGTCTCCATCATCTCTACCTTTCTCACCCCCCAAATTCTCACACCCCCCTATTCTCCTCTCTCTCTATCTTTTCATGTATCTCTCTGTCAGTCTCCATCATCTCTACCTTTGTATCCCTCTCAACACCCTCACACCTCCCCCCACTCTAATCTACCCCTTCCTTCGACAGGATCCAACCCGGTGTCAACCCGGGGTCCAGCCTGAATACTCTCGCAAATATTTGTTCCGGACCTTTGTACCGGCCAGCCGCTCCAGAGGAAATCAAATTTTCAGTGGGTTCACCTCTGTTGGTAAACCCCGGTTGGTAGTGTCTCTACATTGTCTATTCTACGGTTAGTACTTCCAGTGTTTGCATGACCTTTCTGTTTAATGAGTACTGTTCACTTGGACCCAGTCTTAGTTTGGTTTTAATTGATCGAGTGCTCTCAAACCATTAATCGGTTCCACTGTTAGATCGAGATTTCGTGATTATCCCATTGAGTTGTTGTCCAATTTTTACCGCTCAATCTCTCGAGAAGACGTTGAAGGATTTTTATAAATCTATGTGAATATCATTCAACCCATACATATTTTATTAACTCACTGACAAAAGCCTTCCGCTAAATAATAATGAATAATTATTTGATTAGGGATTGTAATCAAGTAATCAGTTTAATAGTTATAGAATATGAATACAAGTAGGGAATATGTATAACAGTATATAGTATTTTACTTTTTTTTTAATCGTATGACTTTTATTGATGGGGAGACCCTTACGGGTAGGTTCCACCTAGCCTTATTGCACAATTTTTTGTGTCTTTAGTATATAGTAATAGTATAAAATGTAAATATAAGAATAAAGATTATTATATCTGAATATAGAGTTTTCGGAAATTAGGGACGAATTTTAAACTGTTATAAAACATAATATATATATCTATCTATTTATTATATTTTTTTACAGTCATGTTGAGCTACTTCTCCCATTTATGTATGAAAAATTATACCCGGCATATGAGCACCCAAAGCCAAAGCAAAATATATATTTATATTATTTATAGACAAATATATATATGTTCAATAGCAGTTCAAAATTCGTCCCTAATTTACAAAGACCCGTTATAAGTGAAAATTAAATGGTTAATAGTTTGGATTGGTCTGTAACCGACGGTTATAAATGCCAGTCTGATAATTCGAAGGTTCTAGGATCAATTCCAGTTGACGGTACGGATTTTGACCACAAAACAGCCACTCCCGATTGCCTCAAAAGTAGTGGTCATCTCTCATCATCACCCCTTTCATTACACACGCACAAGGCTAGAGTTTATGTGAGCATCACCCTCAGGGAGAATGAAAACAGGAGGTCTCAGTTTTTGGAGAATTTCATGTAATGAAATGAAATGTAATGGAATTCTCTTCATAAACTCGAGCGGATGAAGGCAAGAGTTTGAATGAAATAATACAGAACATAAATGAATAATAGAAAAATTGATAGATTAATCAGTGGAGAATGCGTGTGGCGCAGATGATAGATTGTGGAATGATGGAAATGTTAGAGCAGCAGAGAAAGATCTGAAAGCAGCCAAGTTAAATAGCACTAATACTTGGGGAAACATTTTGAGGCTTCACTTGTAAACCTCTTATCAGACTCTGGTTGGCAATTTCGATATTGACCGAATCGAGACCCCGTATTATCAAAGCCACATACAAATCGAAGAAAACTAGAGTTACTTCCCTATCTCGACGGTAGAGATGTCCAATCCTATTTCAAAGGCTTCCTAGCCACAAGTTTCCATTATGCTACACAGTAAACTAATTCCATGAAGCACAGGGGAATTTCTGAGTTTGATTGGCTTTGGTTACGTAATATTCTATTCAGGAAAGTTGGGATTGGTTGTTGTTTATTGCATTCAAGGTGACTTCAACTAGATTCTCATTGTGTGGGTGGTCTCAGACCAAAATTAATATAATACAGTCACTCCCTATATTTGGAGGTACATTGAATTGTTGCATTGCACTATGTAGCTGCTTAACACGATGTTATCCAGCAGTGCTTTGTTCTCATCACTGGGTTGAGAAGACTAGCTTATGGTTGAGATGTCAATGTGCTAATCACATATTACATCTTTTCTGGTTAATGATCATTCACCTCTGCTGATTCAGTCAAGTGGATGTGAAACTGGCAACCAGCTGGTAGGCCTAAGCCCACATTGGGCTGTTGAGCCATTGACAAACAAACAAACTAACATAATACAGGATTTTATATAATATAATATATAATACAGCCTTTTAAACCACCCTTATATGACTTCTTGGATCAAGCAAACATATCACAGATTAATCTCTCCAATAAAATAAACTTAATCCAATCCACAATGCTATTCAGGAGCTATTGACAATTCCATCTGTTCAGTTTTAGTTTTGGAATTCCAGAATATTCCATTTGATGAATTCCCTTCACTGGTCAGAATCGATAGTTTGTAGTTGTTTTGAATGGGAGGGGGGAAACGTGATGGAGGAAGGGACAATGGAGACAGAATCTATGGTGGATTTGAGAGCAGAATAAGGAAATGAGGAGAGAGGAAGCTATATACAAGGAGAGAAAGGAAGAGGGAATTGGAGGCCAGAAGGATAATTTGATTGCTTTAAGTCAATCACTACAGACTGTGCAATTCTTATTGAATGTATGAAAACGAAGAAGAGCAGAATGAAGGGGAAGAAAGTGGGGAGAGATATGAGAGAGAGAGCCATGGGGAAAGTTATAAAAAGGAGGGGAAAAGTCATATACAAGGAAAGAAGGAGAAAGAGATCTGGAAATGGAAGGATAGAAGAGTGATTTGATTGATAGGAGAGGGGCGAAGGTTTAAGATGTAGTAATAAACATGGTGGTGGGTGGAAGAGAGTGGGGGAAACCGAAATGCCCCCCTCAATTGTGAATGCCATCACAGCATCTTTGGGTCGATGACCATCTCTGCGGATCTACCAGCCTCATCTACATTTTCTGGTCCTCCGTACCGGATTCCCAGTCAGTCATGCCTCCATGCCAGTGAACCGACAATTCGAATGCAAATCTAGTGCCTACTGCCTCTCCTCCTCCTTCTTCTTCTTCTTCTTCTTTCTCCTTCTTCTTCTGCTCTTGTCTGTCTTCAACTTCTTCTTCTTCTTCTTCTTCTTTTCTTCTTCCTCTTCTCCCTCCCTTTCCTCTTTCCTCTTTTTTCTCCTCCTTCTTCTTCTTCCTTTTACTTCTTCTTCTTCTCTTCTCCTTCTCCTTCTTCTTCTTCTTCCTTCTTCCTTCTTCTTCTTCTTCTTCTTCTTCTTCTTCTTCTTCTCTTCTCTTCTTCTTCTTCTTCTTCTTCTTCTTCTTCTTCTTCTTCTTCTTCTTCTTCTTCTTCTTCTTCTTCTTCTTCCTTCTTCTTCTTCTTCTTCTTCTTCTTCTTCTTCTTCTTCTTCTTCTTCTTCTTCTTCCTCTCCTTTCTTAACTCTTCATTCTTCTCCTCCATCAATGATAATTGTTTAGTTGAGCTTTGTAAAATAATTTGAACAATCACTTTCATAATTTTAAATAATAATCATTACAATGGTATACTAACTGAGCTATTATTCACTTCTTCAGTGTTACCCTCTGCTTCCTGTTTCTAAATCATCATCTTCTCCTTCTTCTTCTTCTTCTGCCCCTTCTCCATCTTCCAACCTTCTTCTCCAAATCCTCAGAATCCTTTCACTTCTCCTTCTTTTTCATCACTTCGTACTCTCATCCAACTTATTTTTCTTCTCAATCTCTCATTCTCCTCCTCCTTTTCATCCTACCCTTCCTTCTCCACCCACTTCTTCTTCAAATTCTCCTCTACTTCTTTCCTTCAATTTTCTCTCTCTGGAAGAAGAAGAAGGAGAAGTCGAAGAAGAAGAAGAAGAAGAAGATGAAAAAGAAGTAGTTGAAGAATAAGGAGAAAGAGAAGAAGAAGAAGAAGAAGAAGAAGAAGAAGAAGAAGAAGAAGAAGAAGAAAAGAAAAAAAAGGAGATGAAGATGAAGAAGAAGAAGAAGAAGAAGACGAAAAAGAAGAAGAAAAAAACTGAGAGGAGAGTTAAAAATTAAAGATAACTGACTGATTCCTCCTCTTCAATTCTCTCTCCAATCCTTTTCTTCATTTACCTTTCCTTCTTCAAATTCCAACCAACATTCCTAAAACCCAGGTCCATTTTCTCATCCGCCTCTGTATCCTTAACAAGAAGCCTTCCAATAATCGTATTCCGATAACTTCCGTCTTCCCGTGAATACCTTCCTGCCCTTGTCTTGGAATCTTGTCTTCCTAGCTTCCAATTCTCACCACAGTGCAACCGGTAGAATTATACCTGTACAAACTGTACATCTTAAATGCAACCTATATTTACAAATAGAAATTCCAACAGCAGTCCAGCTGGTATAAGGTTGAAAACATATATATCTAGATCTAATATGGTGTTGGAAATATATATTCAGATTCAAGATGTTGCTGGAAATATATAAATACACCTTAAATGCACGATATATACTGATAGGAATTCAGGAATAATTTACCCTAACTGCCGGGGTATGCTAATGGATTAGGGACGGCGCTTTCCACTAATGAATCAATCCATCTAAGAATGCGTTTGTTAGGCTTCCTGGATACGAGAACTAGATTCGATAATTACCCAAGTATTCTCCCACCAGTTCCTGAATGACCTTCTAGAGGTTTCCTCCAAGTAAGAATCCAGAAAAGGAAAAGAATAAAATTGAACTATATCCTCTATTTTTGAGGAAGTTACGACTAAAGAGTCTTCTCTGACACTCAAATTCAAGAGATGGAATAAATATCTAGTAGAGACAGTAAAGACGGAAATTTTGCTGCAAATTGTGAAACAACTTTTTTTCAAAGTCCTTTTCTCCCCTATTTCGAAGAGAAATGATGATAGTTGTTTGTGGAATCATTACTCATATAATTTTATTTATAGTCGACAGTAATTTTCAAGGGAAAATAAGTTTTAAAAGGAAGTAAGTATGATGACAGTTCTCAGGTGGTACAGTTTAATAATATAATTATGATTATTATCAATTTCATTTTTTTGCATTGATAACTTATCCAACATCAATTAAAGCATTCATTCATAAACTTTATTTTTGATTTTGAACAAATATATTGAAAATATTAACTTAGAATAATGCTTTTGATTCGAATTGAACCCCTATTTTTCCCGATAAAATATAATTCATTTTGTAACAATGAATAAATACTATAACACATCACCTAGCTTCCCAAGAATTGATTCCAATCTCCCACGTTTAAACAGGGAAAATGAGAGACAAAAATGAAATTTCCAATCGCCGAATTGGTGAAAATATTCACATTTCCCGCAAACGTACGTCCGGGGGCGATTTTCGACAAAAACGGTGGATTTCGAGGGAGAGAGTTCACATTTCAATACAGAGGCTCGTTTTCTCCCATTAGAGGAAGTGAAATCCAGGATGGAATGAGTGAATTTCCCACTGAACTCCACACATTACCTGACATACCTTTGATGTTACCCTTCCTGTACTGTTCTATACATGTATCTCTACAAATACACACGAATGTATAGATATATAGGTTAATTTCGTCCAAGTACTGTTCTATACTTATGTATATTTGCAATACATGGGAAAGCTATAGATAAATACAAGTTCTGCAATAGCCCGCACACAGGAATGTATAAATATACAATTTACATGGGGAAGTATATGTATATCTAGTTCAAACGTAGATATATACGAGTTTATACAGACCTGTTCTACATAAGAATGTATAAATATACAAGTTACATGGGGGAGTATATATTATATATTGTTCAAACATGTTTGAATACTCACTATTTGTCCACTTGAACCACACTCTCAATAGGCGATTAATAGCACATGTTTTTTGGCAGTCCTCTAGCAGTCAAGTACTATGTTCTGATTGGCAGGAGTTGAACAGCGAATGAGAGGCTCTAATGTTAATGAGTGGGACTTGGTTCAGAGTTTTACTGAATGAATTTTGTACAAAAGAGAATTGGCAACGTATTATTTTGGATGATATAATCAGTGTTATAAAATATTTTCCTCGTGTTTTAATTGGCATGAATCGGACTGGAATTGGATAGCCAATGAGAGCTCTGACACACAGCTGTCATTTTGGTGTGTGACTTTTTTCATTGACTAGCAACCTTATGAATAATCATGGACAATGTGCTTAAATTTGTGGACAATGTTGTATTTGAAGCCAATATTCACGTAAGAAAGTAATTTTCTTTTCATGTAATCAATATTATTATATATTATACCATGTGGTTGATATGAGATTTTTTTTCGGGCTCTGGGGATTATCACGTTTAAATTAGAGTGGGAATAGCTCATGAGGCTTTATTTCCTATCATCATCTTTCCCATTACTTGAATAACTTGGAAACTGTTCTATTACGAAACTTTTACAAGAATAACTTGTTCTAGTAAATTTAATTACAAATCGATTAAAACCTTATTTGTTGAGATTGAACCAATATTGACTGCGATATGACAGCTTTAGTGATAGGTGACCGCTAGAGGCTGGTTGCAGTGCATCCTGGGCCTGCGGCTAAAGTCTGCTACAACATTCCCTACCCACATTAATGTTACTTCAAAAATTCCCATTTTTTGTGTCATTTGATGCCTGGATTTGGTATGCATGTATATTGTTTATAGCATATATGGATATAAACTATAATATTAAAACTTCATAACTATCCTTATAGTGATAGCAGGCAATCTAATATGATAACCGACCGTAAAGGTGTAATGATACAATAAGGTTCTTCTAGGATAAGTTTCAGATATTTGAGAATAGATGATGATATGATGCGTATGATAATACGATGGATAATATGATAAACTGGGACGAAGCTCAATGTTAAACGACGAATCATCAGATGCGTGCATGCAGCCCTTTACGAGGGAAAAAGTAAAGATAAGCCGGCTCTCGCAAGATCCCTTATCAGGGATACTGAAGTAATACGTATTTGATGACAGTGTACCCGAAAAAAGAAGGATTTTCTAGTGAGATTGGAAAGATGAACTGATTCTATAGAAGATATTGGAAAATTAGGTAGGATATGGGCAAGGTTAGTAAGTACACCGGTTAGTGAAGACAAGACAAGACGAGATTAGTCACGTTTAGTCACAGTACTTCACATAGTTGCTTATGAAGGAACACACACCGATTAGTCATTGCATCAGTGTGTGCTGCTTCATAAGCAACTATGTGAATTACTGTGACTAAACGTGACTAATCTTGTCTTGTCTTGACTAACCGGTGTACGCCTAGCCTAAGAAGGACCTGATAAAGTTTTACCAAATTTTGTTTCAATAATGATTGCATCAATATTGTCCAATTTCACATAAAATCAGGGACGTTTCTATTCTATTCGATTCTATTGATATAAAATTCGTTTATTCATCTATATAATATATAAAAGCGAAATGGCACTCACTCACTCACTCATTCATCAGCAGAACTAAAAATCTACTGAACCAAATGCGTTCAAATTTAGCATGCATGTTCAGTTGGAGCTTTAGACGCGCACTAAGAACGGATTTTCAAAACGTTTCAAAGATACGCCCAATATTCGCGTTTTTCTAGCGATTTTGTGCGTTTTCTCAGCTTTTTCGAGAAATAATTGGCAAAAATGATGAAATTTGGTACTTAGGTTAGTTTAAGGTCTAAAAATGATATGTTTACAAGGGCGAAGCCCCCTGGTGAGCGCGAAGCGCTTACTATGTCAATGGTTGCGAGGGGTCCAGGGGGCGGAGCCCCCTGGCTAGCCTGCTAAGCCGAGCGAAGCGAGCCAGCTGGCTAGTTTATAATAATTATTATAAAGAGTTCAATGATTGTATTTTTCTTCAGTTTTCATCTTGTTTCGTTCGGATTGTAATTTAGTACACTTTCGATTTATCGATTGAGATATTTTTGAAACTACATAATTATGTCTGTCTCAATACTCTAGCTTGAATATAATTTCAAAACTACTGCTTCATGAATTCAGCCCTCAATAATTTCCTATACTTGCATGAGTTATCATAAACACTAAAAAAATGTGGATACCTGAAAAGTGAAAAATCAAATTTCTTCAAAAATATTCTTGGTTTTGTTTCGTCTTTTAAACCACAGTGACAGTACTAGGGACAATATTTTCTGAGAGACACCCTTTTTAGGTAAGATGGAATGAGGGGAAGAAGAAAAGGGGACCTGCAAGAGAATTCGGGTGGAAGAGAATGTGAAGAGGAATGATAATGAGATGAGAGAGGGTAGGAAGAGAGGAGAAAGGAACAATATGATAGTGCAGTGAAGTGTATGTTTGCAAAGGCAGTCTTGTATGTGGTTAGCAAAGCATTTCCGCTTCCGTTTACATAGAATGTGAAATGCAGCACATTTTCTTCCCCTCCCCCTCCTCATCTTCTTCTTTTCCTTTCTCCTCCTCCTCCTCGCCCTCCTTCTTCTTCTTCTTCTTCTTCTTCTTCTTCTTCTCTTCTTCCTTCTTCTTCTCTTCTTCTTCGCTTATTCTTCTTCTTCTACTTCTTCACTTCTTATTCTTCCTTCACTCTTCTTCCTCCCTTTTTCCTTTTATCCGCCTTCATCATTTTCATCCTTCCCTCCTTCCTCTTCCTCCCACTACTCATATTCTCCTACTACTACTCCTTCTTCTTCTTCTTCTTCTTCTACTTCCTCTTCTTCTTTATTCTTCTTCTTCTTCTTCTTCTTCTTCTCTTCTTCTTCACCTTCCTCATCCACTTCATTCTCCATCTTCTTCTTCTTCCTCTCTATTTTAGTCTTTTTGCTTCTTCTTCTCCTCCTCCTCCCACCCTCCTCCCTCCTTCTTCTGCTCCACCTCCTTCTTCTCCTCCCCCTCTACCTCCTCCTCCATCCCCCTCCACTTTCTACCCCTTCTTTCTCCCCACCTCATTGCGGCACAACTCTGCATCTTAGAACGTGATTCCACTGCGTCTTTCCACTAATCTGCCTCAGAATGAATCATCTTAGCACAAGAAATAATGAACAGGGATAATGCAGTGGTTACTATCAGGAGATAGAACTCGGTTGCTATAAGACGGTATATGCTGGTAATAGTAGTGTAATACTAGTGCTTTCTCACTCTTACTATACTATCATTATACCGGCTCGGTTCACATGAGCGATTAATAGACTACGTTCTGCTTATTACTAGCCTATCTTCAAATACTTGCTCCAGGAGAAGTAGAATACAGGGTGTTCCTAAAAATAGTGACTCCAGTACTACCACGGTATTCTACAAGTCAGAACAAACAGAAAATGTCACTAGAAACGTTTTGTCAGAAATTCGATGTCAGAATCATTGAATCGAATGGTCAGCTGTTCGGACATCGGACTTTCTGACAAAAACTTTTCTAGTTAGTGGTTTTTGAGCACCAGGCCAAGGGACCATTTTTTTATAATGTCTGTGTATGGTTACTTTTATATTATAAACGTGTAATTTTGATTGAGAGTTATCACACGTGTATAAATCTCACAAACTAGTAAGAGAAAAGTTGCAGATTAAATCTCTTTATTCCGCAATATCTTGTCTTTCGAATGAAATTTGTCTTTCAGTCATTGGTAAGATTTATATGCTTAATAACAATGAAAACAATTTAAAACACAACTTTATCCTTTGAAAAAATCATAGCCGATTATTAAGGCCTATAAGACACTGGGGACACAAATTAATACTGGGGTAGCACTGAAAAAAGGAAGTGATTAACAATATTTAAATCATGAGTAAAGTATCAATAGTGAGTGAAGTGTCAATAAATAATATTTGGTGAGAAAAATATTCCCCCTCAAAGTTTGGGATATGTTCTCTTTGAAACCTCTGTTACTTTAAAACATGATACATCATTATAATAATAACATAATTATAATATCAACAAGAAACAAATCACAGCAATGACAAAACGTATCATAATACAAAATCTTGGATTATAAAATCTCAAATCATATGGCGAAGCGATCTTTTGAAAAAATACAATAGAGAAACACAATACACGACACAATAATACAGTATAATACAGTATAATACAGTATGATACAGTATGATACAGTATAATTCAGTGTATTACAGTATAATACAGTATAATACTGAGTAATACAGTATAATACAGTATGATGCAGTATAATACAGTATGATGTAGTATAATACAGTATAATGCAGTATAATACAGTGTAATACAGTCAAATACAGTATAATACAGTTTGATGAAGTGTAATACAGTATTATACAGTATGATGCAGTGTAATATAGTATAATTGAAGCAACATTCCTCCAAAAAACCCTAACCCAAGTAAGAATTGAGAAAAGATGTATGACCGCAAGCGCTCATACATCCTTGTAGGCAACACTTGAAACAACAATGTTCTTCAACAACACCATCTTGAAAATTGCATTATTCACGTGAGTGAGATACTCATGAGACATGATTATAGAACTTTCACATCCCCCAGGACTGCGGAGGATGTGCAGCCCAGAAGATTATGGTAGCATTAAACTTATAACAGTTTCTGCTTGTTTCGGTTTTGTCTTCTCTCTTCCTCTCTCTTATTTCCTCTCCTCCACCACCATTTCTTTCATCCTCTTCTCCTCCCTTCCTTTCTTCTTCTTTTCATTCGCCCACCTCTCCTTTTCTTCTTGTTCTCTTCTTCTATTTCTTCTCCTTCTATTCTTCTTCTACTTCTTTTTATTATCATTCTTCTCCTCCTTCTACTCTTCTACTCTTCTTCTTCTTCTCTTTTCCCTTTTTCTTCTCTTCTTCCTCTTTTCTTTTCTTCTTCTCTTCTTCTTCTTCTCCTCCATCTTCTTCCTTCTTCTCTTCTTTTCTTCTTGTTATTATTCTTTTCCTTCTTCTCTTATTCTCTTCCTCTTTCATCTAACTCTTCTTCTTCTTCTTCTTTTTCTCCTTCTTCTCTCTTCTTCTTCTTCTCATCATTATTCTTCTCCTTCTTCTAATCTTTCTTCTTCTTCTCTTCTCCTCTTTCCTTTCCTCTTTACATCTTCTCCTACCCTCTTCTCTTCACTCTTCTTCTATTATTATTCCTCTCTTTCTTCTACTCTTCCTTCTTCTCCTTTTTCTTTTTACACTATCTCTTTTCCTCCTTATTTTTCTTCTCCTTCTCTTCTCCTTTTTTTATTCTTCTCCTTCTCCTTCTTCTTTCTCTTCTTCTCTTCTTCCTTTTATATTTTCCTCTTTCTCCTCTTCTTCTTCTTCTTCTTCTTCTTCTTCTTCTTCTTCTTCTTCTCTTCTTCTTCTTCTTCTTCTTCTTTTCTTCTTCTTCTTCTTCTTCTTCTTCTTCTTATTCCTTCTCCTTCTCCCACTCACCCTTTTCCTTCTCTTTCTTCTCCTATCTTCATCTTCTTCTTCCCCTCTTCCCCCTTCTCCACTCCTACTCCTCCTCCTTCTCCATCCTCTCCCCCCCTCCATCTCCTCCCCCTCCTCCATCTCCACCTACAACTTCATTCTCCTGCTCCTTCCCCTCCTCCTCATTCTCCTCTCCTGTCCACTACTCTCACTCCTTTTCTCTTTCTTCTCCATCTCTATTATCCCCCTCTTCACCATCCCTCTTTCGCTGTGAGGAATCTCCTTATTCCCTCTACCCTCTCACCAAGACAATCTCCCCCACAGAGGATAACACTGCTTGAACATTAGTTCTGTGAGACAAAAGTTTTGGGTTACTTTTTCTTCTTTCGTCTCACTTTCGAGTTAAACAGGTCGACAGTTACACTGCTTTCTATAAGATTACCTTGTTCTTTGTCGTGATAAGAGTGGGTATTGTTATGTGGTATGAGAAGAATATAAAGATAAGTGGAGTTTCCTTCTATTTTATTCAATTCACATTTTCCGTTCTACTTATATTCTTATCAAATAGTTCATCTAGGTAATCAAGTATAACACTAAGGGCCGGTTTCTCCAACGAAATTAAACCAAGTTTTATTTTTTCCATAAGTTCTAACCTTTTAAAAAAATAAAACTTGGTTTAATTTCTATGGATAAACCGGCCCTTAGTGTTATACTTGATTACCTATATGAACTATTTTATAAGAATATAAGTATAAGTATACGTTTGAGGAACCGGCACTAAGTTGTATTTTGAAAGGAAAAATTATTAATTATGAATCTGTTGTGCATACAGATTCACCCAAAATTATTCCATACCTGTTCTGTTTTATTTTATGGCGATAATTTTCCTTATTCGAGGGAACAAATAATTCTCTTCAGAACAAATAATTTTTCAATGTATACAAGCTATCACAAATTCAATATTCCATTGGTTTCATTGAAATTTTCAGAAAATTGTGAACATGGCCTTATAATTCTAGATATTTAGTTGCATTTCTCTTCCTTCCCAACATTGTGTGAATATATCGGCATCGTAGTAGTTGGTCTGCTCTACATGATTAGAGAAATAGATTATTCATAAATAAAATAAAACACTAAAGGATTTAGTGTTTCTTTTATCCTTTAGTGTTTTATTTCATTATGGAGTTCCACAACATCAATAAGATTTCTACAAATAAGTATTCATAAATAGTTGGTAGGAGCAACAAGATTTCTCGTTTTCATTACATATCTCGCTGAAATTACGTTGCTCATGTCATAGAACTAAAGCCAATCCCGTGAACCTTCCCCAGTAATCATGGAACAAATTGCAATCCAGTTCACTAAAAACTTCCAGCCAATCAGAGAGCAGTGTCTCCTTATTTCATGCAATTGTAGTTGCTGGTCTGGCGGTGACCCCTCTCATATAGTTTCAGCCCTTGATTCAGGTCCTCCGGCTTGAAAACTGCTTGAAAATGCAAATTAAATTGCCCGCGCTCCTCGATTTTAGCGGGAAAAGGTCTCGTATTTGGCGGCAAAAAAAGGGCGGGAGTCGGCCATTAAGTGCTAAGAATGAGAGCAGTGAGCAATCAGCCAACACACACACACACACGCACACACACACACACACACACACACACACACACACACACACACACACACACACACACACACACACACACACACACACACACACACACACACACACACACACACACACACACACACACACACACACACACACACACACACACACACACACACACACACACACACACACACACACACACACACACACACACACACACACACACACACACACACACACACATGTGATCAGCTCTATTCCTATATTATAAACCTTTTCATAGTTTTATTATCTCAACAATATTGTATTGTAGCCCACTTCAACAGGAATATCTTTCTGATTTTTTTTAGGTTAACTATAATAATTGAATACCTACTGGTTTGGGATGAGTTATCAGGTTAAATAGAGTCGTTCTATAAACGTCTAATATTCCATAACTTGAGTATCCAGGACATAATCTTCTAGAAAAATAATGGGAACAATTTTCTAGAATAGGAAATGGACATAATGTTCTAGAATAAGAAATGGACCTAATCTTCTGGAATGGGAAATGGACATAATCTTATACATTGTTATAATATAACTTATTATAGATTGATATATATCTTATTATACTTTGTATAATAAGAAATCAACATAATCCACTGCAATAAGAAATGAGACTCACAATTTTCTGGTTCACACAGGAAGCAATTCGAAATTGTTTTTTTTTTTTAATTTTTTGGGGTTAAAAAACCCCATAAAAAATCAAAATTAGGAAAATTTTATTGTTTTTTCAAAAAGTAATATTTAAAATTCGAAAAAGACCACCCCCAAAAGAATAAAATTCTCTTTCAAATGACACATCAAACGTAATTTTATGTGAAAAATAATTGTTCTATATGTTTTGAAAGATTACAGAAAATGAAATTGTTCTTATGGGACATAAGACAATACTGCCCGACTACTACTGCCCCCTCTTAAGCATTGAACAGCATCTTGTAGAATAAATCGTTTGTGATTGACAGTGTTTGATACTGCATAATATTGTATGATAATATCTCTTTGTTGGCTGAGTCATGAGGATACAACGTACTTTCATGGATAGGTCTTCAATAGCAACAACGGCTCCAATCATTTTGATTATACATTGCATCGATCCAGACACACTTGAGAATGACATTTCCATTAAGTTGTCTAGCAAAGTTTCTTTTTCATTAATTTTTCATTTGAATTGAGCTCTTTCTCCTATACAGACTTCTCTCCTCTCCTCCCCAATCTTTAGTCTCCCTCTTCTCCATTAATCTTTCTTCTCGTACCTCTCACCTTCTTACCTTCTCTCTCAAGGTCTCACCTGGTCTGAATTTCATCCTCCATTACCTCTCATGTTTGGCGCAAGGTTTCTTTCACTGCTCCTCTCCACCCTTTGCTCCTACCAATCACCCTATACCCTTCACCCTCTCCCTCCTGCATCACCTAATCCACCCTCTCATACTACAACCTCTCACTACATACCCTCTCCATCATCTACTTTATCTTCTCCTCAACATACAACCTTATCTATCGTTTCTTCCTCGTTCTCTTCTCCTTTATCTTCTTCTCCGCCTTTTTTCTTCCACCTATTCCTCATTACCCTGCCTCTTCATAAATATCTTCTTCATCTTTTTTTCTCTATATTCTAATCCTCCTTTGTCTTTCCTTTGTGGAACCTCCTCATCCTCATCTTTTCCACAATCTTCTCCACCTCCTTAACATCAGTCATAATCACTTGGTGGTGCTCTTCCTTGTGATCTTTCTCCTTCTCCTACTCTTTTCTCCCTCTCTTCACCTTCTCCTTCCTCTTTTCCTCTTCTTCCTACTCCTCCTTCCTTATCTCTTCCTCTCACCCCTCCACCACCTTCTAATTCTTCTCCTTCACCTCCTCATCCTCATCTTCCTTCTCGTCCTCCTTCTTCTCCTCCTTCTTTTTATACATTTCTCTCTTTCTCCTCCTCCTTTCTCTTTTCCTCCCCCTTCTACTCCTTCCTTATCTCTCCTTCCTCCTAACCCTCCACTTCATCGTAATTCTTCACCTCCTCCACCTCCTCATTCTCATCCATCTACTCCTTCTTCTCTGCTTTATTCATCACTTTATTCATCATGTCTTGGTGATCCTCCTCCTAGTCATCCTGCTCCACCTCCTCCTGCCTTTTCGACTCCTTTATCTTCTTCAACTTATTCATCATCTCTTGGTGGTCCTTCTTCTCCTTTTCCTCCACCTCCATCTCCTCTTCCTTATCATCCTATTCAAGATCTCTTGATGATCCTTCTGCTTGTGGTCAGTTTCTTACGCCTCCTCCTCCTACCCCTCCTTCTCCAACTCCTACTCTTTCTCCTTCTTCATCTTCACCAACTTCTCCTCTTCCCCCTCCACTTCCTCTCACTCATTATCCTTCTCCTCCTCCTCCTCCTCCTCCTCCTCCTCCTCTTCCTCCTCCACCACCTCTTCCTCATTCTCCTCCTTCACCTCCTCCTATTCCTCCTCCTCCTATCACTCAGTGTCCAGCATTCCATCTCCCTTTCCTTCTCACAACCCCCACAAGACTTCTCAAACCACAACTCCCTGCCCCACCGTTAACTTTTCACGAGCAGTCCAGTAACTGACTAATCCTTTTCCCATTGAAGCCGTTAACCTTAGTCGCCCACCTCACCGGCCATTAGGTCGTTTCAAATGCAAATTATACGCGCGTCCGGTTTGTGGGGTGTACTCAATGACCTCCCCCATTCACCCCTTCAAACTGCCTCCTTCCGTCACCCCTCATCGCAAATGTAGGTCCCTATTGTGTGGTTCTCCTCCTCTTCCTCTATCTCCTCCTCCTCCTCTACCTTCTCCATCTCCTCCACTTTTTCTCATTCTTCTCCTTCTTCTCCTTTTCCTCCCTCTCCTCCTTCCTTCTTCTCCTCCTTCTCCTACTTCTCCTTCCTCCTACTTCTCCTACTTCTCACTTCTCCTCCTTCCCCTCCTTCTTCTACTTCTCCTCCTTTACCTCCTTCTCCTCCTCTTTCCTCTTCTTCTTTTCCTTCTCCTTCTTCTCCTCCTACTCCTCCCTTCTCTCCTCCTCCTTCTCCTCCTTCTCCACCTTCTTCATCTTCTCCTTCTCCACTTCCCCTCCTCCTCCTCCTTCTCCTCCTTCTCCTCCTTCTCCTTCTTCTCCTTCTTCTCCTTCTTCTCCTTCTCCTCCTCCTTCTTCCTCCTTCTCCTTTTCTCCTTCTCCTCTCCCTTCTCCTCCTCCTTCTTCTCCTCCTTCTCCTTCTTCTCCTTCTCCTCCTTCTTCTTCTCCCCATCCTTGTCCTTCTCCCCTTCTTCTCCTCCTTCACCTCCTCTTCTTTCTCCTCCTTCTCTCTCTCCTCTTCCTTCTTCTCCTCCTCCTCTTCCTGTCCCACCTTCTGCTCTTCATCCTGCTACTGAATGACCCCCCTCACTTCCATATTATTATCGGTTACACCTTTCTTCCCCATAATTCCCTTTTGTGTGCTAGCCAATGCTCCCCTTTAACCTCTCAAGTTCCAGTGCTGAGTTACTTTTTTTAACCAGCCAGAGCTTGAAATAGTCAGCGTTTTAAATACAAGTACATTATTGTTTGATCTACAGTTGTACCTAAATCTATTGTCTTGATCTATTGTTTGATCTACAGTTTGACCTAAATCTATTGTCTTTTATATATTATATAACTAAAGGCAAATTAAAAAGTCAAATTAAAAACCCACAAAACTCGTTCCTATTGAAAAGGCTACTAGTTTTAAAGTTTCCATATCATACTTGGGATAATAATTCTGAATTCGTTCAATCGGCGTTTGCCGATGGCGGTAATTGCCGTTCTACTATTTTACGAGTATAGTTTGATGAGTGTCAGCTTTTTTTTTCAAATTCATGCGAAGAAATAGGTCAATGCTAAGTCATAAGAATTCATGCAAACTCTCAACCCCATCAACAAATTGAAAACTGGATCAATCACTTCCAATCCGAATTCATGAGCAAACATTGCACCCTCATGATTTGGGAGCTTACTTGACCATAAATAAATCGTTACTGCCGCCAGTAAAACGATATACAGGGTGAGCTCGAAGGAGTGATCAGAAAACTGCATAAAAGTTCCGCCATATCCCCTGCAAATCCCAGGAGGAATCGAAAGCTTATCTGCAGAAAAGGTTATCGCTTTCTGTGACTCTAACATCGGATCTCCTTCATAAAAAAACAAAATCCTCCCTCACTGGAGAGCCGACATTTTTCGGAAAGGGCGCTGTATGCGATTCCTTTCTCAACAAGGAAATATAGGGAACAGGTTTCCACAGCTTTGAACTCGATTTTTGATAAAATGTTGGGATTATTGGTGAAATATCATACACTTTATCATAAGTTCAACCCTATTTTTATGGATATTTTTTCCACTACGGTTCTAACAGTCAGCGAATTCAGAGCTATATTATGTATAAGACCTCTTTTTACAGTTTGAATGAAAGTAGTTGTCACTTGGCCTGGTGCTCAAGAACCACTCACTAGAAACGTTTTTGTCAGAAAGTCCGATGTCCGAACAGCTGATCATTTGATTCAAAGAAACTAACATTGAATCAAATGGTCAGCTGTTCATACAGTTCTAGTCAGTGGTTCTTGAGCACCAGGCCAAGTGATAACTATAGCAGCATCCATTTAACTTGTCAGAAAACAGCTGATTGATGTACGCTCGTTTACTAACGTTAAATCAGCTGTACGACCTGGTTACTCACTAGTACCGTTTTTGTCAGAAAACGACCGATCAGCTGGAATGCTAACAATGAATCAAATGGTCAGCTGTTCGGACATCGAACCTTCTGACAAAAACGTTTCTAGTGAGTGGTTCTTGAGCACCAGGCCAAGTGACAACTTGTATTATTCAGATCACAACTTATCAAGAAAATTCTCATGACATGAAAAACAGTCATACAGATTTCTCAAATGAAACACTTGCAAATGGGAAAGGAGAGGATAAGCATGTTTCCGACTTCCCTTCAATAAGTAGGCTATTTATTATTTTTATAGGTAGATACCCTGAACTGATCAGGAGTGACCTAAAAACTCTGACACCAGACCTGAGCCAGCCAGGTTACACGGAATTATTATTTATTTAGGCTATTTATAACGTGTTTGAGAAAACTGTTGATCAAAGCATTTTCGAAAAGTTCCAAAGAGTTGGAAAATTCAAATTTTTAGATACGGTAAAGAGTTAAAAAAAACTGTTGATCAAAGCAGTTTCAGAAAATATTTGAAAAAAAAATTTCCGTCCCATCATTTTTCACTTACGAATGAATAATGAATCACCACTTCAATTTAAGGCCCCAGGTGAATTTGTGTTGTGTGTTTATTTTTACAACGTTTCTGGCTGGAAAATTTTGTAACACAATCAATTTTTTCGGTTGTTGGTGAATCAGTGCGCTGGTTGGCTGAGCTGGAAAGCAAACATTGTGAACAGAAAATGTATGTGAAAATTTTGCCGCGCTATCCATGCTGTGTTGGATGCATTCCATCCATAATTTAGCTCAAAGAAATTTACGGGGTTGGATAAACAAGTGAAGAGAGAGAGAGAGTAGAGAGAGAGAGAAGTGAGAGGGTGCAGAGAGAGGAAGAGAGGGAGAGAGGGTGGAAGGTATGGGGAGTGAGGGAGAGAGAGAGAGGGAACGTTGAGGATAGGAAATAAGGTATGAAGAAATGAAAGAAGGATGTGAGGGATGAAAGTGAAGAGAAAGACAGAGAAGTGATGGAAGAGAGAGGGAGCCGAAGAAAGAGAGAGAGAGAGGGATGAAGATAGGAAGAGGATATGAAGAGAGTGAAAAAGGGTGTGAGAGATGAAAATGGAGGGAAATAGATGGGAGGAAGGGAGAGATGATGAAAAAAGAGGGTAATAGAGAAGAATAAAGAGGAATAGAGAAGCATAAAGAGGAATAGAGATGAAGAAAGAGGAATAAGGAGGAATAGAAAAGAATGAAGAGGAATACAGAAGAACAAGGAGGAGTAGAAAAGAATGAAGAGGAATAGAGATGGATGAAGAGGAATAAGGAGGAATAAAGGAGAATGAAGAAAAATACAGGAGAACAAGGAGGAATAACGAAGAATGAAGAGGAATAGAGATGAATGAAGGGGAACAGAGATGAATAAAGAGGAATAAGGTAGAATAGAGAAGAATGAAGAGAAATAGAGAAGAATGAAAAGGAATAGAGAAGAATAAAGAGGAATAAAGATGGATATAGAAGAATAAAGAGGAATAGAGAAGAATGAAGAGGAATGAAGAGGTATAAAGAAGAATAAAGAGGAATGAAGAAGAATAAAGAGGAATTAAGAGGAATAGAGTGATAAAAACAGTGAGAGTCGAAGACAGAACTATTTCAAAACAAAAAACAGACAGTATACAAGAAATAGGTTTTGAAAATAATATAAAAAACAGCAAAGAACGAAGAAACAAAGTGTAAAAGACTGAAATCTACAGAAAAAGAAAAAACAGAATGACAGAGGGCAGAGAAACTACTAGACTTGAAGCAACAAAAAACAGACTGTGGAAGAAATATAGTAAACGAGATTCAAAAGGAATAGAGAGAAGAATGATAGAGGGCTACAAAATGGAACTGAAACACAGAATGAAGTATCAAACGAAGAAATAGCAGAGAATAGAGTGACTGGCATAACTACAAAACTACATAACAGATTTACTACATTTACAGAATAACTACAGAATGAAACTAGAACAGAAAAAGGAGAAGCAAAGAAGATTAACAAAACAGAAACGACGAGAACCAGAGACAGAAAACTACAAAATGAAACTAGAACAGAGAATGAAGAAGCAAAGAAGATTAACAAAACAGAAACGACGAGAACCAGAGACAGAAAACTACAAAATGAAAAAAAAAACAGAGGATGGAGTACCAAAGAGGACAAGAGGATTACCAAAATAGGAACGAGGAAAACCCGAGAAAATCCGCAGACTAGGAACGGCGAGGCTTTATTTATTCCCTTAGAAAAAAAGAAATATGAGCTCGACTAACGCCGGACGATATGCACAAGAGAAAATTTATACACATGTGCTTGTGCCATGCTTCCGCGTTTTGACCCATACATTTTTCAGTGACGCCGTTCGGGAAAGATTGCTGCCCCCCCCCCTTTTAACACACACATGACACCCCCTGTTCCCCTCGGAGAGGACACCTAACCTTATTTGACATCCCTCTCACACGGGAAAGGTTTCTTGTATTATGCCTTGCAAAACACATTCAGGCTAGGAAGTAGTGTGCTCCTCTTCCTTAGAAAGTACCAAGAAAACAATTATTAAAGCTGTATGTGAGAAATGATATTTTCCATAAAATGGAATAACCTCTAATGCTAGGCGTACACCGGTTAGTCAAGACAAGACAAGACGAGATTAGTCACGTTTAGTGACAGTAATTCACATAGTTGCTTATGA